>OW964831.1:31913338-32423338 GCA_943142095.1 Ophonus ardosiacus | reverse complement strand
CAAAGGAAATGTGTTTATCTTAGGCTCCGGGATATATAATAAACATTAAGTTTTAAATTTATCTGTAAAATATATAGAAGAAGTATTAATGTATACCTGTAGAAAATTCAATAATCTTTAAAAGCGAAAAAATGGTATTTTTTGAAGAAAAACCATTATGAGCTTCAAGTAAAGTGCCATTTTTGGTTATCCGATTTACACCAAAATCTAATGGTTTCTTTCCATATTAGAATAGGGTCGAAATACAAGGTTTCAGAATTTTCTGAATGATAGTATTTGACATACACACACACACACACACACACACACACACACACACACATATACACACACACAAACACACACGCGGACATCATCGTGAAAATGTTAAAATTAGATTCTAGTAACCTTAAAACGTGGCCATTTACTAAAATCTCGATATGCTATTTCAGCATGATCCCTATACCTCCCTTGATACCAAACGTTTTCAGCTCTTCCCAGTAATGTCAGATTAAAGAAGTTAAATTAAAAGAATTTGAGAAAGCATCTCTCCAACACACACACACACACACACACACACACACACACACACACACGCACGCACGCACGCGCACACACATACACACACACACACACACACACACACACACACACACACACACACACACACACACACAGAGAGAGATCATTGTAAAAATGTTAAAATCGGATTCTAGTGACCTTAAAACGTGCTTGTTCACTTAAATCTGGATATGAGAATTTTAGCATGAATCCAATACCTCTGCTAGCGAGAGGTAACAAGTGCTCAGTTTGGCTCAGTTCTCTAGTTTATAGTGCCTATAAATATTAACGTTGGGGTTCTCCCCCTGCGAATGCGCTTCACCTTGAAAATTACGAAAGCTGGAGAATACAGAACCCAGGCTATTTACTATTTTGACTGTACCAGACATATCACGTGGTACTACTAGGCTGAAATTGTTCACGCCCACAGTGCTACCCCTCGCACACCCGACCCGTCCCTCAGAATAAACCTAGTAGAGTAGGGATTCCTCTTCATAGTTTGTAAATGACAGATGTCAGTGTCAAAAATCAACAGTTTTAATGATATTATCAAAGCTTTTTCTGGTAAGTACATTTAATGTTCCTTATTGTTTTATTAATTAAATATTTAAAATTATAGGTAAAATGCATATATCCATCAGAAATACCGCCAATCTTGTTAATGAATTGGAACAATCTCTGACATTTAGGAACTTCCTCATACAATGAAAAATAGATATAATTAGAATTGTGTGTGTGAGAAGACATGTTAAATACAATAAAAAACAATATTTTGGTAAGGTTCTGTAATTTTTATGTTATAAAACGACGGTTCGATAGCGAAGTACAATACAATACTTATATAACATAAAATGGAAATGGCAAGAGGTATTGTGCTGGTCACAACAGATTTTTTCATTAGAAATTTCGACAAGTATTAAATGCGCAATAATGTTTACGATGAAAATGTCCGGACTTTTCTTCTATAAGCAGTATAGCAAAAGCAGTCAATTTACTCTATCTATTCTTCAGTTTCCGCCCGGTAATTAATGTTAAATAACAATTTGTTTTACAAATTATTTTATTTTTATAATTAGTTTAACAAAATTTTAGAAATGGAACGTAAATTTGTTTCGTTTCGGCCCGGGTAAGGTATAACTGATTTTTCCAAAATCTTCATCGGTTTTGAAAAAAACGAACACAAAAAATTAGTATATCGTAATGCGCGCGACTTGGGTTCACCCACTGACATTGAACTAAATATAAAACGGGATAGATTATCAAACATAGGCATTTCCGGCACTCGACAGAAGACCGCTATCGTCATTAATACTCTACTTCTAATGTCTTTCATTATTGCAGGTTTGTATTTAGGGATATTTTAAAGGCATGTCACTTGTAAACAGTTGTACTGCCAAATTCATCGCTGTTCTGAATTTTAAACAACCTGATTACTTGAGTGAACGAGTGAAGGAGTATTGACTATTATAATTTATTGTGATCGTCTAGTTTTGTAATATTTCTGTTTCGTGTATGCGTGTGTGAATTTTTTTTTATCGGAGATACATTAAAATGCATTCTTGTTTTGTGAAATCGTGCAAAATTAACTATAAAAATAAACCAAATAAATGTGACCTTTCATAGGTAAAAAAAATAAACTTATATATATTTAAATGGTTATTAATAACAGATGTGTAATTTTCGTCCTTTCGAGATTGACCTTTATACATCGACAAAGTTGTAGTAAATGAATTAAAGAAGTTTTCTATTCTTTCTTCACCGGTTTCGAAAAAAACTGAACACAAAAACTAAGTACATCGTAAGGAGCGCAACTTGGCGCTCACCCTATTGACTGCAACACGTCCGTGGTAAACTAAATATAAACCGTAAACTCGATTTAAGGTTCAATTTTGCGCGCAACTTAGGAGACCTCCATACTGCTCCACCTCCGCTTTTTAAAAGCGCGAATTTTGAAATTTTCTTTTGATTATAATAGTTTCCAAAATAAAAATAACATAACATAAATGACAATTAAAAAATACAAATATAATAAAATGAAATACTAGTATAAAGAAAAATTAAAACAATAAGTCAATATTTAATAATAATTTATTAATTAACGATGATTAAATAAAATTCGATTTTAGGCGATGATCTTGTATTTGTTATTCTCAAAAATTTGTTTGAAATAGAGAAGACACACCCACCTTTTACTCTTTCATAACCATTGTAAAGAAAACTTTATGTACTTTTCAAAAATAAAAAATATAGACTATGTTCCATTTGAAATTTCAGAGTTGGTATCACATACTCCGAAACCCGAAGTAATGTAACATTTCTTGGTATATCTTATCAACATCATATGACCTATATTGTTTACAGTAAATTTGTTTGTTTGCAGATAATCGCTATCTCCCTTAGTAACGGAGCTACTTGCTGGCCCATTGTCGTCTTGCACTTTGTTGGTGCAAGCAAAAAAAATAGAACTTGTTAGAAACACAACAACAAACTATACTACTGAATTTTAAATTTGTGCTTAAATAATTATTGAATTTATAATTGCCTTTTCATATTTTTTTTACCTGAAATCTGTTATAGAAAAAAAAAATATTTACAAGTACATAAACGA
The DNA here is from genome assembly GCA_943142095.1 of Ophonus ardosiacus. Classification (NCBI taxonomy): domain Eukaryota; kingdom Metazoa; phylum Arthropoda; class Insecta; order Coleoptera; family Carabidae; genus Ophonus; species Ophonus ardosiacus. Next base: position 32,420,190 of record OW964831.1, on the reverse strand, counting down.
TGAAATTTCATTATCGACACCGACTCCCAAAAAAAATAAATTTATCGTGTAATATAATTTTTTTAAAATTCCTCCAAATAAGCGAGATATTGAGGTATGAATTATAAATTTCATTTGTGACGTAGGTAATGTGGGTATACCAGAAGTAAACAAACAGTGGTTCAGAGACTTACGAAAAAATGTTGAGCAAATTACAAAATAATGTATATTTGAATTGTAATATTATATTTTATTATTAGGGAAAGAAAATATATTATTGCAATTAATTTATTTTACTTTTTTTCTTATTTTTCTAAACCTTTTTGACATTCTCGAAGTTGGTAGCGCACAGCGCATGGTTGGTGACTCACGATTTCAAACAAATTTCAAAGGAGTGCGGCAGATAGATCAACGAACATGCAAAGACAAGAAAATCACCCGAACAGCATCTGAACATATCCGACACACCCGAATAATTATATTCTTAGTTGTAGCGAAGTGAGAGCAGAGCTCCATACAGTCGGTGTTCAAACTTAAATCCTATTTGCTTAAACTCCCGTCCACATGTCTTACGTCATCAAAAGTAGAACTCCCCGTATTTTTTAGAGGGAGTAATTTAAAAAAAATAGTTGGTATTTTTCTTATCGTTTAACTGTTATCTTTCATATTTTTGATAAACTTTTACTCTTTTCGATTACAGTGGAATAGCCTATTATGTGGTTTTTAACAAAAGCTGATATCTCACTTTCGTCGAACATACAACCAAAACTGTGAGAAATAGAATGTCTGTCGAAAAAAAATTTATTACTTTTTTCAAATTATTAATTTCTGCTTTTACCAACCCTCAAATTTTGCTAAAAGAAATGTAAATATTTAATAAAATGACATACGAGGGGAGTTTTTTATGTTATCTACCTAGCTATGAACACAATATGCTATCGCGACAATTTTCTTATGTCAAGTTACTGTGACATTTTCAAAGACACAATTAAGAACTTGAAAGCGGCTATACGCGAAAAAAAGACCCCACAATTATGCTCAGAAAATGCTGTTTCTGCACAACAACTGCATGGTGCATAAAGCACGAATTGTTCAAGCAGTAGTCAATGAATGCGGCTTTGACGAATTACAACATCCACCTTACAGTCCTGACCACGTCCGACTCTAATTTCTTTCCAAAACTCAAAACACATTTGAGAGAGAGTCGCTTTTTATCGAATGATGACTTGGAAAACGCAGTGGAGTCGTATTTTGCAGAATTACCAAAAGATTTTTTTTGCAGGCGTAGCTTTATTGTTTGAATAAGTGTGTTAGTGTTAACGGTTCTTACGTTGAAAAATAAAATTTTATTTGTTCTCTAACTCGTTGTTTTCATAGCTAGGTAGATAACATAAAAAACTCCCCTCGTACCTATATACCTAGGAATCAGTTTTTGCCATAGAACCATTGATTTATTGTAGGCGTTTTTCGGCGTTAAACCAGTTTCATTGTTTTCAAAACTATTTCGTATATGACGTCATATATGTGGATATCGCTAAAATACTGTGTTTTGAACTAATGACATAAATTTCAAACTGTTAAATGTAATTTGGACGTTTGAGTAAGTTTGAATTTGTGGTGTACATAAAAACACAGTGGTTAAAATAAACTGGTTCCTTGTCTGCATTCAACTATTATTTTCGAATAGGTAAAATCTAACAGCCCGATTCACAAAAAAGTTTAAACTAATCCTCATTTTTTGATTAGCGAATTCTACTCTAATTTTGACAGTTTATATCTTAAAATATAGTCTAATCTATTCCTAGTATCTACCTTTATTGATAATATCATGAAAATTAAATTTTAAATACAGGAATAGAATAGAATTCAAATGAGGATTAGCTTAAACTTTTTTGTGAATCGGGCTGTATATTTTTAAATTTTAATATTTTTTTTACGTACAAACGTTTTATTTTCTCAAATAATTATGGAGCATCCAAAATTATTAATTTTTTAATTTATATGTAACGATTTAAAAGCTTATCTACTACGAAATAATTCGAAATTGTTTGAAATCAGCCCAACGAATCGGTTTAAAAACTTACGAAACTGTTTCAGCCAATTTCGTCTCTGACGTCACCGTTGCATCGCAATGGTTTGAAACACTGTGAAATAGTTTCAAACCAATGTATGCCAAAAACGCCTGATATAATTCATAATTGATATTTTCATTTTACTAATTGCTTAATTGGCAATTGGAACCTATTTGTTAAATGACAATAGTATTCTACACATGGATCTGCGTGCAAGTTCGCTTCCTATCTAAAATTAAAACGGCCTTGAGACGCGTATCTGTGTAACTTGAGCAAAATATTTGAGAGTGTGCACTTTTACAGGATTATTTGTCCGCCAGTCTTCTAGCTGTCCCTGCATTTGCGTCTCGAATTTTGATTTTATCGACATTGTTATATAAATGTGGGAAATTTCCTACTGTGCCATAGATTAGGTGTTAACGATTACTTGAAATCTCGGGCAAGCGGCATTTATTTTCTCCACTCTACACAAACACAACAGAATATAATTTCTATTGTCGAATTTTAGAATATGTAATGCATGTGCTTTTTACCTCTCGCTAAGAGAGGTATTGGAATCATGCTAAAATTCGCATTTCCAGATTTTAGTGGATAAGCACGTTTTATGGTCCCTGTAATCCGATTATAACATTTTTACGATGATGTCCGTATGTGTATGTATATATACAAGGTGTATCAGTACTAGTGTAAAAAAAATTAATAGCATATTCCTGACATCATTTTTACCTTCCGTCACCTTTAGGTAAGGAAGGTATTGTCTTTGGTCAAAAAATTCGGTGGTGAGTTTTTAATGAATAAGCACGTTTTAGGGTCCCTACAATACAAATTTACTATTTTTAAGATGATGTCTGTATGTATGTGTGTGTGTGTGTGTGTCCGTGTGTGTGTGTGTGTGTGTGTCCGTGTGTGTGTGTGTGTGTGTGTGTGTGTGTGTGTGTGTGTGTGTATGTGTGTCCGTGTGTGACAAATTTTTCTCCGACGATAACTCCAATACTACAATTCTAAAAATTATAATTCTTTCGTATTCCTCTTCTGTACATCCATATGAAGAGTTGATTAGATTTTTGTTATAATCGATCCACCGGAAGTACCCTTTTTTGAAGTTTTTAACAGTTTTTCTTAAAAAAACGCAGTTAAATATTATTTTTTGACATTTTGTTATTATATATATTAAAGAAAATACTCTTCTCTATACGGTTTAATTATACATTTTCCTTCATATTCAATAGATGTAAATTTAAAGCATTATAAAGAAATTAATTTTCAAAAATTAGTCAGCTTTGCAATTTATCATGGAAACAGCTGACATAATTATTCAAAAAAAATTAATTGACAGATGTCTGTTGCAAGTGCAAAACCAAATATGGAAAGTATAGGATCTAAAATTGGTATGTCATATTGTTACTCGCAAGTGACATGCAGAGAAAGGTCAAAGAGAAGATGGAAGAACATTACTTAGTGTAGTTTATGTTATAATTTTATTGGATTTAAAGAACCTTTTCAAATGAACTTTTAGTATGGATTTGTAAAAAATAGTATGTGTTCGTGTTCGATTTTACATATTATATAGAATCTGTTCTAAGGACCTTTTGGTATGGGATTTGTACAAAATATATCGAATTGACGGAAGGTCTTGTGCAGGCCACAACGGATTTTTATTAATAACTCTGATACTAGTTGCACTAAAATTTTGAAACTTGATACGAGGATACTACTTATTGAGATGCATATTTAAACTTTCTTTTGTTTCTGTATCTCAACCAGAGGCGTCTCATATGGGGAAGTCATGAAGGTTTTTACCTTCCGTCACCTTTAGGTAAGGAAGGTATTGTCTTTGGTCAAAAAATTCGTTGCTGAGTTTTTAATGAATAAGCACGTTTTAGGGTCCCTACCATACGAATTTACTATTTTTAAGATGATGTCTGTATGTGTGTGTGTGTCCGTGTGTGTGTGTATGTCCGTGTGTGTGTGTGTCCGTGTGTGACATTTTTTTCTCCGACGATAACTCCAATACTACAATTCTAAAAATTATAATTCTTTCTTATTCCTCTTCTTTACATCCATATGAAGAGCTAATTAGATTTTGGTTATAATTGATACACCGGAAGTACTCTTATTTGAAGTTTTTAACAGTTTTTCTTGAAAAAACGAAGTTAAATAGAATTTTTCGATATTTTGTGATTATCAATATGAAAGAATATCTTATTCTCTATACGATTTGATTATACATTTTCCTACATACTCAATAGATATAGAATTATAGAGACATTAAAAGAGATTAACTATCAAGAATTAGTTAGCTTTGCTAAAATTATGGAAACAGCAATATATTCAAAAAAAATTAATTGACAGATGTCAGTGTCAAATGCGAAACCAAAATTGAAAGTATAGGATCAGAAAGTTATATGTGAATGTGATAGAGTGTCCCTCGCAAGTGACTTGCAGTTGGAGCCACGCCTCAAGATTGGAATGCCGGAGTACGAGAACGGCGAAAGAGAAGATGGAAGGACTGTGTAGCAGAAGATTTGAGAGAGGAAGAATTGTGTGAAGATGCGTTGGACAGGAATGTGTAAAAGAGAAGAGTAAGAAACAGCGACCACTAATAAAATAGGGAAAGGAACTTTCGGTATGGAATTTGTAAAAAATAGTGTGTTCGTATTACAATTTTACAGGATATACAGAATCTTTTTCAAGGAACTTTTGGTATTATGTACAAAATACATCGAATTGACGGAAGGTTTTGTGCTGGCCACAACAGATTTTTTATCGTTATTTTTTGATTTGATTAGCTTAGGAATATATTATTATTTTTTTTTTTACACTAGTCCTGATACACCCTGTATATACAGGGTGTCTCTTAAATATGGGGACATGGCTTAACCACATATTCCTGAGGCTAAAATAAGACGATTTAACTAAACTTGCTTCTACCGGAAAGTGTACCATTTAGCCAGAATTTAGCTTCAAAGTTCTGCTTATAATAACAAAACGCTTTATACGATTTGGATGAAATTTGGTATGACAGTTTATATGATTATAAGTCATATTTTAAGGTGATACTTGTGTGTGTGTGTGTGTGTGTGTGTGTGTGTGTGTGTGTGCGTGTTTGTGTGTGTGTGTGCGTGTGTGTATGTGCGCGCTTGCGTGTGTGTGTGTGTGTGTGTGTGTGCGCGTGCGTGCATGTGTGCGTGCGTGCATGTGTGCTTGCGTGCATGTGTGCGTGGGTGCATGTGTGCGTGCGTGCATGTGTGCGTGAGTGCATGTGTGCGTGCGTGCATGTGTGGGTGCGTGCATATGTGCGTGCGTGTGTGCATGCGGGTGTGTGTGTGTGTGTGTGGAGACACGATTACTTAAATACTATCAATCAGAAAATAACCGGAAGTATCATTTATACAAGCTTTTAACAGTTTTTCTTGTAAATTAAATATAATTTTTTAGCGACTTTTACTAATTAAAATTGAATATAATGATACAATCTTCAATTCTACGATAATAACATTTAGTAAATATGTATAATAACTCTAAACAACTTTAAATATGAATATATAATTTATTTTCATGTATCACCTAGCCTATTCGCCAAACAAAAACATAATGGGGAAGTTTAGCATGGTAAAAATTCTACATCTTTTATTCTAAACGGGTAGATTCACTATCTATATATATTTCTATATTGAATTCATCAAGACGATCGGGGAAATTTTATTCGCCTGTACAGACTAAACGGTAAGAGCGATTTTAATGAAAATTTTTCCAAGGTGTAGAGAATAACTCAACTTGATTTCCTGGTAATAGGTCAATTTTCTATACGGTGCATAGTTTTTGTGTAAAAAATTTTTAAAGGTCGTATTTTGGCTTTTTGAAACAATTTGAAATCAAAAATTTAGTCTTCTTTGAAAAATTTAAGACGAAGAACGTTTCTTTGACATGTCAATCAGAACATTTAAATGGAATTATTTATAAAATAAGGCCATTTTGAAAGAAGTTAAATTAATAAACATACATTATGGCAATGGGCGGTTATTCCATAGTAGTTTAAAAGGCCTAAAACATTATATTTAAAAATTAAAATTTTTGGAGGTTCATGTCCGTGATTCATGTACATTTCCAAAGTGTTGCTAAACATCCCATAAATAACTAAGTAAAAAACAAATATTCCAATGTCAAGAATTTGACAGCTCGATCGGCTTTTGTTTTTTGCTTAAAGTTGTCAGAACCATGTCGTGTTTGGTATCAAATGAGAGGGTTTGTCAAGGGGTGAAATGCAGAAATGTCAAAAATTTGACAGCTCGATCGGCTTTTGTTTTTTGCTTAAAGTTGTCAGAACCATGTCGTGTTTGGTATCAAATGAGAGGGTTCGTCAAGGGGTGAAATGCAGAAATGTCAAAAATTTGACAGCTCGATCGGCTTTTGTTTTTTGCTTAAAGTTGTCAGAAACATGTCGTGTTTGGTATCAAATGAAAGGTACCGTCAAGGGCTGTCATGCAGAAATGTTAAAAAATTGACAGCTCGATCGGCTTTTGTTTTTTGCTTAAAGTTGTCAGAACCATGTCGTGTTTGGTATCAAATGAGAGGGTTCGTCAAGGGCTGCCATGCAGAAATGTCAAAATTTTGAAAGCTCGATCGGCTTTTGTTTTTTGCATAAAGTTGTCAGAACCATGTTTTGGTATCAAATGAAAGGTAACGTCAAATGAGAGGGTTCGTCAAGGGCTGCTATGCAGAAATGTCAAAAATTTGACAGCTCCATCGGCTTTTGTTTTTTTGCTTTAAAGTTGTTAGAATCATGTCGATTTTGGTATCAAATGAGAGGTATCGTCAAGGGCTGTCATGCAGAAATGTCAAATATTTGATAGCTCGATCGGCTTTTGTTTTTTGCTTAAAGTTGTTAGAATCATGTTGTGTTTGGTATCAAATGAAAGGTAACGTCAAGGGCTGTCTTGCAGAAATGTCAAAAATTTGACAGTTCGATTGGCTTTTGTTTTTTGCTTAAAGTTGTCAGAACCATGTCGTGTTTGGTATCAAATGAGAGGCATCGTCGAGGGCTGCCATGCAGAAATGTCAAAAATTTAACAGCTTGATCGGCTTTTTTTTTGTTTAAAGTTGTCAGAACCATGTCGTGTTTGGTATCAAATGATAGGTAACGTCAAGGGCTGCCATGCAGTAATGTCAAAAATTTGACAGCTCGGTAGGCTTTTACTTTTTACAGAAAGTTGTCAGAATCATGTCGTGTTTGATATCAAATGAGAGATATCGTCAAGGGCTGCCTTACAGAAATGTCAAAAATTTGACAGCTCGATCAGATTTTGTTTTTTGCATAAACTTGTCAGAATCATGTCGTGTTTGGAATGAAACGAGAGGTATCGTTGAGGGCTGTCTTTGCAGAAATGTAAAAAATTTGACAGCTCGACCGGCTTTTGTTTTTTGCTTAAAGTTGTCAGAACCATGACGTGTTTTTTATCAAATGGGAGGTATCGCCGAGGGCTTCCATGCAGAAATGTCAAAATCAGTTTAGGGAGGCATGTTGGGTGGGCAAGTTGAGTGGGCAGATTAAGTGGGCAGGTTGCGTGGGCAAATTGCTTGGGCAAATTGCTTGGGCAGATTGGATGGGCAGGTTGCGTGCGGCAGTTTGGGTTGGCATTTTGGGTTGGCATTTTGGGTGGGCAGGTTGCGTGGGCAGGTTGCGTGAGCAGTTTGGGTGGGCAGTTTGCGTGAGCTGTTTGGGTGGGCGAGAAAAAAATATTTTGAAAGACTCTTAGCGTTAGCACTTTGCGTTTAAATTGTTCCTAGACGGATTGGACGTACGTAAAACTATTATAAAACACTATCGGCGGAGCCCTAGGGTATACTCGGCGTAGCCGAGTTTACGCTAGTCTTTTATACTAAACGGGTAGATTCACTATCTATATATATTTCTATATTGAATTCATCACGACGATCGCGAAAATTTTATTCGCCTGTACAGACTAAACAATAAGAGCGATTTTAATGAAAATTGTTGCAGGTTGTAAAAAATAACTCAACTTGATTTCCTGCTAATAGGTCATTTTTATGTACGGTGCATAGTTTTTGTGTAAAACATTTTTAAAGGTCGTATTTTGGCTTTTTGAAACAATTTGAAAACAAAAATTTAGTCTTCTTTGAAAAATTTAAGACGAAGAACGTTTCTTTGACATGTCAATCAGAACATTTAAATGGAATTATTTATAAAATAAGGACATTTTGAAAAAAGTTAAATTCATAAACATACATTATGGCAATGGGCGGTTATTCCATAGTAGTTTAAAAGGCCTAAAACATTTTATTTAAAAATTAAAATTTTTGAAGGTTCATGTCCGTGATTCATGTGCATTTCCAAAGTGTTGCCACACATCCCATAAGTAACTAAGTAAAAAACAAATATTCAAATCTCAAGAATTTGACAGCTCGATCGGCTTTTGTTTTTTGCTTAAAGTTGTCAGAACCATGTCGTATTTGGTATCAAATGAGAGGTATCATCAAGGGCTGCCATGCAGAAATGTTAAAATTTTGACAGCTCGATCGGCTTTTGTTTTTTGCATAAAGTTGTCAGAACTATGTCGTGTTTGGTATCAAATGAGAGGGTTCGTCAATGGCTGCCATGCAGAAATGTTAAAAATTTGACAGCTCGATCGGCTTTTGTTTTTGTCTTAAAGTTGTTAGAACCATGTCGTGTTTGGTATCAAATGAGAAGGTTCGTCAAGGGCTGCCATGCAGAAATGTCAAAATTTTGAAAGCTCGATCGGCTTTTGTTTTTTGCTTAATGTTGTCAGAACCATGTCGTGTTTGGTATCAAATGAAAAGTAACGTCAAGGGCTGTCATGCAGAAGTGTCAAAAATTTGACAGCTCGATCGGCTTTTGTTTTTTGCTTAAAGTTGTTAGAACCATGTCGTGTTTAGTATCAAATGAGAGGTATCGTCGAGGGCTGCCATGCAGAAATGTCAAAATTTTGACAGCTCGATTGGCTTTTATTTTTTGCTTAAAGTTGTCAGAAACATGTCGTGTTTGGTATCAAATGAGAGGTATCGTCAAGGGCTGCCATGCAGAATTGTTAAAATTTTGACACCTCCATCGGCTTTTGTTTTTTGCTTAAAGTTGTCAGAACCATGTCGTGTTTGGTATCAAATGAGAGGTAACGTCAAGGGCTACCATGCAGAAATGTCAAAAATTTGAAACCTCGAACGGCTTTTGTTTTTTGCTTAAAGTTGTTAGAACCATATCGTGTTTGGTATCAAATGAAAGGTATCGTCGAGGACTGCCATGCAGAAATGTCAAAAATTTGACAGCTCGCTCGGCTTTTGTTTTTTGCTTAAAGTTGTCAGAACCATGTCGTGTTTGGTATCAAATGAAAGGTACCGTCAAGGGCTGTCATGGAAAAATGTCAAAAATTTGACAGCTCGATCGGCTTTTGTTTTTTGTTTAAAGTTGTCAGAACCATGTCGTGTTTGGTATCAAATGATAGGTAACTTCAAAAGCTGTCATGCAGAAATGTTAAAAATTTGACAGCTCGATCGGCTTTTGTTTTTTGCTTAAAGTTGTCAGAACCATGTCGTGTTTGGTATCAAATGAAAGGTATCGTCGAGGACTGCCATGCAGAAATGTCAAAATGTTGACAGCTCGATCGGCTTTTGTTTTTTGCTTAAAGTTGTCAGAACCATATCGTGTTTGGTATCAAATGAAAGGTTTCGTCGAGGACTGCCATGCAGAAATGTCAAAAATTTGACAGCTCGATCGGCTTTTGTTTTTTGCATAAAGTTGTCAGAACCATGTCGTGTTTGGTATCAAATGGGAGGTATCGTCGAGGGCTGCCATGCACAAATATCAAAATCAATTTAGGGAGGCATGTTACGTAGGCAAGTTGAATGGGAAATGTGAGTGGGCAGGTTGCGTGGGCATATTGCGTGGGCAGGTTGCGTGAGCAGTTTGGGTGGGCAGGTTGCGTGGACTGTTTGGGTGGGCGAGAAAAAAATATTTTGAAAGACTCTTAGCATTAGCACTTTGCGTTTAAATTGTTCCTAGACGGATTAGACGTACGAAAACTATTATAAAATACTATCGGCGGAGCCCTAGGGTATAAATATAAATCGTTTGTGTATGCGTGAAGACTGATGGCGTTAGCATTGTGGATTTAAGTTGTACCTGGACGGACTGAATGTACGTAAAACTATTCTAAAACACTATTGGCGGAGCCCTAGGGTATACTCGGCGTAGCCGAGTTTACGCTAGTAACATACTATTTTCTCACAAATATAACACAAATGACTGCTGAAATTGAAATTAAAAATTAAAATTATTGCTCCATTTATGCATAATTAATATTTTTTAGGTAAACTTTAAGTACGTCACAAGTCAGTTATGCGCAAACTCAGACAAAACGATGAAATCGAACCACTTGAACGTAGGTCGTAACAAAGCGTAAAAGCGCTTCACTGGCGTGTTCACTAGTAACCGCAACCGCGTGCGTCAGTGTATAAGTCGACATACGTTGCGCCAAGCCTCTACCGACGTCATCACAGCTTAAAATCGGCTTTTCCGGAAAATCTGGGCATTTTTGAAAAAAATAAAACATGTTACATAATTTTTCAAGTCATTTCCCATGGAATAAAAAAATTTAAAAAAATCGCTAAACTTCCCCATTTTAATGACAGTTTTGACATATTTAAACAAATGTCATTGACAGGAAGCAATTATATTAAAATTAATAATGAAACCGTGTTAAGGAGAATATAATAGTAAAATATTTAATTAAGGTTTGTAAAAATAATATATTTTCCATCATACATAAATGTTAGATGTACATGATGATCTGATTATTTTTTTTTTTTTCTATTTTGCAGCACTATAAATTAATATTAATTTACAACTACACATTTACGAAATGGATAATGTACGATGAAGAATTGACAAAGATTGCATTTTAGAGCACCTTGAAGATGATGCTGATTTTTATAAGAATGTGTGTGTGTGTGCCGATTTTTCCTTAAAGCCTATTAAAATATGATCCAAAACTTCTCAAATTTGGTATTTAAAACTCATATATAATTTGAAACAACATATTAGATTTTAACCATATATTATGATAAATCGGATGTAGTACTTAATTTGGAGCTCTAACAGATTTTTGAGGAAAAACAATAAAACATAATCCAAAATTTCGTATTACAGACTTTTCTATTTATTGGACAACAAATTAGTTTTATTTACAAACGATCAACCGGAAGTGATACTTTACTTAAAGTTCACTGCTATTTTAAACATGAAATTGGCGGGAGGTCATGTGCTGGCCACATTAGATTTTTTGGTTATGAAACATTTTTACAATTTGTAGTACGGAGTGTACTTTTAAATTATGAGCGCGCGAAGTTTGCCGCCAACTTCATGGACAAGATTTATTAAAATACTAATAAAATATTTTTTATATAAATATTTGTAATTGTCAAAATATAAACGTATCTATCACAAAATAAACGTTAATGAATATAACGGTAAGATTTGGAAAAACAACAGCTATATTATTTACATGCCCATAAACTTAATACATTTGCCTGTACATACGTAAGTATATTTTAAATGAATAAAAATTAAAATTACTTGGCAGGAGATAATGTTCTGACCATATGTGATTTTATAAGTTTAAATAGGTATAACTCTTACTATCAGTACAAAGTACGGAAAGTGATGTGATAAGTCACTCACCTTTAATAAATATTCCTGTATATTAATATAATACGTTATTGTCGTTACCAAGTGGACATCAAACAACAACAGCGCACAACTGCATTAACAACAATGAATCACTCAAGATGCAAGTTTGCAAGTCAGTAGTCAGTGCAAGTGAGAAATACACACATCGATATGTATGCATATTTCGGGGAAACACATACTTCCATGTCAGTCGTGCCAAGCTAAAAATGTCTTTATAAATGTTTGTTTATTACCAAGTATAGTAACTAGTACTATGATGAGATGTCGCTGGTAATGAAACAGTAAGCATATTTAATGAAAGCGTTAGCGCATAGATGGCTGTACGGGGCTACTCGCAAGTATGTATTACAAGTTACATACTTTTGTATGTAGTACGATGTTTGTTGTGTGTGATAAAGGCCTTTCTGGTGGCACCAACATTCACACACACACACGGAGCACACACACATAGGAAATGATCCGCGCAATAATCCTTCATAACCAACGTCTCAAATTCAAATGAGGCGGATGACAACTAACTTGAGACGCACGCGCAACGGGAAATGACTTTTACTCTTACATAATTCCTCATTCCATCTCTTTTAATCCTGTGCATATCACTGCCTTGCATTGTGGATTATATGACTTCTCGTATCTAGAAGTTATATGATCAAAGGGTGCACACGTCAGGTTTTTAACGTGCATGCACGCTGCGGCGACGGAGTTCCGGTCTGTGATAGCAGTAAGTAAATGTAGTAGTGCACATGGAGCTCCGGCGTAATATAAAGACATTTTAAGTATTTTACTAACAATTGCGTTTTATTTACAGAATGATGTACCTATGCAATATTATGACTATTAATGTTGTCTCTTTTTGTACAATAACTAAGTGAATTTTCACAAAATGTAAGACTAGGATGTGTTTTTTACCTTCCGTTACCTTTAGGCAAGGAAGGTATTGTCTTTGGTCAAAAAATTCGGTGGTGAGTTTTTAATGAATAAGCACGTTTTGGGGTCCCTATAATACGAATTTACTATTTTTAAGATGATGTTCGTATGTATGTGTCTGTGTCCGTGTGTGTGTATGTGTGTCCGTGTGTGACAAATTTTTCTCCGACGATAACTTCAATACTACAATTCTAAAAATTATAATTCTTTCGTATTTCTCTTCTGTACATCCCTATCAAGAGTTGATTAGATTTTGGTTATAATTGATCCACTGGAAGTACCCTTATTTGAAGTTTTTAACAGTTTTTCTTAAAAAAACGAAGTTAAATATTATTTTTTGACATTTTGTTATTATATTTATTACAGAAAATACTCTTCTCTATATGGTTTGATTATACATTTTCCTTCGTATTCAATAGATGTAGAGTTAAAGCATTATAAAGAAATTAATTTTCAAAAATTAGTCAGCTTTGCTATTTATCATGGAAACAGCTGCTCATTCAAAAAATTCTAATTGACAGATGTCTGTTTCAAGTGCAAAACCAAATATGGAAAGCATGGGATCAAAAATTAGTATGTCATAGTGTTCCTCACAAGTAACATGCAGTGAAAGGCTAAAGAGAAGATGGAAGGACTGTATCGCAGAAGACTTGAGAAAGGAAGGACTATGAAGAAGATGCGTTGGACAGGAATGAGTGGAAGAGAAGAGTAAACAGCGACCCCCGACCCCTAATAAAATAGGGGAAAGCTGAAGCAGGAAGAAATGTGTCAAGTGCATTTTACGTAGTATTTGTTTATGTCATAATTTTATTGGATTTATAGAACCTTTTCAAATGAACTTTTGGTATGGAATTTGTAAAAAATAGTATGTGTTCGTGTTCGATTTTACATGATATTATATAGAAACTGTTCCACGGTACTTTTGGTATGGGATTTGTACAAAATACATCGAATTGACGGAAGGTCTTGTGCTGGCCACAACAGATTTTTACCTTCCGTCACCCTTAGGTAAGGAAGGTATTGTCTTTGGTCAAAAAAATCGGTGGTGAGTTTTTAATGAATAAGCACGTTTTAAGATCCCTAGAATACGATATTACTAATTTTACATTGATGTCTGTATGTGTGTGTGTGTGTATGTGTCCGTGTATGTGTGTGTGTGTGACAAATTTTTCTCTGACGATAACTCGCAAACTAAAATTCTAAAAATTATGATTTTTTCGTATTCCTCTTCTTTACAACCATATGAAGAGCTGATTAGATTTTGGTTATAATTGGTCAACCAGAAGTACCCTTATTTGAAGTTTTTAACAGTTTTTATGGGAAAACCGCGGTTAAATATCATTTTTTGACATTTTGTGATCATTAATATGAAAGAAAATCTTATTTTCTATACAATTTGATTATACATTTTCCTTCATATTCAATAGATTTTTGCCCGTATTCACCAACATCAAATAAATCTTTGAATAGCTTATTCATTGAATAAGAGAAAAATATCGCATCGATACCATAACACAAATGAAGGTATTTATTCTAGCTGTCATATTTTGATGCGATATTTTTCTCTTATTCAATGAATAAGCTATTCGAAGATTTATTTGATGTTGGTGAATACGGGCAATAGAGTTATAGAGAGATTAAAAGAGGTTAACTTTCAAAAATCAGTTAGCTTTGCTAAAATTATGGAAACAGCACATATATTCAAAAAAATTCTAATTGACAGATGTCAGTTGCAAGTGCAAAACCAAAGTGGAAAGTATAGGATCAGAAAGTAACATAAGTGACAGAGGGTCCCTCGCATAAGTGACTTGCAGTTTCAATGCCGGGAGTACGAGGACGGCCAAAGAGAAGATGGAAGGACTGTGTAGCAGAATATTTGAGAGGAAGAACTGTCTGAAGAAGATGCGTTGGATAGGAATGAGAAGTGTGAAGTGCAATTTACAGAATGTACATTCGTGTTATAATAATATTGGATTTATAGAATCTTCCCAAAGGAACTTGCAATATGGAATTTGTAAAAAATAGTGTGTTCGTGTTACAATTTTACAGGATATATAGAATCTTTTCCAAGGAACTTTTGGTATTGGATTTGTACGAAATACATTGAATTGACGGAAGGTTTTGTGCTGGCCACAACAGATTTTTTTCTTTTTAAGTCGTGTTTGAGAAATTGCAATATTGCACTATAAAGTGTATGAAATTGGCTTTCAGAATATATGGATAACTCAAAACCTACATTTTTACCTCTTGCTAAGAGAGCTTTTGGAATCATGCTAAAAATCGCATATCCAGATTTTAGTGGATAGCACGTTTTAAGGTCCGTAGAATCCGATTCTAACATTTTTACGATGATGTCCGTATGTGTGTGTGTGTGTGTGTGGATGTTGGAGCCACGGTTTCTCAAATTCTGTAAGCCTTTAAATATGTATATTTTCGTCCGTGCATAAAGTTTGTATGTACCACGAGCGTAACTTGCTTTTATGGCCTTTGACGTGTTTTTATCCCTCGGCTTACGCCTCGGGCTCAAAATCCCGCCGCAGGCCATAAAAGCCTCCTTACGCTCTTAATACATAAATAACTATTATTATTTCGAACAATACAATTCGAACTCTCTAAAATTCAATAAAGAGTAAAATTAAATTTAAATGTAAATATTTTTTCTTATTTTTTGACAATAATAATTAAATACAAAATAGAAACGAAGTATTGTATTATTTACTAAAACATACTTCATATTGTTTAAGACTGCGAACAGTATTCATTTATGGGAAACATAAAAAATGTACTTATGATTTCTTCAGAAGATTGTCTTCAATGGTTAGAACATCATTATATAAATTCATTGTATTATATCAAACTATATTTTATTATTTTTATGTATTATATTTTTGTTTATGTATTGTTTATTGTATTTTGTTTTATATATTTATATTGTAATGCCATGCGATAAATAATAATACTAAAACATATTTATATAGTTACCTTTTATTCAAGTGGTTCACAAATTAAACTTGTAGCGTAGGTGTAACACTTTATTTGTATTTAAAACTTACAAAAGATGGATGTATAAATACAAGTACGTATGTGAACAAGCAATGAATGTATAATATAATATAATATTTAAGGTAAAATAAAACTTCATTATAATGTAATATAGGAGTACAAAATAGAAATCAATATCGCAGTCTAAGAAACCGAATATTCGGTAAATCATCATAATAAGCTACATAGGCAGGATAGAATTCATCATCATAATACTTGACGATCACGTAACTTCCATTTCCTGTTGATGTGTCATATCCCCTTGTTGGAATACACATGAAACTATTTCCTCTGCAGGCATTTCCCACCAGAACTTTGGCTACTATCATTGCTCGAACTATGCCATTGTCTCTACTACATTGTTTATTCGCATAGTCTGGGCTTGTAGAAAAGCTTACTCCTTTTCCAAACTTTACACGATTAGCCATTCTGTAAAAATAAATGTTTATGTTTAATATAAGTTGTAATATCAACAACCTGTCGAATCTCCACGAAAGGATTTTTGTTTTTCAACATTTTTACCAAATTTATTGTTATAGGTGGTTTGGATAATATATTACTAACAAAAACATAAAATAGCTGCGTTATTCTAGTTGTATTGGTTACGGTCACAATTCAACAGATAATAAAATAAAATATTCAATGATTTTGATATGTGGCAGAATAGATATATTTACCTATTATAAAATACTCTGAAGTGGGTTATGTATTTTCAATTTCGAGAAAAACAAAACCCTCCTATTGTTTTCACGTTTTCGTACCTACAGTTCAAAGTTACGTAATCTTATAGGAAATATTCCGACAAATTTTATGGTGTTATTCGCAATATCCTGTATCTAATTGCAAACATTTGAAAATTCACATTTTTCGAAAAAATCACCTCATTTAATACTTTACAATCAATAAAAAATCTGCGATTGTTTTTATATAGGACAAAGTGGAAGGTCTATTAAAACTAGAATTATAGAACACCAAAAAGCTATCAAGGATAATAAACAAAGAACAGGTTTTGCAACACACTGTGTAGAAAATAAACATCATTATGATGGAAATTTTTAAATTCTATATACAATGGAGACAAGTACAACTTTAAATATGCTAGAAACATCTGAAATAAATAAAGCAACAAATGCCTTTAACAAACGAGATGACTTAAAGGGACGGGGTGCGAAGAAGGGAAAAAGTTGAACATCAGTCCATATTCATTTGACGGCGAGTATAGATTATAATTACGTTACTAGGTTGCATATTTAACACCCTCCACTCCTGTGACGTCAAATTACATACATCATGTCATTCATAGCCAATAGGGTTTGTCCATCACCTTCGTTACGTCACATTTGGTTTCAGATAATGCGACTTTTTCAAAATATTACACAAATTTAAATTATTAATGAGGTTTTGCTCGTTTTTCTTTCTTTGCATCATTTGATAGAAAAATAAAAAATATTTACCCCGTATTTTTTATTTTTATTCAAATTAATCTCTAAAAAGAGAAAATAATTATTAAAAGTGATATTCTCGGCTCGGGAAAGCAGCAGAATTGCACCGCTTCTCCCCTTGCCGACTGACGTCAACGGATACAAGTCAATAAGGTAACAGTATATTCCGTGGCGTTTGTTGTCATTTTTAAACGCCAAACGCATAGTAGAAATATAGGTTATAGAACCATGAACGTTGCAAGTATGGATATACAGTGTGTCCCATTTAAAGGTGCCACCATTGGGATATCGAGAACTATAAGAGATACGATGTCGGTTAAATGGAACTTTTTGTGCGCCTTTGGAAGGCCATCTCAGTCATGCTCTTGTTTTTCCAAAAATTCTCATAGGGCACTAGATAATGACGAAAAACTGAATATTGTTGATTTTTTCTTTTTCAAATAACTTCTAAACTATTAATAATTAAGAAAAACGATTCAAATACAAAAGATAGATATTTTTATTAACTAACCAGTGGCGTACGAAATAAATTTTTATATCTGTAAATTTTCAAGATATAACACAAACTTATATTTTTTTAAATGGAACCCATATCTGATTTTAGTCTCAAAAAAATCATTATTTTTTTTTCTTTTCAACGGTGTACGGGTTATTATGTTTTATATTTGTTTCACTTTGAAATTTATTATTTTTTCCGTATTTTGTATTAAATTTATAATTATTTTGAAAATATTGGTAGATTTCTATTTAGAAATAATCCTTGTATTTAAATAAATTATTTCGTTAAAAAAATTTGCTCAAAACTCGTATCAAACTAATTTTTATAATATTTTGTATCTGGTCGCCCTTGGCACATTATAGTGTAATTTGTAATTATGAGTCTAGAATGAAAATATTAAGTAATAAAGGCACAAAACAAATTATTTCGATCAAATACAATATAATTAATAAAAATAATAATGTTTTTTTGGGAAATAATAAGAAAGTTCAGGAAAATAAAGAGAAAAATTAAATTTTAGGAGCAAAACAAATATAAAACATTAATAATTTTTACATCACTGTAAAGAGAAAAAAATAATGATTTTTTTTAAGACTGAAGTCAGATATAGGTTCCATTTATAAAAATATAAGTTTGCGTTAAATCTCGAAAATTTACGGATATAAAAATTTATTTCGTACGCCACTGGTTATCTAATAAAAATATCTATCTTTTATAGTTGAAACCTTTTCCCAATTACTAATAGTTTAGAAGTTATTTGAAAAAGAAAAAATCAACAATATTCAGTTTTTCGTCATTATCTAGTGCCCTATGAGAATTTTTGGAAAAACAAAAGCACATCTGAGATGACCTCCCAAAGGCGCACAAAAAGTTCCATTTAACCGACATCGTATCTCTTATAGCTCTCGAGATCCCAATGGTGGCACCTCTAAATGGGACAGACTGTATAGGTATACACTGTCTCAGGACGAGATTACGCTATCTATATTTTAAATACTATTTAATATATTTTAACGAAATTTGGTATCTAGGGGTTATCCAATATGCCCGTTTCAACTAAAATATTTTCAAAGCAGTAGCACTTCCGGTTTGACCGGAAATTGACCTCAACTTTCTAATTTTAAATGGAATATGCTATATTTTATTTTACCATTATTGAATGCAGCGGAAAATTTTACATATGAAGCAATAAAAACATTTTAACTCATGATCAACTACTTCCGGCGTTATTCAACTTTTTTTGATTTTTTGTCTGAAATCCGGCACATTTTCAAAACTCTGTATATCGGGAACGAGATCGAATTTTTATAATCTGAAAAAAGCCTTTTATATAGGAGACTTTAAGCTACATTATCCATAAAAGAATTCTCGATTATTTATAAAAATGTGACGGGTACGTTACACCAAAATTACAGTTGACAAACTTCAAAAAAGACAATTTTTTTAAATGGAACCCCCCCCCCCCCTTTTTATTACATAAATGTGTACTACGACAAAAAATAAGGGTACTTTATGTAACATGTCCTATGTTGAAAGTTGATAGAATTTCAGTAAATTAGAAAAACATGTAATCTGGGGATAATTATTTTATTAATACGGATAAGTAAGCCATGGAAAAAACAAATAAATTCTAAATACAAAACTATGATTAATTTAATGCATATTCAAACTGTCCTCCATTCATATGTAAGCACATTGTTACTCTATTCAATACCAAATTTCGTTAAATTATATTAAATAATATTTAAAAAAATAGATAGCGTAAGCTCGTCCTGAGACACCTGTATAAAATATGTCGAATACCGTATTAATTAAATTAATTATATATTAATTACATTTAGCCATATTCAGACATTTGTATTAATTTCTTTTTAATTAATATGCGTATTTATTTATAAGACGTAGTGATAGATCCATCTATCTATCATGTAAGATCTATGGCGCAACTTGTTTTTCATTGGCTTGTACCCGGATACGTCACAATTTCGGCAACGTTTTCAATGCATAATACTGATTTAAAGTACCAATTTTAGGTAGTTTTTACAAGATAGCGAAGGAAGCGGTGGAGGGGAATTGTGCAAATTTGGATTTTTCACTAACCAACCATCCTATACAACATATCAAAAATTCAGAACTACCCGACCTTTTGTAGGGTATCCCCAATTTTCAGTTCGATGCCATGCTTTTACAAAATAAGCAAATAAAAAATACATTCTCAATTTAAAAAAATAATATGTTTTTATAAATCAATGTACCGTAACTGAAAGAATTTTCACTTGTAGAATACGTAATACTGAATAACTTTTATTTGATTTTTTTTCTCTAATATTATTGGTTTACAAAATATTAGCTGGACAATGGATACTAGCCTGTACTGTATAGGATTATTCTCAACCTTACCTCCAGTCCAAGTTGTTCTCAATAATGGATGGTATTTTAAATGCTCCTGTTGCATGTAGTAATTCACGTTCTGCGTTGTAACGACCAAGACGCTCATATTCAAGTTTTCGAATTTGATATCGGTGATATAAATATGGATTCTGGATCCGGGTGATGCGATCAAGATATGCAAGTGAAACACCCGAGAGCTTGGATTTCACATAGCTGTATTCGGTAGACGAAGGATCTAATTCTACTTCTTCTACTTCGTCGGACTGTGATGTCCATGAAGATGGCGTTGCTAATATATTTGATAAGTTCATCTCAAATAATTTATTCGGTGAATTGTGTGAGATCTGGTGTTGAGGTGTTAAACTGCAAGATTGAAAATACATATGTCAATTACTGATATTTATCTTATCCTTGTTTAAGATTAATTATAATTAAGATCAAAATACAATATAGAATAAATTTTTATTGCAGCATACGGATTTTTTTATATTAATCTGACAAAAATAGGTATACATAAAACGTACCGATCTGGGATATTATGTTTACTTCATTTTCCATTAAAGCTGGAATAGTAAATTAAAACACACAGGGCAACATATTCTAACACGAGCCGCATAATGAGTGCTTAAATAACGTAAGTGTGTTTTTATACTATTTTCTCTGTTTCAGCCTTCATTTACAGTCATACAAAAAAGTCTCCGTGCGACAATAATTTCAATCTATTTTAGGAAAAATAACTGTTTAAAACCCAATGGTTGGTAGCACAAGCCTTGTTTTAACTAAACTACTGTTTTAAGAAATGTCAAATTCAAATTTAAATATTTAGTTTCACCCTTATGTTTAAAAAACGATTTTTTAAAACATATTTGTTTGAATACAAACTATGTGCTGCTTTAAAATCATATTTTGATAAATTTCATATTATTTACTTTTATTAGTAAATAATGAAATTTGACATTTCTTAAAACAGCGTTTTAGTTAAAACAAGGCTTGTGCTACCAGCCAATATATTTAATATTTTTTTAATCCAAAACGAAAAGCATTTTTTTCAACATACTTGTGAAAATGACATTTTCCTCACTTAATTTAGTTGTGATAGTAACCATTTCCCT
This sequence comes from Ophonus ardosiacus, assembly GCA_943142095.1. NCBI lineage: Eukaryota > Metazoa > Arthropoda > Insecta > Coleoptera > Carabidae > Ophonus > Ophonus ardosiacus. The sequence goes on along the minus strand of OW964831.1, from coordinate 32,399,005 downwards.
CACAAGTGAGGAAAGTAAATTACTTTCCTCACTAAGTGACGAAAGTTTTTTATTAGATGTTTCCCCATTTATTCGTTGAAGTAACAGGTATACGAACTTCAATACATATGAAAAATGTAATTTTTACATGTAATGTTAAAAAAAAAAAATAGTATGTAATACACAAGTGAGCAAAATACGCAAGCCTATAATAATCTACGTCAAGAGTCAAAAATTTTGATGGAGTTACAAATTGTACAATAAATATCTACCATTCTACATGAAGGAACAATAATTTTTTGTAGGTAACTTTACATTAAATTCAGTTATAAACATAAGTACTGGTCAGTTTTTCATTAATAAAAATAGTACGTTTGGTTTTTTAGAAAAATTATAATTCAATATTGTGGAAAAAATCATGTTTAGCACACGTGAGCATGTCTTTTTCTCACTTGTCCAGTTGACTCACACGCTCCCGCTCGTGCGACCAATTTCCGGACGCGTGAGAAAAAGACATACTTTGCTAACTTGTACTAAAAATAGCTATTGTTACGTTATTTTATAAAATAAACAAATAATATATACCAAATTTTTTGTCAGCGATGGCTTTATATTCTGCCATTCTTCTTGAAATTTATTGTTAAATTCTTTTTGGTTTATATTCTTGTTTTTTTTTCAGGAATTTTCGTTACTTTCTCAATCTGGCTAAAGTCCGGAGACTGTGGGAGACGATTAAGCTTATTTTCGATATTGTACCATAGTCATTCTCTTAGAAAATGCATATCATTCTCATACATGAAATTAAAATTGTCTGCTAACCTATTTTGCGATACTTGCTTTAAATTTGCTTAAAAATGTCAAGGTAATCTTTGCTATCCATGATTGCTGCAATGATTACTATAATTTTCGTAATCCCGCTAACTAAAAATATACCCTCAAAACATAATGCTGTCACCGCCGTATTTAACTGTTATTTTTAAATCCCATAAATTTTCTACTTTTAATTCTTTATTAGGTTTTCTGGTCACGTAAGTATAATACACATATTAGATGGAAGGCAAAAAATTTGGAGAAAACCTGAAATTTAAGGCATTTAAAAGTAACAGTTAAATACGTCGGTAGCAGTATTATGTTTTGGGGGGTATATTTAGTAAGTGCGAGTACGAAAATTAGTAATTATTGCAACAATCATAAATAGCAAAGATTACCGCGATATTTTAAAAGCAAATTTAAAGCAAAGTGCCTAAAAATATGGCTTAGTAGGCAATTTTAATTTCACGTATTAGAACAATTCGACAATTAATTAGCGACGTGTACGAGAGTATAATCGGTTTCAAAAGTAAAGTCCCCTGAGTTTGAAATGTAATAACTCTCATTATAATGGACAGAATATAATGGAACAAAATTTTTACGAAAGCTACAGTATATTTTTATAATATATCAAAAAATCAGTATCAGGAATATAGTTTTGTATAAATAAAATGTAAATTTCCATGTTTTCCTCGTTAGCACATATTCTATCCTGAATTAATCTGAAATTATTCAACAAAAAAAATCATGCTTCTAAAATAATGTAGAATGAACTTTTTTGTTGTTTTCTATGACTTAAATAAAGTGACAGAAGTGGACAGAAGAGTATCTCGATTAATATTATTCTTTAACAAATTTTGGTTCGATATTCTGTTAGTAATAAATATTTTAAGCGTATTTATTAAAAAAATAAATAATATAATGTCTGAATATGAACATTACAATTTAAACATCCATAAATGGTTTATTATTTAAATGTTTTGGTTATCGTACAGAGACATTTTTGTCATGAAATTATGAATATTTTCAATGTTTACCCCATAAAATAAATAAAATAACTATATTATTTATTTTTACCTCCCGCTACCCTAGGTAAGGGAGGTAAAGGGATCGTGCTAAAAATCGCATATAGATTTAAGTGAATAAACACGTTTTGATGTCCCCAGAATACGATTTTAACATTTTTACAATGATGTCTTTGAGTATGTGTGTGGGGATGCTGTGTAAACGATTACTCAAATATTATCGATCAGAAAAATTTGAAATTTTGTATACCCATTCTATACTAATGTGTGAAGAGCACATTAGTTTTTAGTGTATATCAGATAACCGGAAGTATCACTTATAAAAGCTTCAACAGTTTTTCTTGAAAAAAAAATACATTGAAAATAATTTTTCAGCAACTTTTACTAATAAAAATTGAATATAATGGTACAATCTTCAACTTTACTATAATAGCATTTAGTAAATAGCTTTAAATAACATAAAATATATATTTCTAAAATAATTTATTTTTATACATCATCTTGCCTATGCGTTTAACAAAAACAATACTTTAATAACAATTTTGACATATTTAAACAAATGTCACTGTCAGAAAGCACTTACATTTAAATTAATAATGAAACCGTTTTAAGGAGAATATAATAGTCAAATATTTAATTCTAATGAAATTAAGGTTTGTAACAATAATATATTTTCCACCATACATAGATATTAGATGTACAGGATGGCTCATTTTCGATGTTTTTTTAGGGTATCTCGGGAAATATTATTGATAGAGCAAAATCGTTTGCACATTCCAGGGTCAACTTTTTGAAAAAAAATTAATAGTCACCACAGGAATTTTCGATCTTCTTTTGTTTTTCGCTCATTTCGAGAACTTATTTATTATGGTAGTTAGAGAAAAATTGTTTCAACAAATTTTGTACCGTATTTTAGGAAAAATAAAATGGTGTAATTTGATTTTTTAAAAACTTCATAATTCTCGAGATATGACACAAACTTATGATTTTTTAAATTGCACTTGGAAAATAGTCTTTTTGCGTATTTATAAGCTTTTCAACGATATATAACATGTGTACATTCTTTTGTTTTACAGAAAAATAAAAGATGAATTATTAATTTTTTGGAGTGAAAAAATTGAAAATTATTAAGAAACAAATGAAAAAAAACTATAATAGTTCATCATTTGTTTATTTTGATTCCGTATATATTAATTATGTTCTCAAAATTATTCTAAAACAATTATTTTCGGATTAGTTAAATTATTATTTATCGACGTCACAGTTGGCTTTAACATAATTCGAAAAAAAAATGGTTTAATATGCTTTTAAAGTAAATAAATTAAAAATATGTGTAAAACTGAAGCAAATAATATTAGAAATAAAAAATGATGAACTATTATAGTTTTTTTTTTTCATTTGTTTCTTAATAATTTTCAAGTGTTTCACCCCAAAAAATTAATAAATGATCTTTTGTTCATGTGTAAAACAAAAGAATGTAGACATGTTATATATCGTTGAAAAGCTTATAAAATGAACAAAAAGATGAGACTATTTTCAGCATAGGTTGTCATTTAAAAAATCATAAGTTTGTGTGATATCTCGAGAATTATGAAATTTTCGAAAAATCTGAATAAGCTATTTTATTTTACCTAAAAAACGGTACAAAATTTGTTAAAACAATTTTTCTCTAACTACCATAATAAATAAGTTATGAGATATTTTCGAAATGAGCGAAAAACAGGTTTTTGCCTGTAGCTCCGAAACAAAAGAAGATGGAAAATTCCTGTGGTGACTATTAAACTTTTCTCAAAAAGTTGACCCTAGATGTGCAAAAGATTTTGCTCTATCAGTAATATTTCCCGAGATACCCTAAAAAAACATCGAAAATTAGACACCTGTAGAGGATGATCTGATTTAATTTTTCTATGTTTGCAGCACTATAAATCAATATTAATTTACAACTACACATTTACGAAATGGATCATGTACGACGAAGAATTTACATAGAAAGCAGATTTTAGAGCACCTGGAAGTTGATGCTGATTTTTATGATGTGTGTGACACGATTTCTCCTTAAAATCTATTAAAATATAACCCAAAACATCTCAACTTTGGTATTTAAAACTCATATAATTTGAAACATCATATTGTATTTTAACCATATATATAAATCGGATGTAGTACTTAATTTGGAGCACTAACAGATTTTTGAGGAAAAACAATAAAACATAATCCAAAATTTCGTAATACAGACTTTTCTATTTATTGGACAACAAATTAGATTTTATTTACAAACGATCAACCGGAAGTGATACTTTACTTAAAGCTCACCTATTATAAAAATGGAATTGGCGGGAGGTCATGTGCTGGCCACATCAGATTTTTACCTCCTGATACCCTTTGTAAGGGAGGTATAGGGATCGTGCTAAAAAACGCATATCGAAATTTTAGTAAATGACCACGTTTTACGATCCCTAGAATCCTATTTAAACATTTTCTTCGCTCTACAAATACTATCATTCAAAAAATTCTGAAACCTTCTATTTCTACCCTATTCTAACATGAAAAAAAAATAGATTTTGGTGTAAATCGTATAACCGGAAATGACACTTTACCTGAAGCTCATAATGGTAAAAATCATTTTTCTTTTATAAATCCCGAAGCCTAAGATAAACACAATTCCTTTGTTACACAGTTCATATTTCAAATGAAAGTGACCGACAGGTAAATGTAACTGTCAAAAAATAATTAATTCAAATTAATAATAGTGACATTTTAAAAAGAAAATAGTAAATAAAGCATACGTAGGTATGTATTTAAATTAATAAAAATTAAATAGCGTAAGGATTTGTGTCGGGATCGAACCCGGTTCCCCCGGGTTCGCGACCAGACACTCAGGCACGCGGCAAATATTTCCAATTTTAAATGGCACAAGTGACCCCTGTGGTGCACTCTCCACACCAGCTATGAGTGCCCGTGAGGTGACGCCTGGTAAGCGCCCACACGGTAAAATATATCGTCATCATTATCGATGTTTACATGTGTTGTAGATACTGGCGCACCCAGAAATGGGTAATATGCCGTAATCACAGATTACCTATACTATCGTAACGGTATACGGTAGTATAGATAATCTGTGCCGTAATGATATATTTATTTTATTTATTTAGGTTTTGTGTTGGCCACATCAGATTTTTTTTATATATAATAACGTAACATAATGCTTTTCATTTTGTATTAAAAAAATATTAAATATACTGACCGGTAGTATTTACTCAAAATTTTAGACACCCAAACTAATTACCATGGCATTGCTACCATTTAAAAATACATCAACCGGAAGTACCATTATTTGAAGTTTTTAACAGTTTTTCTTGAAAAAACGAAGTTAAATATCATTTTTCGACATTTTATGTGATCAGTATGAAAGAATATCTTATTCTCTATACGGTTTGATTATACATTTTCCTTCATATTCAATACATACAGAGTTATAAAGAGATCAAGAGAGATTAACTTCCAAAAAGCAGTCACATTTGCTAAAATTATGGAAACAGCAGATATATTAAAAAAATTCCAATTGACAGATGTCAGTGTCAAGTGCAAAACCAAAGTGTAAAGTATAGGATTAGAAAGATTAGACTTGCAGTTGCAGCCTCGCCTCAAGATTGGAATTTTCAGTGCTGGGAGTACGAGGAAGGCCAAAGACAAGATGGAGGACTATGTAGCACAAGATTTGAGAGAGGAAGAACTGTGTGATTAAGATGCGTTGGACAGGAATGAGTAGAAGAGAAGAGTAAGAAACAGCGACCCCTAATAAAAAACAGGGAAAATCTGAAGAAGCAGGAATTTACATAATGTACGTTCGTGTTGGATTTATAAAATCTTTTCAAAGGAACTTTCGGTATGGAATTTGTAAAAAATTGTGTTATGTTCGTGTTACAATTTTACAGGATATATAGAATCTTTTTCCAGGAATTTTGGTATGGGATTTTTGCCTAGGCATTTTGTGTAATTACACGAATCCCAAATAAAATAACAAAATGTCACCAAAAATCATTTAACACGTTGACTGTCCCATGAGACACATATGATTCATAACAAGTTTTCCATACACGTCCCTGAGACATATATGATTCATTTGCCTACCCGTACACTACTTGCTTGTGTGTGTTACACGCTGCATTCCCGGTACTGTATGGTGCATGGACGTGTAAAGCAAGTACAGACTAACCTTCTTTTACTCGGCTGCATCATATGTGATTCATGGGGCTCTGTAAGGTGTAAGTTTTTTAGGACTCTCATATAATGCTTAAAAGGCACAGTTATTTCATAAAATATTTATGATTTATGTATACAAGGCACAGTTATTTCGAAAATTAAATATTATTCGTATAATACAACATAATATATAACTATAGAAAATACAGAGAACAATCATTAATGATTTTCATTATAAGATAAAAGTTCCTTATACGCCCATGAGTCATATATGAACACGTACAAAAATTATTATTTTTATTAGGTAATATATGATTTTCTATATAGATAAAATAAAAATACTACAAAAAAGCAGTTGGACGTGGTGGGCCCAAAAAAAGTTTCTTATGGGGACAGTCAACGTGTTATAGTATATTACATCCGAGGTGGGCGTGGGAGATGTTTCATTACAGCCGAGGGCTTATGTATGTTATCGAGAGGCGAAGCCTCGAGGTGAGATAATGCGCGAGGCTGTTATGAAACTCCCACCGAGATTATGTATACTATTTTATTCACAATCATCCTCATTTAAAATCAATAATTTTCAAAATAAATCAATGAATTATAACCTTTCATTTTATTAATATTTTGACAGCTGTCTTAAAATTTGTTTAGCCTACTTAATTATGGGGATCTACGGCAATGTTGCTAGGCAACCCCTACATAAACATTTCCAACCCAAGAGATGGAAGTGAAATCTGTTATTTCCAACCCAAGAGATTGTCATTAAAATTAGGAATGACGTATTTTCCAACCTCCAAAAGGTTAGGAATCTGTATATTACTATAATGATTGTGAATAAAAAATATTTCTAGCATCAATAGGCGTGTTAAAATCATATGTAAATTTTATATTTACTGACAATAGGTCTGTTTGTTTGACGAAATCTTATGTTCTACTATCCGTCTATTCGCAAATCCGTCAAGGCCTCTGTCCCGAACCCTGACGAAAAATAGTCTCCACTTTATATCAAAAATTTAAACAGAACTTAGCTTAAAACTGAAGCGAAAGTGAAATAATACAACTGCGTATAATATCTCCAGATAGTTTTTATTGCAGTAATATACGCTGCAACGTATAAAAAACTGATTCGTTTGCAGTGTTTATCTCTAAATTGAACTCAATGTAGATAAAGTAGATACAAGGAAAATCTGACTCATAGACATTGAAATATTTCTATTTATAAATAGAAATATAGCAAGTGGTTAAAAACCTGTACTATAATAATAATAATAATAATATAGTTATTACAATACAAATTTAATTTTTTTTTTTTCATGAACAATTTGTTACTTGCATTTTGATGGTGCATATTGAATTTGCAAGGATCTATATAACTTATAAAAGGTTCAGAATCTCTAGGACAAGGCCAAGAAATAATTTGAATGGAGTATCAAAATGACGTTTTCTGCATGTTTTGCGTTAAAAACAATATATTTTTATATAATCTTCCAAAAATTGGAAAAGTTACCAAAGGTGGAGGAAGGTAAAAAGAGAACAACAATGTTATTTTCTCATTAATTTTTAAAGTTTTAAGCTTCTTCTTCAATACTTGCTGGCTGGAAGAAGGTTATTGATAATATGTTCCTATAATAATCGCATTACATAATTTACCAAGGGTTTTTCTTTCTTAATTTATTGTGTTTAAATCGACTTTAGAGTGTAATTATGAGAATATGTTAGCTTACAATATAATATGTAAATTAAAATTACAGTTTTCTAGGAAGCTACAAAATGTTATTGTTTGTCAATATGTTTACTTTACTTACATATTATATGTAGGTAATCTAATATGTGAAATAAATTTTTAAAAATCTGATGTGGCCAGCACATTATCTTCCGTCAATTCTATGTATTTTGTACAAATCCCATACAAAAAAATCCTTGGAAAAGATTATATATATCCAGTAAAATTATAACACGAACATATACTATTTTCTACAATTCCACATTTATATAGTCATTACTGAAGCCAAAAACACAAATGAGTAATAAAGCCATAATAATACAATATTATTTTTTTTCATTTAACAAAAATCTCTTTAAAATATCTCACCTGTATTAACTGTATTCTTGTACTTCAATATTATTCATTAATTATGCCCAACGGATTAAACACCTAACAACAGTTCGACGACGTACAACTTCGTAGATAACAAAAACGAGTGATGCAACAAGATGCAAGTCAGTAAAAAAACACTGATATGCGTATTTCGGGGAAATACATAACTATATATCAGTAGCACCAAACTAAAAATATCTTAACGTTTGTGGAGAAAAGTAACTAGAACTATGATTAGATGTCGCTAGTAATGAAATAATAAGCGTATGTAAGGTAGGAGCAATGTAACCGGTTATGTAACCAGCGAACCAGACCAGCATGGAACCAGCCATTGGTCGCCCTCGCCATAGTGCTCACACAATTTTTAATCACATCACCATATTTTTGGAGAAGTTTCTCGGTTTTGGGCGTTCGTCTAGCTGAGTTTTATAACCTCCTAGTATGTTAAATACTTATATTTAATTAGTATTCAGTTAGAGAAGTAACGATAGTGACAGTGTGAGCATTTTTCTCATTTCGCGGCTACTCGCGTCAGAATTTTAGGTTAGAAAATTTTTCTTCTCTTTGTTTGATATTTAGTTTGTTTAGTTTACAGCACGGTTTACAGTTACAGTAACATTTTATATAATTGATATATTATTATTTGCAAATTAGGGTAACATTTAAAAAAAAAATTATTGAAAACAAAAGTTATTTGTAGAGTATTATTTTACTTCACATTTCAATAACAAAACTGTGAGCAAAATACTCACTCGCGACCATTGACATGTTAAATGTTATGTCATTACCGAAATCTGCAAATAAATATATCCAACAATAGCAACAATAATATACATATTACGATTTTTTTTATTATTATTACAATATAAAATAAAAGCAACGAATAAATAATATATGTATGAGAAATTTATGGGTGCATACTCAACGCCCGAATATTCTCAAACCTAGAATATGCTTATATAGAATCATTCATATCCCCAATATTCTAAAATGCAATTGCACATTGCGCGAAAGCGTATCGTCAGTTTGCCTAACCTGAGCCATCCACTTCTAACATATCTTAAAAAGATCTCCGCATGGCCACGTCCACTTATTCTGTTTTTTCAATGTTTCGGGCGAAGCGCGATTCTGTTGAATATTCGGGATTTGAATGATACTGTACATACATGTTCTGGTTTTGAATTTCGGGCATAGAAGACTTTCCCGAAGTTTATTATTCCATTTTTTTTTACGATAAAAAGTATGTTATTGTTATTATTGTTTCTTTGTTAAAGATGTTTTCAATTTCTAGCAGTTTACAAAAATAACAATTTTTTTGTAACTGCAAAGTTTTTAATTTAATTAAAAATTTTAATAGGAAAATATTGCATTCCATTTTAGTAAGATTTTTTATCTGCTTTCATTGAATATTACATAACGAGCATTTTTCTATAGACAGGGTGTAAATCGAAAAGTAGGCCATGGGAAATCAGTTTTTCTTTGGGCAAAAGTTACCAAATTATTTTATGCACAAATACTTCAAATAAAAGTTATATAGATTTAAATTCTGCATATAAATATTGTGAAAAGATTATTCCAGCTCATTATGTAAACGTAAAATTAATTATAGTTACAATTTTTATGAGCTTTTAGTCTAGGTAGCCCTAGATTTATGCCAACAAATAATTTTTTTTTTAACTGTCATTTCGAACTTAAACGTTTACCTTTATGTGTTAATTTATTACTCTTATCTAAATAGTCTAAATTTAGTTCTAATTTACAATTAAAAGTAACGCATATGTTTTTGTTATAAATCCATGGCTGCCTAGACTAAACGCTTATAAAAACTATAACAATGATTAATTTTAACGTTTATATGAAGAGCTAAAATAACCGTTACACGCGATTTAGATGCAAAATTTAAATCTATAATTTTTAATTGGAATAATACTACCTTTTTTAGTTTAAGTTCTGTATTTATTTATTATTAAAACCCAACGTTTCGGCACCATAAACTGGTGCCTTCTTCAGGAGAAATTGACATAAAAATGTGAAAAAACAAAAACAAGTAACCAAGGTAACAAGAAAAGTACGTAAATGCTACCTTTTTTATGTATACAATTTTCTAGACAATATATTTTTTATTGGAAAAAAGAGAAGATGGTTCCTTACTTTATTCAGTTTACAGGAAGCCAACGCACACAAATCTATACAGGGTGGTTGATTTTTCATTGTCCAGCTTATATCTTCTGAAATATTAGATACAAGAAAAAGATATATAGAAAAGTTATTTGATACAACCTGGTCTATAATTTAGAATAAACAATTTTTTTCCAAGGCCTACCAATTTTCCAGAAAAATATTTAACTTTGATTTTTTAAATGGAACACCTGTATATTTTTACGGAATAAAATTCTAAATAAATTTCTCTTTACAATGATGTATAACAAGTACGGGTTTACCTTTAAATTATGTCTAATAAAGCAAATAGAAATACGATAAAAGTAGGCTGTGATATTCTATTGTTTATACCTGTACTGTAACATCTTTCACAAATAAAAGTATTAATAATTTTGTAAATCATCAGTGCTAGTAATTCTATTACTTGCTTTATTAGACATAATTTTATTCAAAGGAAAACCACTACGTAGCCAATGTTCATGTGTGACAGAAGTTACAGGTATAAACAATAGAATATCATAGCCTACTTTTATCATATTTCTATTTGCTTTATAGGACATAATATAAAGGTAAATCCTTACTTGTTACACATCATTGTAAAGAGAAATTTATTAAGAATCTTATTCTGTCAAAATATACAGGGTGTTCCATTTAAAAAATTAAAGTTAAACATTTTTCCAAAAAATTGGTAGGCCTTGGAAAAAAATTGTTTATGCTAAATTATAGATCAGGTTGTATTAAACAACTTTTGTATTTAACTTTCACATTTTTTCGTAATAAGACAAATCACGTACCTATTTCATTCATTATCAAAACTAAAATCATGTTATATTGTATTAAATAATAAATAATATGCATTCATTTATTTAATTGCATTTAATGTTAATACATCTTAAAAACCTATTACAATAAAAAAATGAACTACAAAATTTGAAACACATCATCTAATTAATATAATAAATCACCCATGCATATATCACAAAGATAATAATTAATATGTGACTAACCTACGAAAAGGAATCGGTAACATAATATTGTGACGGAGTGTTTCTCAATAAATCGAATAGAACCAGATATTTTGACTAGGCGTTTAACTGGCTATCAAGCTTTACGACGACTATAGCGAACTAGAAATTTTACTATCTTACATTTAATGTACTTAACATAATTCATTAACTAAATTAATTTACTCTAATTAAACATAACTTGTCACATCAAACATCACAATATGTTAGCAGATTTACATATAACGAAGACATATGCTGCTCACAACACAGAAGCATCAATATTACACTTGATTTTTTCAGCAGCTATATTCATTAGAAAATAAATCATACAAAACTATAGTGTATAAATAATATTTCAATAAATAGCAAAAATGTACATAAATGATTCTAATTGTCAGTAAATAAGAATATCATTATTTGTACTAAATAAAAGATATCTTAATCTAAATCACCAAAAACAAATCAGGAATACTGACATATGCTTAAATATCATTACTTTGGTTAATATCATCAGAAAGTCAGCTTCAATTGTGGATGATTATTTAACCGAAAGAGGTGGAAGCTCAATATCTCCATCAATGTTGGCAATAGGTTGACGCCAATATACGAACTGTGAGTAGTCGTTCGCTGCCTCCAGCAATGGTGGGAATAATTGGTCCACAAAAGATGTCATGTTCGAATAGCTAACAAAGGAAACAAAATATTTTTCAATTAATTGCCTATAAAATTCTGTAAAATCTCAAACTGTAATAATCTACACAGGATGAATACTGTTTTTTCTTACTTTCTAGAAGTATTTGAAATAGGGTATTAAAAAGTCAATTTGTAGCATGAATATGTTACATTTTAAAATTATTCCATTCTGTCTTCAAACTTAAAATGATTTTTCTATGAAATTCCCAACGATGAAATGTTTTTAATAAAATGATCATGATCCGAAAATATAAAACATGCAGGTAAATATCAAGCGGTAGATTACTAACATTCACTAATACAAAAGAAAGACTGGAACAAACCATTATCAGTCAATGCGTAACACAGACAAAGCACAAAGAAACAAGACGACTGAAACTGAACATAATCACAACTATCTTACCATCGAATGAAGACGAGTAAGAGGTCTCAGAAGAAAGATGACACTTAAAAGAAATTTTGGACAATATACATAATAAGAGCAAACAAAAATAACTAAATGCAATAACAACCAAAGAATATTACAATAGATGTGCACGTGTTTGCTCTCATTTAAAATCTAATTGATCATGATCGTAATTTCAGAATTGATTAAAGGTGGAAAAACATCATTGACTACTCCCGATTGGCCGGTGTAACTAAAACAGCAAACCATTCATGTAAGAACAGTTCCTACCTTTCAACATAAATTGTGCTTAATAAGTGCATGCACAAACTACTTTATCATGCAGCCGAAACTTCTATATGTACATAAATATAAAATTATAATTTTATTCTCTCATGCACTACTAAGCCACTTTAAAGATTTATATACCACATGGTGTATTCGAAAGTAGAATAGTGTTCCACTTGTCTACAGTTTCATCCGTCAATAGAAAATTTTCAATTTGAACTTTTCCATTTTCAACATTTTATTTAATTTTTTTTTAATATTATTATATAATTTCAATATCAAGAATAACAAATTACTGGCCCGTATTACAAGCACGCTTTTCTGGAGTACACTCCTTATAAGAACATAACGTAAAAGCGCTTTTATTGTAAAATACGGGCCATTATATTTAATGTTCTATTTTTAAAATTACGTGTTTAGTTTTACATTTTAATTTATTAGCCACCTTTTATTTTATCAACTGTCACAATATGTACATGCAAGGTAACCCAATTAACGCATCCTGCATGGGGATTCTTGATAACTATTAAACAGAATGTATCAATACTAACGTAAAAAATTAATAGCGTATTCACTTTGACTAAAAAATGTTAACCTATTCGCTTATTCCTTTTGGTTAATTACAAGGGAATATATTTTGTTCTTTTGTTTTTAAAAGTAGGAATTTGATTAAAATGTTCTTTTTTTTAAATGCTATTTTTATACTTCGATGTGTAAAGTTGATACTTTACACACTGTAGACAATGTGCAAAGTAAACGATTTTTGTATTTTATTTACTTTACACATTACAGAGCTGCCACCATCAATACACGTGTGGCATTTAAGTTATCTTACATAAATTTAGTTTTTTCTGTACATTCATTTTGGTAATACTGACAGAAAAGTGGGAACTGCAGTACGCAACTTCAGATGTTATCTGTCAAATGTGAACTCGGTATTTGGTGTGTGAAATTGTTGTCTGTTAAATTTCTAATTTGTATCAGGAATGTTTTTTAAGGTCATATAAAAAATATTGCATGCAACTCAAGTGTAAAAAGCTTTATGACATTCGGTCAATAATTTTCGTGACCCGACAAGCCTCGTCACGAAATACTTGGCCTCGTGTCATAAAGCTTGTGTGTACACTTTTCTTGCATATATAACTATTATGACACTTTGATTTCTTGTAATTCCGTAACCAAAAGTAATGACCTATATTCATATACCATTTTTTACTCAAAGTGATTTCAGGAATACGTTATTTTTTAAACTAGTAGATATGAATTCTGGTAATATGACAAAAATTGCCTCATTTGGAAGCCATTTTAGTAGTATCATGTCTAATAATAAAATAAAACAAGTTTTTGAAAATGGAAACGAACTTTGTAGACATATGTATATTGTAATAATGCACCACTTGGCAATATATATTTCACATAATCCAACAATATTTATAAACTTACCTTGATTGGAAGGTTTGCGTTAACTCGTGTTTCAATTCACCTTTGTGGTTTATGGTGAATATGCGCACGATTGGTATTCCTACAGCTCTATATGCCCACACATCCTAAAACACAAATAAATTAATACTGCATTAATATACTTTCCTAGAAAAAGTAGGTTACATTAATTCTGTTGCCGTATCCAGCGTAAAATGGATTGGAATCAGGTGGAAACAGCGCTTGAATATCGCTCAAACAAGATATTTTGAATTGTTCTGGTTTCTTTTCAATAACTTCCCTGTAAATATGAATATATTATTCACATTATTTTACTAATACGAGAAATCAGAAATTATACCTGTGGAATGCACTAATCAAGGAAGTTGGATTGAGCAGTAAGGGTCCATCAGGTAAAGACAAATTTCCTTGTTTAATAGAACGAAGATATTCTCTAGTTACTCTGGCTTGGCCAATAGCGCGCGCACTTAAATACAACAGCTTATAGCCATTATTCATAATCTTAGTGAAAAGTTGAGCAACGCCTGACTGTGCCCAGTCTTTCCCTACAATTGGTAGAATATGCCCCAAGACATCAGACTTAGTAATAGTTCCATCAATGTCGGAGATGACGATTTTATCATCATATCTCCAACGGTAAATATGGCACTTGCATCGAGTTGTGCCTTGATAAGCAGTAGTTACACTAAATTCAACTTCATTCATTCCTTCGTTTAAGTTCAATCGCTTAATTTGGTCGGAACTTAAACGTAAAGTTTTGCGGAACTTTTCTCCGTACATGGATTGAGTCATTTCGCAAGGCATTTCTTTTTTACTTGCGTCGCTGTCATCTAAGCCTTGAGATTCCAATGGTTCTGGAGGGAAAGATGTATTATCAGCTGTTACTGCAATATAAAACCCAATGTTAATGAAAATTACTATACCAAATTAAATGCAAAATTAAAGAAATCTGCAAGCAATGAATGAATTTTCTAACAAAACGCACCAGGTGAAGCGTCGGAAGTATGTGTAGTGGTGTCTACAGTTTTAGTACTAATTTCCTCTTTAAGAGAAATTTCTTCCACGGGCGTAATATGGAGTTCTTCAGGCTTATCATGTAGTGGTTCTTTGTCCATATCAGTGGAAGCACTGCGGTCACCCTTGCGACGCCAGCTCCACCAAGAATAAACACGGGATTCAGTCTTCTGAGACTTGTCTTGCAGACTTATGTTTGGCATGTGCATCGAGCAGAGTTGCTCTACCGTTGACTACAAGCAATGTTTCATGAAGAAATGTTACACAAAACTTGGTTTCTAATTTTACCTGTGGAAGTTGACGTTGGTAGACTAACATACTAATAATGATTGGAGTAGCTGCTTTCCAACTGTAATACTTGTCTGCAATTCTTACTACTAAATCAGGTGATTCTAATAAAGATGGGTTATTGCACAAGTCGGTAAATGAAACGACATGACGAATAAAAGAATCTACGGTTGGATGCTCGGTCCATCCGCACAACGACAGGGAAATGTCTTGCAAATAACGATTTATACTGAAAGAAAATTAATAATGAGATCTCTTTTCTAAATATGTTAAAATGAGTAATGTACCTATCATTCTTATGATCTTCATAATCCGAATCAATAGACTTTGCGCCTTCCACACTACTAGGACTCTGTGGCAACGAAGGTCCGTTCCCCGATTCACAATCATTGTCAGCATCTATAATTTTTTAACGAGTTTATATGGGCTACAGAAAATTAAAACATGGCAATGAAAGATTTGAATTGATGATGGTTAGAGGCTTAAAAGCTTGAAAAGCGTTACAACGAAATGAAGCATACACAGTAGTGTTGAAATCGAGAACTAACCTGCATGACGTTCAGTTCTCGTGTTAGGGAAATACAAAGCGGCGACCTCAGGGTCTAAAGTTCCAGAACTCAGATCAGCTAAGTACATGCCTTCAGGCGAGCCGCTGTGCCGCATTCGCTTGTTCTGTTTCATGAACGAGAACATGCTACTCAACATTGAGTTACGCTCGGCTTGTTTAGCTGCACCACAAATCCCAGATCAATAGGGTTACCCGATAGTATCAACAACACACGATCACTATTTTTATTATTTTGAGAGGTAACTTAAAACTTAATCTATTTTTCAAAGCAATATATCATTTTATGCTACAGAACAAAATAATCGGTGAACCTAAAGCTGCCCTCATCTCAGCAATGAATAAAACCTTTTGCATTTTATTCATTTTCACATCCAATCAACAAGAAAAACAATTAAAAGTTGCGCTCTGACCTGCCTCAAGTTACCATATCATAATTTGACACATATGATTAACTCTCTGTAAATAATATAAAACTTGGACTAAGTTTTGCGAGCGTGAATTTTTATATGATGGGTTGAGTTGAGACATGTTTATAATAGTCATGGTGTCACTATATATTTTTTCTGTTAATTATACATCAAAATGACTCTTTTGGAGGTCATTAAGGTTAGAGCCCCACTTTCGAATATGTTTCTTTCTGATTAGATGTGAAAATTAATATAATGTAAAAGGTTTTATTCAATCTGATTCTGAATTCGATAATAAAAAAATTCATAAAAACAACAGAAAGCATAAACTTTCCTTTTATTTTCATTTATTTTTAGTAGTCCGTTTGCAAACGCTGACTCTTAAATTTTAAACTTGACTTAAAAAAAAAATGCAAATCGAAATTTTGACAGCAATATTCTATTATTTATTTGACGTTTCATTCCGATACGATATTGTCAATGTAAGGAACACTTAAAATTTAAGTGTCAACGGTGCAACCGGGCATTAGATAATGGGATATTTAACTGAATATGTAATCCATTTTTATTCCTCTACCCGAATAAATTAATTCATAATCAAGAAGTCAAAATTTATAGTGTTAATTCCTATCACCAACAAGAAATCATTAAAATGGACAATATTGTTAAAATTACTGTACATTACATTGAATTAATAATAAATACTGCAGTTTACATAAATAGTAATCGTGTTTGTTTCTTAATATAGTATCCAAATAAATTGTTTAATAATTTCACATAGTTCCTTATAACTTTTTACGAAATTATAAACGCTTCTTTTGACGTATAAATAAAAGTATGCTCATAAACCATAATCAAAATAAAGAAAATTTATATGAAAAGTGTAATTGTATATTCATAATTTAAAAAGCATGTTATCACGTCAACTTTTTTCTGTTTTGATTGGTCAAGGATAATTTTCATATTTAAACTAAAATTAAACTTTTGAATTAAAAGTATGTAAATAATAAAAACTTAAGAAAATATGTGCTTTCGTAGAACATTACTGTTTGAATAAAATATCAGAAATTTTCAATTTTTTTAAAGTGTTTCAATAAATAATTTTTTAACGGTTATGAGTTTATAACATATTCCACAGGTTTTTATGCAACTATTTAATATATTCCAATTAAAAAAATTATTTGGATTTCTCTCTAAATAATAAATTGTAAACATAACATGAAATGCGAATAAACTTGTATTTTTATACAATTAAACAAAAATTTGCCAATTAAACATTTAATTTCGCATATGTAATTGTTTCACTGAGTAATTTTATTTCACTTTTAATTGCATCTAGCAAACCATAACCTTTGTAAATTGCAATTAAATTGTGAAACTATGATTCAACTGAAATTAATTCATAAAATTTATGTACCTTCTACACTAGGATTATCTTCATGGATGCTCCCGCTCATATCTGCGCTAGTAGGAGCATTGGGAAGTTGTCCCCAAGCCCAGCTTTGACCCGAGGGCTGCTCAGTTTCTTTACGTTGGGAGACTTCAAACTCAGTGTCAGACTGGACTGGTGTATTTGGCCGACTATTGCGCTCACTGAAAAGAAATTATAATTGAAAACCTTTCTCTGTTTCTTGAAACATGACAGCTAATGTACAATAAATATTTCATTACTCCTAAGAAATTTACGTATAAAATTGCGTCTAAAAACTAATTAGAATCGAATAGAGCTAGTGAAATTTAAATAAAGCCGTCATTCGGCGTATTGGAGAGTTCAAACTCCAAAGTGGAATTTAACAACATCTTATGGCGGGCAATATTGAAAATTAGTAAAGTGGATATATATATATATATATATATATATATATATATATATATATATATATATATATATATATATATAGAGTGAATTATGTATTTCTGTGATCTCCTTAATAGAATTTCGAAATTTTATTTTATTTTCTATATAATGTGCGTAGTTGAGCTTACCTATTGGCTGTTAATTCAGTGTCGCTAAAGAAAAGAAAATCTGGATCGCGTCCAATCATTCTGCTATTCATTGTAGAATCAGAACTAGAGATTAACTCTTGTTCAGATTGGCTACTTCCCAACGAACTTTTATCTGTGATAGATTCACACATTTTCGAGTCATTCTCCTGAGATTGGCTTTGACTGTTGTCATGCTTATCAATTTCTTTAAGTTCAACACTGACAGGAATTTTCCTCTGCTGATTTTTCTTTTTAATCATTGATTTCTTCCTTCGTCGTTTCTTGCTGTTTTTCGTCTCAGTTTCAGACTTTTCTGGCTCCTCGACTTTTGGAATGTCTAGCTTAGGAATTTCAGGTTTCTCTTCCATTACTGGAGTAGTTTTTGGAGTTTGTTCTTGTTCCAAACTATCCATTTTGAAAATAGGTTCAGATATCTCACTATCCTGGTTGAAATCCTCATCACTTTGTT
This sequence comes from Ophonus ardosiacus, assembly GCA_943142095.1. Lineage (NCBI taxonomy): Eukaryota > Metazoa > Arthropoda > Insecta > Coleoptera > Carabidae > Ophonus > Ophonus ardosiacus. Next base: position 32,380,182 of record OW964831.1, on the reverse strand, counting down.
TGTTAGCGCTGATGGAATCACCTCTAGAGATAGACAAGTCCTCGTTTGAATGTTCGCCAAGTTCAATGTTTCCCAAGCCAAGTTGACGAGTGAGGAAATCTCGCTTTTTGAGACTGTAATCTTGGCCATGGCTATCTGTGTAGCGACGCTTGCTGTAATCGTTCACTTGATTTTCTAAAGGGGAGGAATTGTCATTATTGTAGCTCAAGTCAATGCTCTTGCGCCTTGGTTTGTCTTCTGGGACGTAGAGTTTTTCGAATTCTGACACAGGAATTGGAGAAGTTGCTAGATGTTCAGGGATTAGTTCAGCATCAGATTCGTGGACTTCTTCTACGAAAAAGGCTTCGCCGCTGTCGCCAAGCTTCATATGAATGTCTTGAGGCTCACCATTGATTTCAATGTCCACCTAAAATGCATTTTTTATATCAACAAAAATACTTGCTTACTATAACAATATAAATTTTTAATAAACAACAATACTAATCCTTATCATGGTTAAACAAAAAAAAAACATGCTGAATAGCAAAGACAAATTATTTCTGAATAGTAAACAATAAAAATAAAAGAATTACGTTATTCTTTTTAAGGTCGATTTTATAAACGTCTAAATTAAATTCATTTCAATAGTAAAAACAACTGTACAATGAAACGTGATTTGGTAAGACTTTAAAAATCCATTAAAAACAATTACAAACATTTTTTTTATCAAATTAATGCACACTTATTTATTAATAAATATTATTTTTTTAAATAAAATGCTTACATACGCAACCAACAACACATTCTGGCATTGCTGGAACTAGATCTAATTACTTTTACTCCCGTTAAAATACAAAGTACAGAAATCTCCCAAAAATATTTTATTTATTTTTGTTGCATTCAAAAAAGTACACACTCATTTAATTTAGATACAAAGATAATAGTAGATTGTTTACTAGTTAAGAAAACCACCTTTTTACAATTTTATTTAATTATAATGATTTTTTGTTATTATGTCGAAATGATAGCTATCTTCATACAAGTGTTATGAATTAGTTTTTATAGCTTGGGACAAATTTATAAATATTGATATCATAATTTAATTATATAGATGAATCTTTGAAATGGCTTTCTTTGAAATCTCCCTTAAAGTTAGAAATACAGCAAAAATTTGTTCACAGAATCTATTCGATAATTCAAGGAGCATAATGAAAATTATTGTGTTATTAGTGTTGCATTACGGCTCGGCGAGAATTGCTTTTTTTTTAAATGGAACATCTTATATATTGAAAGATGTTTTCAGAACTCATTTTAATAAGATAACACAATATTTGGGTATAAGTTCTGTATTATTTATTGAAAAATACAACGTTTCGACAGCTAGGTGCTGTCTTCTTCAGGTAAAAAATTATAATAAAAATAAATATGTAGTCAAGACAACTAGCAATTCAAAGGTACAATGATTAATGGAAAAACATATAATACATATTATATGTTTTTCCATTAATCATTGTACCTATGAATTGCTAGTAGTCTTGACTACATATTTATTTTTATTATAATTTTTTACCTGAAGAAGACAGCACCTAGCTGTCGAAACGTTGTATTTTTCAATAAATAATACAGAACTTATACCCAAATATTGTGTTATCTTATGAACATCCTATATATTTTCATAGATTTTGAATTGTATTTTATTCACCTATACCCACATATCCTTTTTTTTTAGTTTTCCGCAGCTTTGCAATGTATTCCGTATTTTCTCTGAAAAAGACCTAATACACGTATTGCTTTATAAAGGCGCACTGAAGTTATTTTAATAGCAAAAATTAAGAATTTTTTTCTGCATAACTATAAACTATTATGTTCTCATATATATTTTTATAATATATATATATATAATTCAAGGAGCATAATGAAAATTATTGTGTTATTAGTGTTGCATTACGGTTCGGCGAGAATTGCTTTTTTTTTAAATGGAACATCCTATATATTTTCATATATTTTGAATTGTATTTTATTCACCTATACCCACATATCCTTTTTTTTTAGTTTTCCGCAGCTTTGCAATGTATTCCGTATTTTCTCTGAAAAATACCTAATACACGTATTGCTTTATAAAGGCGCACTGAAGTTATTTTAATAGTAAAAATTAAGAATTTTTTTCTGCATAACTATAAACTATTATGTTCTCATATATATTTTTTTAAATGCAGTGTGTTAAATAAGGCAAATCAAAATTACTCAATTTCAAACTACTACAACACATCATTTTCAAATGGAACTCCTATATTTTATTATTCAGTTGTTTTCGTTTTTGTTTTATATGTTTTAAGGGTATCCTATGCCTAAAACCAATAATTTCGGAATTTTTCGCCATTTTTCTCTACACTTTTTTTCAATTAAAAATTAAATCTAGCATACCATGGAAATAAAAAAAAAACAATTACAATAATAACAGTAGTTAACATTAGCCTCAAATAAAATTGTTTATTAGTAATATTAGTGCGATTATGTAATAATAATTCTTGCAAAAGATTCATATGAATTGCTATAAAAATATAAACCAACTAAAAAATCTCAGTATGCTATAGAATAAGTCGAGTCTGTCAGACTGGGCGCCAACTTTATTATAGAATTTAATGAAACAATAAGAAACAATTAAAATATTCAACGACAACAAAACTATTTAATGAAAGAATGAAAAATAACAAATTTACTTCTTGCACAAATCAGTCTTTTTTGCACTTACCACTTTCTCCCTGCTGCGGAGTACTCCCAGTTTCCCAAAACGAACATGAAATGGTGAGCAAGTAAAAGTTCCATCCGCCTGCTCTACTACAACAACGTCTATAGCTCCTGTAAGTGTTGCCGCGTTGATTTCATTGTAAAATTCCCGAAAATTCGAGACGATCCGTCCCAAATAGTTCATGGAATTCATGATGAAAGATGTTTTAGTTCTTCTACAGTGGAAGAGAACACTGGTGCTAAGCACCTACTGCACCAGATGTGATTTTATTCACTTATGTTCAAGATAATAAATTTGTTTCTTTAAATATGTTATCCGATAAACGTACAAAATCCAAAGATGATAAGAAGTTACATGTTATCTAATTCTGACGATGGTGAAGAATCATCTGATGTTTCAAATGCTGATAATTTGTGATTACGTATGAATGAACCTGCAACAATAAAAATATATTAAAATGCGCAGTAAGTATACAATTAAACAATGTATTATTTATTTATACAACTGTTTTTCAACATTTTGTATATTTTACTTATTCTACTTAATAATTTAAATAAGATAAAAGTTGCAAAACAAATCACGATTATGCGGTACATAAACATGATCTATTTTTGATTTCAATTTATGGACTCACGTTTGTTTTCATGATAGTATATAATGAGCTATTTTTATTTTATATAGGTTGTAAAATATTTTTGAAATAATTGAATCGGTGTTAGTTAGTTTTGAGAAAATTAAAATAAAAAAATCTGTTATGGCCACCACAAGTCCTATCGCCATATTAGGCTATATACACCGATTTTTCATACTTGACCGTTGCGTGATTAATTGCTGAACAGCAAAATAACAAGTAATTGAATGTTTATCTCTGTGTTACTTATGGTTTCCTACTTTCTGTCTTCGATACGTATATCTAATATACAAACATCAAACTATGACGTAACGGTCAAGTGTGAAAAATTATATTTAACATTTCTGGTACACATAAAAAATTCTAATTACATCTATTATTCATATATTTTTATATGACGAGATTGGCGGTATTTCTGATGGGTATATGTAATAGTATCTATAATAATTTAGTGTTGCATCTATAATAATTTTAAATGTTTAATTAATAATAAAATAAGAAATATTAAATACAAAAAGGCTTCAGTAATGTGGATTTTTAACACTGACATTTTTCTGTCAATTACAAACATTATAATTTTTCAACTGGTTTCCATGGAGTTGTGTGGACCGTCCCTCTAACATCCAGACATACACACACACACACACACACACACATACATACGCACGCACGCACACACACACACACACACACGCATACACACATACACACACACACACACACACACATATATATATATATATATATATATATATATATATATATATATATATATATATATATATATATATATATATACAGGATGTAACAACATGATATGTCACACATACGTGGACGTGTTTTAGTAACAAAAACAAGAAAAAAAAAGTCCTTTAAACTTTTGCCCTAACTTGATTCGTTTTCAAGTTACAGGGTGTTAGTGATCTCCGAACACGTTCGAAAAGTCCCGAGGTTTCTGAAATTGTTCTACAACTATGCTGTATGCGACGCTGTAGTTCCCCGATATCCTGAACTTCTGTTTCATATACCAAGCTTTTCAATTGACCCCACAGAAAAAAGTTAACACAATAAGTATTAAGCTTAAGCAAACTGACACTTGTCTAATAACTTGGACTTTGTTTTCATGGCCTACCGGATTCAAATGCATTGTAACGTGCGAGAACACAATCCGCTTTTATCGAAAAATTTTAACACCCTGTAACTTGAAAACGAATCAAGGTAGGGCAAAAGTTTAAAGGACTTTTTTTCTTGTTTTTGTTACTAAAACACGTCCTCGTATTTGTGACATATCATTATATATAGCAAAAATTTTAAATTTGGTTTCTAGTGATCTTAAAATCTGGAAAGCGAGAGGTAAAAATAATAAGTTCATAATAAATAAGATAAACTAGAGTTTCTTAAGAGAAATATTTTTATCCAAAAATTTCAAGAGAAAATATAAACTGCACCGAGTTGTAAGCAAAAAATAATCATGGACTTATACTGTTCTTATGGCTGTATTATGATCAAAACTGTGAGTTTAAATAAAAAAAAAAAAATAAAAAAAAAAACTATTTACAGATTTTATGTCCGTATTCATAAACGTTCGTAAAAATTTTAAACGGTTCGTTATAATAATTATCCAATGAAAACAGAGTCGACATTGAAAGAAAAATCAAAATTTTGTTTGTCAAGTTTAATTCTATTTGTCAAAAATTATAACGAGCCGTTTTGAAACTTTACGAGTGTTTATGAATATGGGCATAAGACTTACTGTTTTGACCATAATACGGCCATTTTAGACAATATATTTTCACGATGTATTTTTATTTTTTACTTTGAGAGGATTTAGTTTCCGCTGTGGATGTGTAGGACTGACCAAATAAACGGGCAAGTTTTATTTATTCATTATCTTTCCACGTTTTTGAATTCCTTTTTATTTTCTTATTACCATGAACAATGTCCTGAATATCAATATAATCCATTCACGATAACCAGAGAATTTTGAACTAATTCACGAAAAAAGACAAGTAAACGGGCCCTTTTACGCTAAATAGGACCCTTTATGATAGTTAGCAGACAGTAATAGAAACACCTATACCCCTAAAAAGCCCAAAAAATAAAGTAAATAACTTCACGACTCCTCATAATAGTCAGGGGCTAATTATATATTTTATTGTTTACCAAAGTTTGACGCATTTACTTGAACTTCCAATTATAATGACGAAAATATGAACACATCGCGTGTTGGAGAGCATTAAAAGGCATTTACGCAAATCGAAATTTCAGTTACAAGAATCCGTTGATAAAAATATTGTACCAAATGAAACTCAAAATCAACTGATTGAATTTTCAGCTGACAAAACTTTACAACTAGAATTTTTGTCTCAAGGTTTAGACAAGTTTTGGCTTGCACGACGAAGTTAATATTTTTAAGTAAAACACTAAGACAAGTGTCGCATTAATTCATTAATATATGTCATGTCTTAATATCAAACTAAACTATAATTTATTAATTAATAAAAGTTTTTTTTTGTGACTGATCACGACCCCCCGGTTGAGAAATGATACCCTAGATAGCAAATTTTGTACACTAATATTAAAGTTTGTAAAATAAAGATGACATAAGCTTGTCGTGGGACTTCCTGTATTATGTAAACGGTAAAGGTTATTCATCTCAACTTCGCTAATTTGAATATCAATTATTACTACTAGGTTGTAGTAAAAAAGATAAGTATATTATCACGACATGACTCACTTTAAACGCGAGTGTAGCACGAAAAGACGTAATCAATATAACAAGGAAATTTCCCTGAATCACCTAATAAAATGCCCAGTCCCCAGCCAAACAAAAAAATTTATAAACCGCTCGAAAAATGGCAGGATTCAATACAATAAGTCCTTGTGCCAAATACGAAATTCATGTATAATAAACTTATAATACATGCCATATTTCATTCTTCAATATTAGAAACATATATTAAACGTTTCCGTTAGAACATAGATTTAAAGTCTACTGAGAGCAAAATTTACTTTCATTTCTAGTTGCAGTTTCATTTCATTTTCAAATTATAGATTTCATCTTGTTGCAACTTGAAGTAACTTTTACAATGATGGTGCAATATACATATATTTCATAACCAACTTTCGTAGAACTAAATTTTTCATAGTTCACGCTTGCCTGCACAATAAATAAACAACACTGTTTGTAAACATATCTTTCAAGGCTTACTTTCTTTTAATTATCGAAGAATAATGAAAAAATTATTCGAGCGAATATAGGAACAAAATTATAACAAAAATTCATTGGTCAAACCAGAACATACGCAGTATGACGTCGTAAAACAACTGCAGTTTTGACAAGTTTTAGACAATATATTTACAGTCACCGAGCCTGTCACTGTACATTTCACTTTATCTTTTTCTTATTTTGTTATTATTGTTCTTGAGTTAAACTTGTTCTTGTTATAATAATTATTGACATAAAAAAAATAACAGTAATTATTCACGAATAACCACAAAGTGAAATTCAAAACGTCAATTTGTGCTGCTTGGTATGCATTAGGCAATGCCATTACGAAATTCTTGTCAAAACTCAAAATTGACAGTTGCTGTAACTCGCCATATTAGATTGTGTCTATTGTGGTTCTAAATTATATAGTCTACTCATGTATGTATATCTAAACGCATCTCCGCACAGAAACAAAAACTTGTTGAAAAAGTCGTTAAACAACTACAACATCCACGTGGGTGTGTCACTGTATCATTTTATATTTCTGCACAGGTATATGTAAAACAAAGTTTGAATAAACATTTTTTTTTTGTTTACATTTTCTACGTCCTGAAGGACGGTTAAAAATCTTACAAATGCTGTCATAAATATTAAAATGGTCTTATAATAACTTCTGGAAAGTACCATATTTGCCTGTTTTTATGTGGGACGAACGAACTTTGAACACCTAGAAATGCATATTAATGAGATCTGAAGACTTCAAAGTATTATTCTATATTCTATTCTTATAGCTGATATAACAAGTATTGATAGGATAAAAAAATTGAATACCTAATAATCTGACCTTGAATCATCTTATCACTAAGCAACTAAGGGCACGATTATCAACTATCACCGAAGTGTTTGTTGACATTTGAAAAATTATTATGATATCAAGTAATATATAATATAAATTTATCACCATATGAAGTGATAGTAGAGAATCGGACCATAAGTACAACAAAACTTCCATTAATTGCACAAAATGACTCTTGTACTCTGTACCTTTGAGGTGACGTTTTAATAAACACCCACAAGGGAAAAATTTAATTTAATTGATTATTGAAATAATATTAGCGGCTAATTGTACGATATAATACTAGTATTTTTATATAATACTTCATTAGAATTATTGGCAAAGTATGTATGATAATAGTGTGGGAGCTTATAGTGGCGCTATTATTCCAGACCCAAAGCAATTTTTTTACCCTCACCTGTTTGATGTTGAAATGTCAAATACGTATTAGCGGTTGAAAATAACCTATATAAAGTTTTAAAATGCAGGGTTGCTGTATTAAAGAATTACAATTGCGTCACATGCGTACAATAACAAAAACCAAACTTTTCTCATAACAGTGTTTAGTTTTGCATACACTGTGAACTTCTAAATATTAAAATATTTGGGACTGGAACACTATTGCCATCTACAATAGATATGCGTGAAAGCTCCCATTGTCAATAAATATTTTAGTGAATATATAAAATAAACTTCATGAAATGTACAAGCTAGATTCAACATATTCAAAGTTTTTTTTTTTTTTTGTTCTTATTCACTGTTAGAGATGCATTCGGGCCGGGTCGGACCGGGTTTTGAGGTTGAATCGATTCGCCCCGATTCGAAGATCGACTCGATAAAAAAATAGCTGGCCCGGCTGGGCCTAAGCTCGAAATTGAGTGCATCCAGCATTCCTAATTTTGATTTTTATGTGAGGTGAAACGTTTAACTTTTTTCGTGTCAAACTTAAAAAAAAACCTCTACATCCAACGTTCCACATTAGTTAACAGAAGACACTTTTAGTGTAAGTTTGTTATAAATATTACAGACCTATCCGTATTTGACACTTTGTTTACCAAAGGCGTTCGTAAATTGAAACAACTTTTCCACAAATCTTATAAAAAATATCATTTACATAATGATTTTTTTATCTAACTTTGTTGTTTGTGCTCAAAAATAAGACAAGAAATCATTATGATAGGAACAAAAATCACTTTTATTTAAGTTTACGAGTAATAACAATAGTAATAATAACAACATCACAATAGCAGTATTATGCTTTATGCTTTAGTGAATAACCTTGAATTCTTGAAGTAAAATACCATTTTTATTTGTTAAGATGTGAAGTATGTTATTAAATCATTTTGATCCTTTTTAACTCCATACATTTTCATTAAAATATTAAGGAAACTGTGCATTTGATTGAACAATAGGATTTTTCGGGCCGGCCCGAAAAGCTCGAATTTTCGGGCCGGGCCAAAATCAAAAGTTCGACTAGCCTAAACTTTTGCAAATGATTAGCCCGCTTCGGCCCGATAAAAAAAATTTTCGGCCCGGTTCGATGATCGACTCGAAATCGAGGCGGGCCAGGCCGGGCCAAAGTTCGAAATCGAGTGCATCACTATTCACTGTGATTAACTTCACTTAATTCATTGTATCTACCACAGCGTAACCTAAACTTCTCAAATTGAGGGCGGATTTTTTTGCATTATTCTTTCGCTGTTTACCCTAATACAAATAAAAATTTGTAACAGAAAAACTAAATATAAACAATCAGATAGGTATCTCGCTCCAAGAAGATAAACGAAATAACGAAAACTAATTCAATTTTTATACTCAATTAAATTAATTAAAGATAATTTTTCTAGTTTATATTAATTTTTCGTTGAGTATTCTTTGCGAAACACTATTATTTTTTTTTCAGAGATAAGTCGGCCATATAGTTTAAAAAAACACAAGGCTCAGAGAAAAACAATAAAACCCAGGTTAGCGATTTAGTTGCAAAATGATTGTTTTTCGCACTGGACGTTAAAATGGCATGTGTGAAAAATACAATTTTGTAACGAATCACACACGAGTACTATAGGTGTTTTTAAATATCGTTTAAATTGAAAAAGCAAATAATGAATTATCAAAATGAGCCTGTTTTTAAAATTTTAAAATGTATTTTAAATGAAAGTTTATGCTATATTTTTCATAATAACAAAAATAACAATTTATTTTCGTAAATAATTAAAAAAGATTGACGCCAGAAATAGTCATGAAAAACAGCCCTCCACTCGTGCGTCGTCGGAGTACATACATACAGCAAATCATTCATAGCCAATAGGAAAACAATTTACGTTATTTATATAAATAAAAGCAGGCGATAGTTTGTAACACGTTAAACAGTACGTACTGTGACATCACATTCTGTTTCAGATCTATGTATATGGATATTTCATGATATTTCAAATTTGAGGCTTTTTAAAGAACAATATCTTTTAAAGTACTAGCTGCGTCTCTTTTTGCATTTAATTCAAAAAAGTGACAGGGCATAGGTGTAAATGCACTAATGCTAAAGAGAATGTTATTTTGAATTTCATTTAATTTATAATAATAATTCATACAAACAAAAGCTCAAAAATGCTTAATTGAACTACAAAAAGCACAATATAGAAAGTCTGCAGCCACAGTTTGTAACGTTTAACCTCATAAGAACATAATATACAAGCGTGCTTCATTTTATTATAATAGAGCGTTCGTAATAGGGACCAATTAGCTTGGCAATTTCTAAAATAATAAGTGAATTTTTAAAATAAATTAGTAGAATACATTTAATATTTATTCATTGCTTATGTTTTAAAACAAAAAAAGGTAATATTAGTGATTAGAAAACATTACATAACTAGTTTTGTAATGTATTTCTATTTTTGATAATAAGCCAAACAGTGGGTGTTAAATGATAGATACTATTTTAAGTTAATAATTTTACAATGGGTGTTACGATAGCCACGTATTCTAATTCTATATCCACAGTTAGATTAGGTTATCCACAGAAAAACCACACTTGTATGGTTTATCAATGGTTTAGCATTAACATTAACTAAAAAAGTGGCTCTATATACCTATTTGTAAAATATACTCTTCTTTAAGATTTTTTGTTAATGTACTAATACACAATTTGTTATAAATGTTTTGTATTATTACACTTTACCGCTAACATGTTACCTGATTGTAAATATAGTTAAAGATGTGATAATATATTTAATGTCCAATCGGTACATTATTATTATCATAGTAACCCTGCTTCCAGGATAATTATATAACAAATAATGTCCCAAGGCATTAAGAGTTGTTGCTATGGTAATGTTGTCAAGAAATTGATACTGACACTAGAAAGAAGTTTAAAAAACAAACACAAGCATTCATACATACCTACTTCGTAAATTTTATTAAAACTTTCAGATCAGTAATTCGTAGAATATTAAAAAAAAAAGTAAGACATTGAAGGCACCACGGGAGTTATAGGAACAATAATGCCTTCGGTCAACGTATATTCCTCGGGCCGGAGGCCCTCGAAAAATACACTGTTAACCTCATGCATTAGTGTGCTTAAAGGCCTATTCATAATGAAGTAACGTTAAATGCAGTGCTCGCAACGTGACCGGTAACGCAACACAAAATCTGTGATTAATAAACGCCAAGCCAAGATAGCACTTTTATCCAATTAGAATAATTTAGTATATTTCCTTGATATTCGGCTCATTTTTATTGTTTATACATCTGGGACACAGGTATAAATAAAATAATTAAAATAGAAAGGGACAGTGACGAAAATATAGTATTTATTATGTAGTTGTGACAGTTCACGAACATGTCGATAATACAGATTTTTATAGTAAGACTGAAACACTGAACCCTGATTGGCTAGCGGTACAGCAGTAAAGTAGAAAGATGAGAGTTGGTTATCTTCTGAGTTGCGTTTATTGCATTCCTGTTTGTGGCGCTACTTACTTCATTATACATAGGCCTTTAAACACTCTTGATACCTTAATAACTATATTGTATTGGGTCAGGGCGTAGTTCAATTATAAATTCCGACATACCAACATACGTACATAGGTCAAAAATATGACATTTAATAGGTACATATTTCCTATTTATGAATTCTAAAATTTCCTTGTGATATATTTCCCCATTAATCATATAAGAATGTCCTTGGCATGTCACTTATCAACACCTCAAACATAAAAATTTAACCTTATTATAACCATAAATGAAACACTCACATTTTCATTTATTATTTTTACCTCCGTCACAATACGTTGTTTGCATATTTTTCTCACTTATCAAAATAGCTAATTATGTAATAAGTTGTGAAATTTGTACGCATGAGCATAAGCGAGTGGTACAACACGTTAAGTGCCTAAAACACTCATTTCGCAATGTATTACATACAAGATTTTTTTATAAGAGCGTTCTAAAACAGATTTTGAAATTTTCAAAATTAAAAATTAGGCAGTCAGGTTCATCTATTCGTTTCTAAATACTTTTAAGCACTAGTGTTTAAAAGTAAGATTTTACGCATTAAACTGTCATTTTTAAGCACTAGTGCTTAAAAGTATTTCATTTATCAACGAAAATGACAATCAAAAAGTTGTTATAAAACGCTAGAATAAAAATCTATTGTGGCCAGCACAATACCTCTCGCCATTTCCATTTTATGTTATATAAGTATTGTATTACACTTTACCCAAATATTGTTTTTTATTGTACGTATTTAACATGTCTTTTGCACACTTACAATTCTAATTATATCTGTTTTTCATTGTATGAGGAAGTTCCTAAAGATTCTTCCAATTCAGTAACAAAATTGGCGGTATTTCTGTTGGATATGTGCATTTTACTTACAATTTTAAATATTTAATTAATAAAACAATAAGATAAAACTGTTGACTTTTGACACTGACATCTGTCATTTACAAACTATGTTATACACATTACTATGTTATAAACATTTGAATTTGTCAACTGGTTTCCCTAGTGCAGTTTAGCCTCCTCGATTTATTACTTCCGATTATTGTATATTATAGTGTCTTAATCTCTAAAGCTATAGAAGATATAATAAAAATTTTAAGTGTAGTAGATGGAGAATTTTATGTTCTTCTATATTTGTAATAACAATAACAAAAAATAATATTTAGAAGAATGTTTCTAAGAAACTACTACTTCCGGTTGTCCATTTGTTACCAAACCCTTTTCAGCTCTTCCCATGAATGTCAGATTGAGGAATTCATAGTTAAACTGGTCTAAGTCTTATAGTTTTTGAGTAATTGTCCCTGCAACAAACACACATGCACGCACACACTCTCTCTCTCTCTCTCTCTCTCGCGCGCAGACACACACACACACACACCAAATTAAATCGTGCTTATTCACTAAAAGCGATTTTTAGCAAGAATCAGTGAGGTGACGCCTGGTACACACCCTTAACAGTACAGTACATATATATTGTCATTACTGAAATTTGCAAAATAAAAAGCTGTGATGATGAAGTAAGCAAAAACAGAAATTTTCATTACTGTGCTTGCTTTTCTTATATGTACATATACCTTAAATTAGATAATATTTGTTAACCATAAGCATCAACAAGGACTTGTAACACTTAAGACAAAACGGGAAGTGAAAAATGATACTCAAAAAGTTGTTGTACACTTAATTACGAAATGTTCTAAAAATATCATATACAATATCATCATTATGGTTTATTAGCCACTGTTGGGTGTATCTGTCTATAGATTTATTCGCAGATTTCAGTAATGACAGTATACTGCAGCGAAGAAAACACTTAGTTTAATTTTTTAAAGAAGTCCGATCAAGTATCATGAATAAATTAACAAATTTATCTCTCTCATTTGCAAATGACAAGAAGCGACTGCGATAAAATTGGATATAACACGCTTGTCTTTCAAATATTTACAGTCGCGGACAAAAGTATGGAAACTTTTAAATATTTAATTTTTTAAAAATATGTTTATAGTTCTCGCAAATTTGAATCGTATTTTCTAAAGTCAATATATCGAAGAATATATTCACAAGAAATCTTTTGATATTGACTGTACGATTTAAGTGAAATAACATATACTCGTTTTTTTCGGTGGACAAAAGTGTGGAATCTTATTGAAAATATGATTTTAATTGTCTTACTTTCAGTTGTATTTTGTCATTTATTTAGTAAGTTGATGTTAAGATGGGTAGAAATAAATATTTTTCCGACGACTTACGAGAAAGGGTAGTACAGATTCATAAACATGCTGTGAAACAGCGCAATATTTAAAAAAAATCAGTAAAAGTGACAAAAACCATTCGGCGCCTATCCGTAAGTGATCCTACTTTATCATCAAGTGAACGTTCTGCAAAAATACTAGGAAAAATAACCGTTAAGAAACCTGTACTATCAAAGAAAAACAGGAGGGCCAGAACTGCATTTGCATAGGAAAACTAATCGTGGACGCGTGAAAACTGGCATACTGTCCTTTGAAGCGATGAAAGCAAGTTTAAAATATTTGGTTCCGACGGGAGGGGAGTCAATATGTTGAACTTGCTTTCATCGCTCCAAAGGACAGTATGCCATTTTTTACTCGTCCACGATGAGTGTTCCTAAGCAAACGCAATTCTGACCCTGTTTTTCTTTGATAGTACAGGTTTCTTAAAACGGCTATTTTTCCTAGTAATCCTACATCACATAGTCATCGTATCACAGTGCGATCACTCAAATCTACATGAAATTGTTCCCGAATTTTTGCAGAACGTTCACTTGATGATAAAGTTTGATCACTTACGGACAGACGCCGAATAGTTTTTGTCAATTCTAGCACTAGTGTTCTTGGACCACCGACTTTTATATTAATTTTAACACTTCTACACTGCGAATTTTTTTTCAAAATCTTTGATATGCCACTTTTACTGATTTAAAAAAAAAAAAAAAAAATATTGTGCTGTTTCATAGCATCTTTATGAAGCTGTACTACCCTTTCTCTTAACTCGTCGGAAAAATATTTATTTTTACCCATCTGAACATCAACTTTCTACATAAATGACAAAATACAACTGAAAATAAGACAATTAAAATCATATTTTCAATAAGTTTCCATACTTTTGTCCACCGAAAAAACGAGTATATGTTATTTCACTTAAATCGTACAGTCAATATCAAAAGATTTCTTGTGAATATATTCTTCGATATATCGACTTTAGAAAATACCTATGATTCAAATTTGCGAGAACTATAAACATATTTTAAAAAAATGAAATATTTAACAGCCCGATTCACAAAAAAGTTTAAGCTAATCCTCATTTTTGGATTAGCGAATTCTACTCTAATTTTGACAGTTTTTATCTTAAAATATAGTCTAATATATTCCTAGTACCTTTATTGATAATATCATGAAAATTCAATTTTAAATACCGGAATAGAATAGAATTCACTAAACCAAAAATGAGGATTAGCTTAAACTTTTTTTGTGAATCGGGTTGTTAAAGTTTCCATATTTTTGTCCACCACTGTATATTGTTTCGACTAAGTCAGGACATTCCATTTTAAAACGATGCAAGTTGTTGACAATACTTTCGCTGCAACGTAAGTTCATTTATTAATTCAGATGTATTACCTTGATTCATAGCCGTGGCCGTGTGCCGAAGTACCGATGGCGAATCTGGGGACCCGGGTTCGTTCCCGACTGACGCCAAAATTATTTCGAATTTTAAATGGCACAAAAGTGACCCATGTGGTTCACTCTCTACGCCAGGAATGATTACCCGTACCGATATCTAGAGATTAGCACACCCAGCACAGCAATGGGTAACATGCCGTGTTATTTATTAGTCTCACTTTTTACAACTGCATATTGCAACTATTATTATTTAAGTTAAATAAATAAAACAAGGAAGGATGTCCTGTATAACATTAGAAACACGTTATACGATGTACTTTCTTTACTAACATGATATAAAACAATTGAATTAATCATTTTCTAAATTCCTACAATAATTAATAATTAATAAATAATACCTACATAGATAACAATCTCATATGTATATAACGAAAATACAGTTATCAGGGGTTTTCCTGTAATTATCTACTTCATAATGGCAAACAAGTAGCAAGTAGTCTAGGTAATAAATTTGTTACTTTTAGCTTCCGATTTGGCTCAAGGTAACAGCCGTCGTCAGACCTTGTAGATTTTATTCAAGATCACAGTGCTATCACTAACCTCGCAAAATTCTTAAAATATTGCGGTAAATTGTTGCAAAATTTGAATTACATGCATTGCACACTAATTTTTCTTACATAATCCATGTACTTTAATTTTCATATGTGAATGCTTAAATGTCGACATATCAGATTTGTATAAAAACAGAATCGGTACTCTAATTTAAAAGCACTTAGTTTCATAAATATTGTTTTATTATAAAAGTTCAAAGATTTGATACTTGTTTAACAATTGAACATGGAAAGTGTGACAGAGTGCTTTGCTTTGAGTGACCAATGGAATGACCAGTCACAAATAAGATAGACTGGATTCTAGTTCGGCCGAAGTCAAAATTTCAAAATATTTCCAAATTTCAAATCGCACAAAAATAACCACTATGATGTACTAGCACTTACTGAAAATTACTCAAGTAAAGTCTGAATTCTACAAGTTTCAGAGCCGACTGATGCATGAAAAGAATTCTCTATAGGAACAAAACTTCTTAAATCCACTTTCGGTGAAAAATGAGTTAAATGCATGGAAATGTTAATAGTACGTCTTTAATAGCGGACGTACAAAACGACGGGTTTTCAAAAGTTTAGATTTTGCTTAACGTTATTTTTGACGTTTAAATAACAATTATTTAAATATCTGTCATTTTCATTGTATTTGGTAAATATATCAAAAAGTAATGGAAAAACTATATCTCAAATTATCGTCGATGATAAATTCTCTCAGTTTTAAAAATTTTACCCATTTAAAGGAATAAATAGGAAATTGCCGAATTTTTATAGCGTAGGCGTAGATTACACGATGAAGTTTTTATTTTCAAGTGACTTGAAAAGTGTTTTTATAAGTGACCTTTCAAGTATATTTTCCGACGACCACTACGAAAAGTACATAAATTCACATACTAAACTATTACTGAAAGTTGGACATCACTACCAAAGCTGTGGCAAATGAAAGCTCGTTAGCCAATCAGATGCGTCCGCAAATGTGTGATATGATTTTATCACACACTGCGATAACTGAGCGAACTAACCTAAAAATTTGTATGTAAAAATTTGACAGTTGCAAATAATTTGCTAAATTTACACGGATTAAGAAGGCTGGACCCTGATTTATCAGATTTTAAGATAATTTTTGGTGAATTCTGATAGCAATGATGTAAACATAATCTGTTTTAACATTTTTATGAAGAAATATCGTGTACAACACGTGCTGAAAGGGTATTTCACACTCACGTGATTAAACCACTCGCCTTCGGCTCGTGGCTCAAACTTCGCGTTCGTGTGAAATATCCAACTTTCAGCACTAGTTATACAATAATTACACGATCAAGTTTTGGGTGAATTAAAATATCCAAATGTCAAAATTTAAGTTATACCTACATTAAATTGTCATTGAATTCTCATTACTTGAATATTTCGTATAAAGGTATCAAGATTTCAATTACTTCTCTACCCATTTTGCCATTTTTTAGTTTAATATCAATCACTTTTAACACTACTTGTATACATCAAAAATATACACTAATGATATTTGACAGCTACTTGACCTTCAAAACTCATAGGGACTTTTAAGAAAAAGTAGAGCATGTTCCAGTTGTTTTTCTTTAAAAGTTTTTCTTTAAAAGTCTATTCATTTGTCTCGCACTCATGTCATTGTGCGAGTGAAAAAACTTTTCAAGTCAAATCCTACCCTTGATTGCAAACGCTATAACTTCAATTATATTTTTGAATTTATGGATTTATAATCAACAAATTCGTCGTGTGCGGTGCTTTTTATGGATCAGGACGCTGTTAAAAATTCACAAGTTGTTAGAAATTAATAAATTGCTTAAACAGTTTTTCTCCAACACTATTTTGGACACTACACATTCCATAACTAAAAATTATGTTGGAATCAATATCATTCCAACAACGTGCGAAATAATTCCACATGGCTTTCGGCAAATCAGAATCTGTTTAGCCTTTAGCCGCACATTAGCGCGGTATATCAAATATCTTAGTTCCGTCACAGATTACCTATACTATCGTAACCAGACGCGACACTCTCTGTCGGTACCTTTGAAGTTAGTGTCTCCAAAAAATTTTATTGGCGGCCATGTTTTTAATGAAATAATTTACTACCTCAAAATCCTACAAATATGAGGACAGTACAGCTTGGCTTGTAGCCGAGTTGGTTAGAGCAAACACCGAATCTATGTTAGGTCGCGAGTTCAAATTATATATAATATAATAATAATAGTTTTTTTTCCTTTTATTGTATTAAAGTTCCTGTTTATAAACTTTCCTGTCAAGGATGGGTAAATTCAATTTCTTTAATTTACTTTACAATATTTTTAATGATATTAAATTGTATGGCTACAATTTCAAAATTTTGAAAAAAAAAGTGTTCCATTTTATTTTCACGGCACTGACTTTTATATTTCATATTTATTTTGCGAACTATAACGGCAAACCACGCGGCAAACTAAGAACATGCCATTTTATTAACGAAATATGGCATGCGCAAACAACCTGCGCAGTTGAAAATTTGCCCCAACGAAATCGCCGAGTGTCGCATCTGTATACGGTAGTATAGATAATCTGTGCTTCCGTTATGTCTCTCTGTTTTATATTTATTTATTTCTTAATAAGCGTTTGACGTTTTTAAGAGTTTTGGAGTTTTTTAACTTTTACAGGTTTTTTAATATCTATCTTTAAAGCAGTAAAGTTTATCTAATTAATAATATATTACTTAGAAAATGAACTAAATAACATTTTGTACGGCAAAATGTCAAGTGGTAATGAAGATATAGGTATGGAATGTACGGCATTAGAAATAAGGGACAGTGGGTCACTTATTTTATTAAAAAATTAAAAGAAAGATATGAATAGTGCTTTTATAAGCAATTTATGGAGTGACGTCAAAAGAATTATTTGATGGTATTGCAATATTTGACTTCGAAGAGATGGCGCTATGCACCAACGCGAAATCTTCAACAAGGGAGCACTTTTGGATAACTTTCATAAGCGTATCATTGCTGTCAATATTTATTATAACCAATATTTTTATTTTTTATTTGGGAAATTTTTCTATAACATTAATGAGGAAAATTTCTCAATTTCAAAAATACAAATTAATGCCTAAGGTGTTCTCCACAAAAATTGGTAGTTCGTGATATTTATTTTATTTACATGAAGATGTCGATGAATACTTCAAGATAATAAAAATGTAATCTGTATACTGTATGTATACTGGCGGGTCTAAATTAACAGGAGTGCTTGCGTGATATCCCTTAGATACTCGGGCCGATTCTATAACAAAGTTGTTAATTTTTAACAACTGGTTAAAACTTTATCCAATTTGACAAGTAACAATTTTTTGTTATAATATATATCAACATACTTGATTGGCAGAAAAATTTAACTAGTTGCAGTTGTTATAGAATAGGCCCGAATTTGTAAATAAATGTAATAGTCAATATATTAGTCGTGGAAATAATACAAACAGTATTAAACTTTGTCCAGTATACAGGTTGTTGGTTTTTCGAGGTTCACCATTGGGATTGAGATCTCGGAAAATAAAGGAGATACGAAGTCAGTTAAATTGGGACAAAGTTGCCCCATTAGTAGGCCATTTTAAAGATGTATTTGTTTTTCCCGAAATATACATAGGTCACTAGATAAATGCAAAAATTCAAATTTTGCAGTTTTCTATTTTTACAAATAACCTAAATATGAAACAATACATACTTTGGGTTTGCACTTCTTTAAGACACTTTTTTATTTTCTTTTGAAAGGCAATGCTCAAAGTTTTGTATCACTGTTAGATTTCGAGTTATGATGTCAAAGTTATGATTTTCATATGGACGCCATATTGGAAAATTATACCATTGAAATTGAAAAGAGAATTTCTTTAGCTTTCCAACGATGTATTACTTATTGATGTTCTTTTGTACAAAACAGCAAAAATGCAACAATTATTCATTTTATAGGTTAAAAGCAATGACTATGGCAAAGAAACAAATGAAAACACAATTATAGATTATAATTTGTTTATTTTTATTGCTAATTTTAGTTCTCAAAATTTTATTCAATTCAATTAATTTTAAAACAGATAAATACATAATTGATTATTTCATTGTTTCATTGCCACAATCATTATTTTTGCACTATAAAATTAATAATTGTTGCACTTTTTCAGTTTTAAACAAAAGAACATTAATACATCGCTGGAAAGTTAAGAAAAATCTCTTTTTATAATAAAATCAACATCAGTGCTCTATAGCAACAACTATAAGTAACAGCTTGTTTGTTAATGAATTAATAAATATTTATACACCAAGTGAGCTAAGATAATGTTTATTTATGGGAAGAAAGTTTAGCTCACGTCAATTTCTTCGAGTGAATAAACATTCTTAGTTCACGTGGTTTATACAATATTTTATTCAATTTTGACGAAATAATAATGAAAACCATTATAATATTTAATTTTGACAAAATAAGAAACTAATCAGTTAGTAGGCTGTGCATGACAATCGACGATGACAGACGTCAAGTCACCTATTTAAAAAGGTTTATTGTCTGTCATTTGTGTCTTGAAAAATAATGAAAATGGATTAAAATATCTGATAAATACTGCGGTGAGTGTTATTTTCGTGCCTGATGTTATTTTTTTTAATTCACTTGTGAATAAAATGTTATTTATAGTTGTTGCTATGGAGTTAATAATGACAAGTTTAAAACGTCAAAATTGAATATAAAAAATAAATCACTCTCACAGAATTTTAACTCACTCTGCAACATTTTTTTTTTTTTTTTAATCTCAACAGGATTAAATCCCAATTACTGAGTAGGTTCACTCAGAACCCCGAGCGCACTCATGACTAAGAGGCGTTGCTCTAACCATTGAGCCACCGAAGCCGACAATAATGCAGACACGAAATAACGAACTAGGTACAGTCTTTATCAGACAGATCAGCCATTTTCATTATTTTTAACGAGACAAGTAACAGAAAAAAATAGATTGTCTATAATTTATAAATAAACGATTTGACGTCTATCAACGACGATTGTCATGCACAGCCTGTAACTGATTAGATTTTTATTTTGTTAAATATCTATTACTTAATGATGTTAATGTCATATGATACGCTCTTCCTCCATTTTCGTCAACAACGTAACTATATTTTCTTTTTAACGGTTAGTCATATAAACATTATTTACTTTCAAATACTTGGCAAGAAACTTATCTAGCAACATACTCGTTCAACAGTGTCAATGATAATAAGTAAACAATAATGCATAACACTGTTGACTTTTTAATGTGTTTACGCTCTACAACAATACATGGATTATTTATCATATGATATGTATTTATACGCACTGCACAAGCTCATGTGTAGTGCAGTGAATTAACTAATGATGAGAGAATAATAAATTTGTTTGCAGAGTGACGCACAAGGTTCTTATATTTACACGTGAATTAATTTAACGTTTTTGTGTATATTATCTCAAAAACATTGAACATATTGAATATGCAGCACGCAATTATTATTTCTGCTTTAATATGTATACAAATTTTAATTTATGTAATTATTTAACCTTAATATTAAAAAGAGTAATAAAATTATACAATATTGGATTATTATACCTACCGAGATACTTATACATATTCAAGAATGAAAAAAATAATTAATGATAACGATATACTTGGCTTTTAGATGCAAAAGCAATAATAAATAAACATTTTTATAATTATATTAATTAAAGACAAAGCAAACATCTTAAAATAAAATGTATTGAGAATAGAAATTAATTAGATGATGAGAATTTAAGGAAGACAATTTGAATAAAACGCAAGTTTTCAATTCCTCAATATTTCAATTTTAATTTAAACTATTATCAAAAGGATTTTTTGGCTTCTGCATTTTTCTGAGTTTGAAAAAAACCATGATTGTGGTTAATAACCGAAATTTAATAAATGTATTGTGAATAGAGCCTACTTGCGCTTTATTCAAATTCCCTTATTCAATTATCGGTAATTTGAAGAATACAGTAGACCCGCCATAACAGCGGAACACGATGAAACCGAATTTCCTAAGATTTTAGCGAACTACTTGCAAGCTCCATATTTTTGTACTATGAAGCAAAATTGAAACAGGGAAATCCGCAGGAAAAACGAAAAAAAAAAGATGTTCTGTTATTTATATTATTTATTTCAAATTATCACGAAACACTATTTACGTCTTTAATCTTTAAGCATATAAAACCAATTTTAAACTGTAACAGGTAAATGAATGCTTTCGTCGATAATTCGAATTAAAATGAATAAATATACACGTACCACGTACGTATACACGTCTATGTGCCTATCAAAATAAACGTTTCGACAAGCTTTCACGCCTGGGTACGTGGAAAGGTAAAACCGCGGATACGGCGGGCCTACTATATATACTATATAATCCACCGTAGCCTAAGCTAACATAATAGGCCCATAAACCATAACAAAAAATAATAAAATGTACACTTTATCCTTAAAGTACTACTCAATAAATAACGATTAAGATAAAAAAAAACATTTTTTTAATAATTACTTTGCGAGATATTTGAACTTATTTCCAGGGATACAGATGACGTCACACTATTGATATCTTTCTCGCGCAGCCTACTACAGAAACTGGTGTGAGAAAGATAGCTATAGGTTTCTTTAAAAATCAAATTCAGCTATACAAAAAACAATTGACTTTTTGATACCACGAATTGCTTCAAAATTAAATGAACTTTCATTTAAAATATTTTTAAAAAATTGGTTTATCCCATCCCCATCACCAATTAATTTGTTGCAAATATTTTTTTGCGTATTAATGTAGATAGGTACGTAAAACTTTTCGTTCTATACTCTCTTACTTTAAAAACAAAGTACAGTTAATATAGTCTGTTGTAATATTTTTATAAATTAAATGTATTTCATTTATTTTTCAATACATTTTCTTTTACACAAATTCAACATTTGTTTTCTATGTTTTTTAAAGAGGGTATTTACTAACATACATAATCCCACGGAAACTCATTTTTTTGTAGAAAGTGATTCATATAGATAAATTTTAAGAGATACAATGAAACACAATAGATTTGAACAAGAGTTTTGACTAAACAAGTCACTGTAGCGCATTCCAGTTCTAATGTTTTTGTAGATTGAAAAACAGCATATACCAGTACCAGTTAACATTAATAAAAAGAATTTAAAAAATCTGATGTAGCCAGCGCATTACCTTCCGTCAATTCTAGGTATTTTGAACAAATCCCATACTAATCCTTGGAAAAGATTCTATATATCCAGTAAAATTGAAACACGAACAAACACCACGTAAATTGCACTTGACACTGACATCTGTCAATTAAAATTATTTGAATATATCAGCTGTTTCCATAATTATAGCAAAGCTGGCTGATTTATGAAAGTTAATCTTTTTATAATTCTTTAACTCTTTATCTGTTGAATATGAAGGAAAATGCATAATCAAACTATATACACAATAAGATATTCTTTCGTATTGATAATCACATAACATATTTAACTGCGTTTTTTCAAGAAAAACTGTTAAAAACATTTTTTGACCAAAGACAATACCTTCCTTACATAAAAATGACGGAAGGTAAAAAGAATTAAAAAACCAGCGTTCTACTTTTATTCTGAAAGTAAAAGTTTGTTGTGTCATTTAAAAAAAAACTAATTTAATTGGTTTTTAGATCAATCAATTGCTGCTAAAAGTAATAATGATTTATGACTATGTTACGGTAAAAATGAAGAGCTCTAATACAAAGTATGAATATGTAAAAAAAGGCTAGGTACATGATGAAATATGCTACAGGATGTTATGTGTGATCTTATTATCAATCGTAGTATGTTGAATTTAATTTAACACTAAATTATATTAATTAATCCTAAATATTTCCTTCGGCATAAACCGAGGCATAAACATTTAGCCTGATCGTAATGTTTATTTTTCTCACATGTACGTGTCGTAAAGCCCGTTTTACTTGGACATGAATTTTTCTATATAAATTTCATCAAATTTGACCTTGTCTTTTACAACAGTATGATTTGTTCTACACGATCAAATTAAAAAAAAAAATTCAGTGTTACCAGCCTTTTTATATTTGCTTCTAATGAGATTGCTTAAAGATTATGAACTTTCTACACCGTCGTGTTGTGTCTACAGTAAAACTAAACATAAATTATAAACATGTAATAATTTTATTTGTAATTTAAATTTTCATATTGAATTTTTATTAAGTTATTACTTTAGAAATTGTAAAATATTTTTTTCATTTTCCTTAATTAGTCCTCATTAATTTTAAACAATTAATTATTAAAATATGCATCGGTAATGATCGATAAACAAATTTTTATCGATACCAATATGATAACAAATATTTTATTTTTCCAGCCCTACTTAAGAGCGTGTAAACCGTAAAATATAAAAATACATAGTACCCATATTGTACTGTTCAGTATGAAATTGTAGCAATGCATGTAAATTTTTGACCCTGTATATAAAACGGTCTTCAAAGGCGTGCTGAAGTGATTACTTTTTAGCAACTATGGTTAAAATTGTTACCACTCTGTATCTGAAGTATTTGTATTGTGCCAGATTATAGTTTAGATTTTGACTTTTTAAGTAAACCATGTCCTGTATAGTGGGAGTTTGTTATAATTCCAATGTTAGGCATATTTATTGCTTCAATCCAGCGACTTCTTGGTTATAGGGTAGTTTTGCTCTTTTTGAAAAATGTATATGTATAGTATTTTTAAATTAAAGTTTTCCATATTTTTTTTATTTTGCATAATTCTTGTTCTTTTTTGAGAAAAAAATTAGAGAAAATAAATGATTTTTCCCCCGCCATACGTGACGTCACGTGTTTACCTTCCGCTGCGAACGAGTCTCGACACACAGTTTCTCTGTATGAAAGAGATAGCTCAATTTTTCGTTACGTATGTCTTGCGGAGCAAGGGGAACTTGTGTACATTCCGTTTTAGACAGCGCTGTTTGGTAGTTGTCAGGGTTCGAAAATATCATAATATTTATATAAACATCATATCAAGCGATATATATCATTCTGTGAAATATTTTATTATTAAATAAAAATACACACATTTCAGACGTAAACTTGTATTTAAAAACTAAATATGTACATAAACTTAATATATGATCTTGGATAATAATAGTACAAAAGAATAATAATTTATAACAGAGTTGAAAGAGGCATTTCTTCATCTGAAGAATCATTTATGAGATCACTGTGACCATTAGTTGAATCTGATGATTCTCATGCCCATCCGAGGTTGGTCTTCTTCTCGTTAGTCTTAGGGAGGTATTAAGCAATCTGCTCATGTGTGATATTTTCGGAAGAATCCAGATTTATTCAGAATAAAATAAATGAATATATCGTGATATATATCAAGCTATAAATATCATGATATATATCGTATGATATATATCCTCCAAACCCTGGTAGTTGTCAGTTTTGTTTTTTGTGTATTTGATAGTCAGTTTGCTTACTTCTTTGTTTTTCATAGCCTTATTTTGTGTCTTTTGGAGTATTTATACAGGTATGTGATCAAAGATTATATATGAAAACAAAGTTATGTTACAAGTTGTGACTTTTAATGTTTACTATTCAAATACGACACCAGCGCTTCAGCGGTCTACAGTTAAAACATGTGACGTCACAGCGGAGAGGTTGATTCAAAGAGTACGGAATTTTATAAATACATATATAAGCTATAATTGTTGTTTTTTATCGTATAGAAAATCTTATTATGCGTGACTTATTGTATACAGATATTTATTTTATTAAAATTCGACACATGATAACTACCCTGATTATACAATAGAGTTTTACATTTTGTACCTCGTGTATTTGTCCCAGAAGATATGCGGAAAAGTGACAACTTCCCTTTGGATGCTATACATCCTACAACACAACAAACTCCCACTATACGGGGCATGGTCTACTTAAAAAGTCAAAGTCTGAACTATAATCTAGCAAAACATATTCTATAATACAAAACAAACACAATAAATATTAAATAAGTTCAAAGCAACAGTAAAAATCAAAAGAACATTAAATAAAACACACTAAAAGAGTCAAAAAATGCAGCAAAACACAACAAAGTGACAGTCTTGCCCGTCTCACCCCAAACACGGATGGCCACAGAACAAGGATCACGTGTGCGAGCCCGGGATCCATACTTACTATGATGAATTCGAATTTGTAGAGAAAATATACAATTAGTTTTAGAATTCTTATTATTGTACACTATAATCTTAAGATTCGACTAACGAACACGTTTTGAAATTGTAATAACCAGGACTTGAATGACTTGAATCTGCATTATTTGATCCACTTTCTTACACCTTATCTACTTTAGCATACTTTATTTACACTACCAGTCTGCTGCTCTGCTGTGATATAGAAAACTTTAAATGAATCATAAAGATAAAACATTCATATCTAATCATGTAGTTCAGCTGGCGAGATGTGCATTCATCCTTTTATGCTCGTATTTGCACGACAATGTAAGGCATTCATTTCCGGCGACGTCGTATAATTTGATACAAATATATGCACCGTAAACAACCTACGAGTGTAACGTTTCGGAAATTGTTCCAACCTTGGAGAAATAAACAACAAAACTCATCTTCTGGCATCCTTTATATTTTTATTCATCCGAACCAGATGCTGCGACTTTACCGTATACCTACTCCACATATAATCAATGCCAAATGCTAAAGTGTATCTGTTCTCTTGTTTTTTAATCATGAATCAAATTGATTGTAATCGTTAGTAAATTATTGCTATAAATGCATAAAAGACAAGTTTCTGTGAATTTTAAAATTTATTGTTGAAAACTGTTTCCTTCTCGGCATTCTTTTATGCATAAGCATATCTTCTATCTTGCATTTATTAAATTATTATAGTAGATTTGGATTGTGTGACATTTAAAATTGTAATTTAAAAGTCTCCAGTAAAATTTACCTAAAATCACATAGAAGATATTGCCACTAATTGCCATGTCATCCGCGATTTGTTTTTAACTAATCATCATTGTTAATTAACAGACGAATTATGAATTATATTCTTAAAAACAAAAACGTTTTTCCGAATGTAATTTATTTATTTATTGATTGTAGAACAGGCAATATTATATTTAATTTGTATATAGGTATCCGTTTTTGCATGCAATTAATTATTTGTTAGATCAAAAAGTGTAAGGATAAAAGTTGTTCAGAATTAAAACAACTGATTTTAGTGAGCTCAAAATTTTTATCCAACTTTGTGTTGCTAATTTTAACTTTTAATATTTTTTAATTAATTTTTAGTATGCCATTGAATTTAAAACAAATTACGATTTTCGATTCTTTCAGTTTGACAGTTGTATAATAGTTATTTATGTAACAAGGCACTGAAGTTCCATTTTTTTTTTTTTAGTTTGACAGTTGTATAATATTTATTTATGTAACAAGGCACTGAAGTTCCATTTTTTTTTTTAGTTTCACAGTTGTATAATATTTATTTATGTAACAAGGCACTGAAGTTCCATTTTTTTTTTTATCACGAAAGAGGAAAATAAACCCTATGGGTGATAAAAACCAACATCAGTGCCCAGGTGCATATTAAATTTTATTTGAAATCGAAAAATTGTGAAAATATAAGGAATATTTATTTTATAGGTTAGGTTAAAAATAATCTGTCAGTCTGAGAGTCAATGTTGCTAACCTCGGGCATTGAAGTTATCGTAAAGACCACTAAAAATGAAGTGTTTTATCTCAAACTTATTCACTGGAATTATTTAGTTCGTTTTTCTTGTACATATTTTTGTCACTTTACTATTGTACATCGTACACCTGCCCAAATTATCTTATACAAGAATTATTATAAAGTTAGGAGGAAGTAACGCCGTACTTGTTGATAGATAAAATGTATTTAACGGATTTCTCGGCGATGATTGTAAGGAATTATATTGTTATTCCATAAAGTAGTTAATTTTATTTAAATTTCCAATATTTCGTTACACATTTTGTAACTTTATCAGGCAATACTAAAATGTACATAATTTTGTAAAAAAGTAAGTTATACAGATAAATTTTGTTGTACTTACAAATAGTTTTAACTGGTGTAATCACTTCACAAATTTATAAATTCATAAACATTCAATTTTGTTATTGTTATTTGTTTATGCTCTGCACTGATTTACATATTAAAAGAATTTTGACTATATAAGTATAAAATATAACTTACATTAAAAGAATATTTAAAAAACTTGTAAAATTTACTCAGTGAGCGTCACATGTTGGCCGAAAAGTGTGGGAATATTCTAGAATTAATTTACCAGGGTTATGTACGAGATATCGCAGCACAAATATTTATACTATTAAATTATTATAAAGTTGCCAACACTGCTATTGCATGAAATCGTCGTATAGGATGATATTAGTGCTGATTTCTGAGCTATTAATGAATAGTTTTGTGTACCTACTTTAGTGACGATTTCAAATAAAAATAATGGGGTCCTATACCATAGTCATATTTTAACTATCTTAAGTAAGAAGACGAAAATATACATAAATTAATGAGTATTAGTGAAAAAATTTTCTTTAAATATTGACTAGGTCACAAAGTATAAGCGATTGAAGCTGATTACTAATTGGGTATGACGCGTTAGGTACTAAGAATTTGATTGGTCGCCTGATTTTAAAAGGAGATTCGCGCGTCTGCAGCGGTCACCTTTGAGTCACCTTTAAAAGAATATGAAATGTCATGTTGTTCTATAACCTAACAAAACATTTAACAATTTTGTGTTTGATGAATTTGTTTAATTATAACATCTAGTAATATTAACAATAATAATATATTTATAATTAAATAAATTTGTAATATTAATTAAATTAATAATAATATTAATTAAATTAATATTGAAACTTCAAAACAGCCAACACTAGCGCCATCCGTCGTCATACTTTGTGTAATAATATTGCCAAACTGTTTCAATGTTCTATAATTTATTAGGAAAAAAATGCTTATTATTTACGTTATTTATACTTAATAATAATTTCTTCGTGAATATAACGTATAAATTTTTATATACAAACATTTCAGCTATGTAAACATGATAAAAATTGTTCCCTCTATAACTAACAGTTTGTACCATTGTTTGTCGATCACTTGTTAGTACCTGCTGCGTCACGCATAAATTCTTAAACTTTAAAAATTCATATCTCGCTTATTACGCAAAAATTTTAAGTCGCGTTTGCACTAAAATTCTTATTTTATCCTGTTCTTACAGAAAAAAAAATAAAAGAAAAATGGTATAGGACCCCATTGTAGAGTGATTAAAGTGTTGTTTGGATTTTATAGAGATATTTTCCATGGCACACTGATAATTACTTAAAAATTGTTAAAATTGTTTAGCATTTATTTTATCATCGTATATAAATTTCTATTTTTTTCTATAGCAGATTTTTAAAAGTAAAAAAAAACAATTATAAATTAAATTATTATTTAAGCACAATAGGAGATTCCAGCTCAATTGAATTAAAGGAAAATAGTAAAAAAAATACGAATGTATATGTTGAATAACGAATATTAATAAAAAAATAAAATGGTATAATTGAGATATTTCGGAAATAAGGGGTTTTTTGTTATAGCGCTTCTAATGATTGGCGACCGAAAGACCGCCTATACATGTATAAAAAATAGCGTGTTAGGAGGGGGGGTTCACTACCAATGGAAGTTAAGAAATTCAAATTCGAAAGGAGGGGCTAACATTCCTGTACTGCAGTTTCCAAACAATCTTTATTTTAACATAAATTTCTTACATTAAACTTAATAATTTAAATACACCTGTAATTATAAAGTATGTAGACAGTGTTATAATATTCATAAGCGTGATGTCAAGTCAATCTTTTCAAAATTCGGGAGACCATAACTCGCTTATTAATAGGAATTTTTTCGCCGCATTTTCATTAATATTCTTAGTTTTCCAAATATTTTCAGATGAAATTAAAAAAAAAAAAATGGTGGAATCCCCCATTCCAAATTATTATTTAAACCAGGGCATCGAATCCGAACCTGAACCGAACCAAAACCGGAACCAAACCGTAACATTTTAGGGAACCCAAACCGAGAACCGAACCTCAGATATATTTTTAATTGAACCTGACTCGAAACCGAACCGAGTATTAAAATTCAGGTTCGGGGTTCAACTCCGGTTCAGGTTAATTTTTAGTTCGAAAAGTAAATACCACCGATAATCGACGTCTTAGGCGTCTGCGTTGCTGTCTGGGCTGACTTTTCGTGAAAATTGTGTTCGTTTCTTGTTGCGTTTTGCGTAAATTCCGGCTTTCATTTTACATTATTTCGAACCTGAACCGCGAACAAAACCGCGAATTTTATTAATGCTTGAACCAGAACCGCACCCGAACCCATCTTTCAAAAAACAAATTAACCTGAACCTAAACCGAACCCAGTTTTTGGCGGGTTCGATGCCCTGATTTAAACACAATTTTAAAATTTAATATACCAGTAATATCTTTCTGATAACGTTAATTGCACAAATGAAATTGTTAACACAAACCGTCAGATTATACTGTATTTTCGAGTGTATTTTCTATTTTGGTGTTTTCATTAGTTTATAAACGCACTGAGAACACGTCGTTAAGAAGATCTATAATCTATCAACGCACTGATTTTGGCGCTTTTCTTTTTATAGAGCTGCGATACGACTGTTCTCAAAATTGACAGATAAATGACATATAACCTGAAATTGCTGCCAGCATATAATGAATTTCCATTAGTGGGAAGCGCTACCAGCTTATAAACAGCTGCAATTTTTAAAAATGTAATAGAATCATAAAATTACCTCAATAGAAAAAGTAGTCTAAAAACATGTTTTATAAGGTCTGTTGTCGCACTCGTCCTTTGTAAAACTCGCCTCAAAGCGGCTCGTTTTCCAAGCATAAGATTGCCTTATGAAGCTTGTTTTTAATATTTTATAATTAAAACATATAAAAATGAAAGTACTTTGTCTACCCTTATTGTTAAAGCCCGTATGTCATGATCTATAATTCTGCACAGAATTATGGACATAATTATAGACAAAATTTTACGAGGAATTTTAATTTTATAGACGGTCGTATAAAAAAAAATTATCAGGGATTTTTTCTGTCTATAATGTTCTACTTTTATGGACAGAAAGTGTGCATATAATATGTGCAATGTATTATGACATTTGCCAATTAGCAGTACAATTTTTGTTAATTATTGTAGTCGTTGATTATTGTTTTGTTTACAATTTTTAATTTAATAAAATATTATTAAATTATCTTGGACTCGTTAGTAAGTGGCAATGCTCATATAATGTTATGAAGAACTTCACATCGATGTTTATAGCCAGAATTATGTAGCAAATTTGTAAAAATTCTTGTCAAAATTCTGTTCAAAATTGTAGATCGTGACAAACGGGCTTAAAGTATTATTTTATCTATCCTTGCGGTTAAAGTGCTAACTTGATCAATTATTTTTAGACTGAGTAAGCATACTTTAAAATCTGCTATAGAAAAAATATATTTCACCATTAATTTAGTTTTTAATTCTGAACAACTTTTATTCATACACTTTTTGCTATAAAATTAATAGGTAAAGAAATATCACTAATTGAAAACTTCGGTTTTAACAATGTATTCTCTGTATTTCCAACTAGGTTTAGAAGACTCGTAGACATTCGGTATATTATTTAAGTACAATGAATGCAGAACCTCTGTACTTCGAAATTTATTCGTCAGGGAAATTAAAACGTTTATAATTCGCAAAAAATGTCCACTCTTCAGATTCGAATTAAAGAAGTTTCGACTGTATAAAAAAAATGTAGCTCATGTTTATAGCACAGCGTACGTATTTAGTGGTCTGTTGTAGATCATTTGATTTGAATTCGATTTTGATTGAAACCAATTATTTATAATTTTTTGTAGCATAAAATTGATCACTTGGACACACTAGAAATGACTGCCCGGAAGGTGATATTCAATAAACGCTGTCTTCAGTAAAAATATGTCATTTCCTCAATGGGGTAGTTGTGGCAAAAAAAATGTTGCTTTTTTTACTAATTATGAAATTTTAACAAATTTGGAACATATTTATGTAAAAATTATTACAAAATTTAAAACTTTTCATTTTTCATTTCCGTAAATAATGTTCCGCTATTATCAGAACGACGTAGAATGCTGAAAATTATGTGTATACAATATATATAGTATATCCACGGATCGAGTTCCAAAGAGGAAAAACTTTTTAATTTTTTATTTTTTAAAAAAATGTATTCTTGATAAAAGTTTTCGGACGTTCCGAAACGGCCAATTCAGTTTTAACATTTTCAAATTTTCTTTTAGTTTCAGATAAAAATCAAAAAATTGGTCGTTTTAGTTGAAAAATAAGTTTGCGTTGCCATGGTAATTGCCGTTATTTATTTATTTATTTATTTATTTTCATTAACTGTCAGTTATAAAAATCAACCATAATTGTTGAAAATGTTGTCAAAAGACGAACGAATTTACCTAATTCAATGCTAGGGCAAAGGTAATAAAGCGATCAGTCGAGTTGTCGAAGAATTTAAATAAAGGTTTCCCGATATTTACATATCAAAAAAAAGTGATTTTATAGCTGACAGTTAATGAAAATAAATAAATAACGGCAATTACCATGACAGCGCAAACTTATTTTTTGGGACTTAGAATAATTTTCAACTAAAACGACCAATTTTTCGAATTTTATCTGAAACTAAAAGAAAATTTTAAAATGTTAAAACTGAATTGGCCGTTTCGGGACATCCAAAAACTTTTATCATGAATACATTTTGTACATTATTTAATATTAATTACTTTAATAATATTGCAAAAATTGCAATAAATTACAAAAATTGTCAAATAAATAATTGTTTCAGTTTTTTATTATACAATATGAAAATATTTACAAATGTCTCCGTAGTGCAGTGGTCATAACAGTAGCGTCTGAAATTTTTGGTTGGGGTTCGATTCCCTATTGGGGTAATTATTTTATTTTTTTACATAAAAATTGTTGAACTTTTAAAAATCAGTTTATATTTCTATATTACAATCATTTAAAAATAATAATAACATTGTAATAAATAAAGAGAAAATGATTGAGAATAATTGATGTTATTACATCAATATTTTGATTATTGTAATCAATTATTCTCAATCATTTTCTCTTTATTTATTACAATGTTATTATTATTTTTAAATTATTGTAATATGGAAATATAAACTGATTTTTAAAAGTTCAACAATTTTTATGTAAAAAAAAAAATAAAATAATTACCCCAATGGGGAATCGAACCCCAACCAAAAATTTCAGATGCTACTGTTATGACCACTGCGCCACGGAGACATTTCTAAATATTTTCATATTGCATAATAAAAAACTGAAACAATTATTTATTTGACAGTTTTTGTAATTTATTGCAATTTTTGCAATATTATTAAAGTAATTAATATTAAATAATGTACAAGATGTAATGTACTATTATCATGTTCAACAGCATGGCTTGATTTATTGCCAGACCTTTGTATGTACCGAAAACTGTTTCCCATGTTAAACGCCTATGTTTACTCATAAAATAAACGCTTCAATACATTGCTGTCAAACATTCATACCGTAACTATGGCTATGATATACCCTATGTTTACTGATAAAATAAACTCCCGGTATAGTTCAACCAAGTCTTAAAGTAATTAACAGATATAAAAATATTTTTCAAAAATATACGCGAGAAATTTAAGATTTTTTTAAATTATATATATATATATATATATATATATATATATATATTTATTTATTTAAGATATTTATTTATTTAAGATATTTATTTATTTATTTATTTATTTATTGCTAGTCTGACCAACAGGGTTCAAGACCCCAATTACAGGTTGACTATACACACAAGTAGTTAACAAATAGAATGACACAAAAAAGAAAAAAAATAGAACTTAATAATACATATAGCTGTTTCAGACAATGTATTGTAAGAAATAGTAGTAGTTAATGAATATAATAATTGTACAAAGCATTCTTAAACTTTACAATCGAGCCGA
Organism: Ophonus ardosiacus; assembly: GCA_943142095.1. Lineage (NCBI taxonomy): Eukaryota > Metazoa > Arthropoda > Insecta > Coleoptera > Carabidae > Ophonus > Ophonus ardosiacus. Next base: position 32,346,401 of record OW964831.1, on the reverse strand, counting down.
CGAAAATGTCGAAATATTGAGGTAAATTGTTAAAATTAAAACAAATCATACGAATAGGTGACTTTACTTCATAGTTCGTTCGAGGAGTGTTACAGTAGAATGTATATTTAAATCGGGAATTATGCCTAGGAACTAAGAAAGGAATTTTACCTAGGATTACGGGATCATTTATAATACAATGCAAAACTTTATAAAGGAACAATGATGATTGTATTTTTCTTTGAGTATCAAGAGACATTCACACAACAAATCTTTGTAATCAGTATCAAAGCTAGGATAATGTCTGTAAAGCTTGAAGAAGCAAAATTTAATAAATTTGCGTTGAATAGATTCAATAACATTGCTGTATTTATTATATATAGGACACCAAACTTGCTGACAATATTCCAGTTTTGTTCTTACGAACGAGAAATATAGTTTGTTAAGAGTTGAAATATGAACGAAGTACTGTGTATTTCTAATAATGAAACCTAAATTTTTGTAAGCAGATTTAACAGTTTGTAATATGTGATTATTGAAATTGAGCTTTTCATCAAATAACACACCAAAATCTTTAAATTGTATGACCCTTTCAAGAGTATGAGAGTCTATTTTGTAATCATATTTGTAAATAGTTTTTTTGACGAAATAGCTCATTATTTTACATTTACTGTAGTTTAAAAAAGGTTAGATGTTACAGACCAAGCTGAAATGTTATTAATATCTGCCTGTAGGAGCTTAGCATCTTCAATAGAATTAATATTTTTTAAAATCTTTAAGTCATCAGCATATAACAAGACGTGAGAATGTTGAACTAAATTAACAATGTCATTAATAAAGAGCAAGAACAGTAAAGGGCCCAATTTGGAACCTTGAGGAACACCAGAAGTAGCTGTAAGACTTAGATTTATAATTATAATAATAAATAAGAGGTAAGTTGAAGCAGATCAGAAGAAAATTGAAAGTTAACATTTAACTTATGCAGTATATACAGTGTGTCCCATTTAGAGGTGCCACCATTGGGATCTCGAGAACTGTAAGAGATACAATGTCGGTTAAATGGAACTTTTTATGCGCCTTTGGGAGGCCATCTCAGATGTGCTTATATTTTTCCAAAAGTTCTCATAGGGCACTAGATAATGACGAAAAACTGAATATTGTTGATTTTTTCTTTTTCAAATAACTTCTAAACTATTAATAATTGAGAAAAAAGTTCCAAATATGAAAGATAGATATTTTTATTAACTAACCAGTGGCTTACGAAATAAATTTTTATATCTGTAAATTTTTGAGATATAACACAAACTTATATTTTTTTAAATGGAACCCATATCTGATTTTAGTCTCAAAAAATAAATATTTTTTTCTCTTTTCAACGATGTAAGGGTTATTATGTTTTATATTTGTTTTGCCTTCAAAAATTATTATTTTTTCCTTATTTTGTATTAAATTTACAATTATTTTGAAAATATTGGTATATTTGGAAATACTCCTTGTATTTAAATAATTTATTTCCTTAAAAATATTTGCTCAAAATTCATATCAAATTAATTTTTATAATATTTTGTATCAGGTCGCCCTTGGCACATCATAGTGTAATTTGTAATTATGAGTCTAGAATGAAAATATTAAATAATAAAGGCATAAAACAAATTATTTTGATCAAATACAATATAATTAATAAAAATAATGATGTTTTTTTGGGAAATAATTAGAAAATTCAGGAAAATAAAGAGAAAAACTAAATTTTAGGAGCAAAACAAATATAAAACATAATAACCCTTACACCATTGAAAAGAGAAAAAAATATTGATTTTTTTGAGACTAAAATCAGATATGGGTTCCATTTAAAAAAATATAAGTTTGTGTTATATCTCGAAAATTTACAGATATGAAAATTTATTTCGTACGCCACTGGTTAGTTAATAAAAATATCTATCTTTTATATTTGAAACGTTTTTCTCAATTATTAATAGTTTAGAAGTTATTTGAGAAAGAAAAAAATCAACAATATTCAGTTTTTCGTCATTATCTAGTGTCCTATGAGAATTTTTGGAAAAACAAAAGCACATCTGAGATGACCTCCCAAAGGTGCACAAAAAGTTCCATTTAACCGACATCGTATATCTTATAGTTCTCGAGATCCCAATGGTGGCACCTCTAAATGGGACACACTGTATATATATTATAACGACTAACACTGCACATACTACCCAATCTGAAAACATCAAATACAATTTCTTTGGCTAGTGAATGAGTCCCCTTCCCTCGTTTTCTCGTTGTAATAATAGCATATAACACTTACTAGTAAGTAAGTAACAATTATTGCAAACATTTGACTAAACGTCAATATACGTAAAAGTACAAAACTGCTTCATTAATTTTATGAACCCAAAATCCAATAATGGGTAACAAGAAGTAAGAAATCACGTTGATATATTTATTTTTGTCATATTACGAATATGTAATTTAAGTTATTAGCATTAACAAGCTCAAAAAGCTTTTATCGTTATTTCTATCTAATATCTATCAAGGTTTCTTTTAGGTATCACCCATCGCCTTTGTTTTTGTTTCCTACGCGATCTATTTTCGCCATCTAGTCATAAGGACAAATTGCGACATCCAATGTCAAGACCGGTGTATTTTTTGCCAGGAAAATAGCAGCTCGTTCACTGAAAGTTTCACGAAACTTTAAATGAAGTAAACTCCGCAAAATACATATAAGTAAATTGTAAAACCGACGTAAATAATTATACGGGAGTAGTAACCACGTGATGTTTTGCATCTCCACGTGGATCATTGTCAAGGACGTTTCTATTGACAAATTTTGAAAAACAACCGAGCCCCTTTATAGAAGAGATAGAAAAACAGATAGTGAGATAAGCAAACAAGCAATGCTGCACGTTTTACTTATTATTAATTTGTTGTTCACTTGGCACGTGGTACCTACAATAACGTAGTTTATCTTTTTTTGGAAATGTAGCTAGGAAGATATTCCTGTTCGTGCCAAAAGTGGTTAAGTGAATGGAATTTTGGCACGGTTTTGACTTTAGATCTTGCTAGGGCACGGATGTGTCAGTTAAATACTTAAACTTTACAAACTTTTTTAAATTATTTTTTTTTGCTCCGGATGTAATAGCAACTAAGTAATAATAACCAAGTATATCCTTAGTATTAAGCAAAAAAAAAGAATGTTTATTATATCCTCGATTAAATCTCATATAGTTGATGAAATATTAAAATTAAGAATAGATTAAAGGAGAAGATATTGGTCAGTTTGAACTAGTTTACACTAAAATAGACTTATTTTGATACCCTGGATCAGTTGTAAATAGTAAATAGGTAGTAGTAAAGTTTGAAAACTGACCTATACAGGCAAGTGTTTTCTCCGAATTGAAATAATACTTTTTACTTGAGTTTTTATTTATGTGCAGTATTTAAATACAATTTACAATAGTTAGATAATCTCACAAAACTTCATCAATTTATAATGTACGATTACAATAGAGCAGTTGCAAGAATTTTTATATGACTTCTAAGTACTAAATTTTAAGAGATATTGGGCCGAATTCAGCTCTCTTCTTTAACTAATGAAGCTTATCTAAAAATAACAAAATAAAGAGAAACTTATGTAATAATACATTAATAAGAAAAGGATGCAAGCTATTTCCATGGTTACTAGAGACGATCATTAAGCTAAAGAAGAGTGCTGAATTCGGCCCATTGTTTTTTAAAGAACTTCATATTTGAAAATATTACGAAAAATCCCTTAGATATTTAAACTGAATGTGACATCACAGTACATACATTTTAAATAAATATTATTTCTAGAAAACACGCTATTGAAATGAAGTAATAATATCGTCGGCTGATTATAGGAATGTACCAAGTCCACTTTTTGAAAAAAAAAAAATAGATATAGTCAAATTCGGTTTCCCGGTATTTTGTTGTAGCATGGCCAGTAGAAAGAACATCAAATTCAGTGCATCTTATACTTTAAACATAGTTTTGTACTATGTCCCTTAAAATGACATACACTGATAATTGTTTTAAATCAAGTCCAGAGCCAATCAGATTTCATAATTCTGTCACGTGCTTCTGGACATAGTAATAATAATAATAATAATAATAATAATAATAATAATAACAATAATAATAATAAAAAGTACGGACATGGTACAAAAAGTCTCTGTATTGAATTTTTTTCATAAATTACTATGCTATTTTGAACCATGTCCAACTAGATCCTTTTATATTTCGAAAATGTTTAAAAATTATAATTTAACAAATTTCATACAAAATTAAGGAAAATGAAACTATACAAACAAAAAATTTCAAAATATGTATTCATTATCCATTTTTTACAATAAAATTCTAAATGTTTGAAGCAGTTTTTCTCGAAAGTAATATTTATGGACATGATACATTCCAATAGTCGACCGACGATATAAGTAAATGTCAATCACTGTTACGAAAATCAAATAGTATTCCTAATCCACGTTCAAAACTAGAAAATGAAATAAATATTTTTATATATTTATTTACAAAAGAACCAAAATAAAAAATATAGTATAAAATTCACGTTTCATAAGACATTTTTTATTATATATGCATCATAATCGTTCTTTAAAACACGCAAAAGCGTGTGTAAATCGACCATTAAAATACGCTAAATTTTTGAGTTACCTAGGTAACGAAAAATGACAATAAATATGAATAACAACTAAAACAATGAAAAAAATAATATTGACTTGTTGAGTTAACGTAAACAATACCAATAATTGCTGTCTCCTTGGAAACGCTCAAACTCACTAGATCAAAAATCAAAACCGTATGATTTGCAATAATTTTCAGTTTTAAATGGTTATGATGCATTTATAATAAAAAATAGCGTACGATACACGTGTATAAGCTAGCCTTTAAAGCACTACAACATTAAAGCCACTCCGCTACGAGTCGTGGTTTTAAACTTGTGCGTGCTTTAAAGGGTAGCTTATACTTACACTTGTATCATAATATACTATTAGCACATTTGTCCCTTAGAAAACAGGCGCTAAAATCATGTTATGAAACTTGTATTTTAATGTACCTACTATTATTCATACGAAACAATTTATACTTTGAGTTAGCTAATAACAAATCATGTAAATAAATTGGTTTGCCTGTGTGTCTGAAGTGCTTGCATATCCGACGCTCCCTGATATTAAACTTTGGTCACGGTTATATCAATAATTGCATTGTTTCCACGGCAACAATGAGTTAATGCTAATAGCAATTTGGATTTAATAATATTTACTCATGATTTAAATATGAACTGATACTGCATCAACTCAATAATATATTTATTTGTTCAAAATTAATATTTGTATTATGTATGCATGCAGGGCCGGATGTAGGGTGAGGCAAGCGAGGCACTTGCCTCGGGTGAAAATTTTTAAAGCAAAAATATTTTTATTTTTTGCTCAAATGTAACATTTTAAATATCGGACGGGGGAAGGGGGCAGTTTTTCCTTTTGCCTCAGAGTGCCAAAATAGCTAGGTCCCGCACTGTATGTACGTATCGTAAGTATTTTATTTTTCAATAGTATATGCTAATAAAACGGTTAAAGGTTATATATTGGAGCATTAGTTTTTTATTGATACAATTTTGCCAATCATTTAAGTCTATTTTTATCTTTTTAATCGGTCTACTGCACCAATGACTCATATTTTGCTGTTTCTATATTAGTACAAAAATAAAGCTACTTAGATACGATAACAGTAATAAGGATGAATGCTAAAAATATTAGATAGTGCTAAGAGGTATTGACAGGTTACCCGTTATCCGCAAAATACTATTAACCGATTTAAAAGATTTCAGCGAATAAGCAGGTTTTGATGTCTCCAGAATCCGATTTTTACATTTTTACAATGATGTCTGTGTATGTGTGTTCGATTACTCAAATACCTACTATCAATCAGAAAATTTTAAAATTTTGTATACCCATTCTATACTAATGTGGGAAGAGCTCATTAGTTTTTAGTGTATATCGGGTAACCGGAAGTATCATTTATACAAGCTTTTAACAGCTTTTCTTGTAAAAAAACCATTGAATATAATGGTACAACATTTAGTAAATAACTCTAAATAACTTTAAATATGAATATATAATATAATTTATATTCATATATCATCTTGCCTATGCGTCAAACAAAATCAATATTACCTAATAACAATTTTGACATATTTAAACAAATGTCACTGTCAGGAAGCAATTACATTAAAATTAATCATGAAACCGTGCTAAGGAGAATATAATAGTAAAATATTTAATTCTAATGAAATAAAGGTCTGTAAAAATAATATTTTCCATCATACATAAATATTAGATGTATAGGATGATCTGATTTAAATTTGCTATTTTTGCAGCACTATAAATTAATATAAATGGATCATGTACGGCGAAGAATTTACAAAGATTGCGTTTTAGAGCATCTGGAAGTTGATGCTGATTTTTATAAGAATGTGTGTGTGACGATTTTTTCTTAAAACTTTAAATCTATTAAAATATGATCCCAAACTTCTCAAATTTGGTATTTAAAACTCATATATAATTTGAAACAACATATTAGATTTTAACCATATATGATAAATCGGATGAAGTACTTAATTTGGAGCTCTAACAGACTTTTGTGGAAAAACAATAAAACATAATCCCAAATTTCGTATTACAGACTTCTATTTATTGGACAACAAATTAGATTTTATTTACAAACGATCAACCGGAAGTGATACTTTACTTAAAGTTCACTGCTATTTTAAACATGGAATTGGCTGGAGGTCATGTGTTGGGCAGATCAGATTTTTTTTTGTAATAGAGTATGAAGTGAAGCATGTTTGACAACCTCGACGACATTTCTGAACTGGATCAACTTTAATAGGGTTTTTCACTTTTCACATAAATCAAATTTTACAATGTAATTATATTAATTGAAACTTAGATGCACTAATTAAAGTTCGTATATTTTTAAAATAGTCTGTGTAACAGCGCGGCAAAATATGTAACCATTTCACATTACTATGATGAAACTCCGCGAGATGGAGAAGCAGTAGTACCTACATGCATATTCCTCTTTGAATTATTTAAGCAATCTGATACAAAACAATATATTGTACGATTGTACAATTGTATGAATAGTACTCATTTTAAAAGATTGTAAATACAATTATAAACGTACATCCACACACAAATACGTAAAAATGTCAACTTGTGTGTTTTCACTCATCGAGTCCGCATATTGTATTTTCAGATGATTTTCGTAGCTCGTTAAGACTATACAACGAATCAACCAACTAATTATTGTCAAAAATATTACTTGTTTGTTTATATCCATAAATGATATGATTACATGTGATTCATTTGTTGTCAGCCAATCGTTGTATTTCGGTGAAACATAATTTAGCAACGAAAAGTATCCGATGTTATACTTATACATCGTAACTAAGAAAAATTGAGCTATATGATTGGTCTATTTTTTGATGAGTTGTATAGTCTACTTCATGACAGTTTATTACCCACTGCTGGGGATGCCAATTTGCTTTTATTCATAGACTACAGACCTTACCTTAAATATTTGAAAATTGAATATAATTTTGAGCTACTATCTAATTGTAAGCTGAAAATACCTACTAGTTTCATACATTATAATTTATCGGTAATTGTTTTATTATTTTTTTGGCATTTCTGTTTTCCCATCTTTCATTTAATTAAGTTAAAAATATCGCGTGCCATGCAAATTATTGCATGTATTTATTATACATTTGGGTGTCCAGTTCATTAAATTTAAAGCCATAATTAAGTAATTAATCTTCTTTCATTTAAACATACAACTCATAAGACATAGCTTTTATGTTTCTATCCTACCTATAAGAGAAAGCTGTGTGTAAATTGCATAATATGTGTAACATATAATTTGCTAAAATAAATATATTTCCAAACATCTTACATTGTTTTTGTAAGATAATATTTACTTATACAAAAGCTATAAATATGAACCGTAGTTTGATTTTCAATATCTTCCCAGAACTGATAATGAAATAATTAATAAAAATTAACTTTGGTAAAGAATTATTAGAAAATGTAAAGTAGATTAAACTCTGACGTGATGTTTCTTATAAATGTTTATCACATTTCCAGTTATCAACATAAACATAAAAGATTGAAAAAAGTATCTTTAATAGTTTGGTAATACTTTATTACTTATGTATTAATACTAGATGTACACTTTGAACGACAAATAATAAAAGTTGTAGATTGGCTTTCAGTAAATCCTCGATTAAATCAGAAAAAAATAACAGGAGAAATTAATAATTAATACTTTGTTCCAATTTCTATTTATTTCCTATTTAGAAAATTATCACATGTTTAGTCTGAAAACCGGCTTTAGATTTTTTTATTACAAGTCTCATTTGAAACTGGTTAGTAAAATTTATTATCACGTCTTTTATATGTTAGTGATGCACAATTCCATATGTTAGACTAAAGAAAGTGGCATATTTTAAACTACAGAGGCCTAAGTACAATAAAGTTCCAATAATCCAATTCAATTAAAACTGACTCAATCCGGATTAATAAAAAATCGGAATTACTGGAGTAATATTAAAGTAATTAAGCAAAATGCTAATGCTGGGTTCATGCAGACAATTATAGCAAAAAAGTAAATTGTAAAACTAAAACTAAACAAGTAGAAACAATTGTTAACAATGATAACTATACTTAAGAATTAAACTAATGAAACTAAATTAAGAAGTTGGCTATATTCAACTTTCTAAAAAGAATTTAGAAAAATTGTTTAGTATTAAATTTAAAAAGAGTACATAGATTGTTTAATTAAAAAAACAAAAATATAACTGCCTAGAAAATCTGTAAAAATATTTTTTTTTACTTTTTCGCGAACTGCCAATGGGCTACTTGCATGGTACTGAAAATCCGATTTCTGTCACTATATACGTAATGTTATATTGAAAACATATATAAAAATATAAATTTTATTTTAAAATAATTATTTGTTTTTTACTAAATTAAGAAAGAAAATTTTCTGTGACGTCTTTATATTGAACTGGGGAGGAGAAGCATGTTTAAGAATGTTATCAATAGATGGCACGGCGTGCGAGAAAGTTTTAATTTAAATTTGACATAAGTTCATTTTTCTCTCTCTCTGCTCTCTCAAATACATTAATTACTTTATAAATAAACACGTAGGTAGTTATTTGTAATTTAAAATATCGATACCAAAAAGATAACTAAAATAATAACCTCCAAACTATTGTTGAAACGTCAAACAGGTGATCTACATTACCCGCACAAACATACCATTACTATGGGACGGCACCACGCTGTGGCTTTACGACCATTCATTGGTGCGGCGTAATTCTACGTCATACATGGCGGGAATTCAAATAATCAAATTTAATTATTTTTTTTTCTGGCTAATTAATAAAAATTTTGCCAAAAGAAAAAATACGGGTAGCAAGTTTTTACCTTCTCTTCAAAAATATTAAATAAAAAAAAGGTACGCAAGTAGCCCATTGTTGGTATAATTGTAAGTACAGATAAATGGACTTAACGTAACAATAAACTGGTAAAATGTTTAAAATTTTAAATTTATATTAAGATTTTAATTATTTAGCTTTCCTAAATATAACTATGTTGTGTGTTGTGTCTATTTTTAATATAGGTTTTTTTTTAAATATTTCGTATAGCCAACAGTAAGTTAAAGAGCAAAGTTTAACAGATTAATATGTATAAAGGATATTATTGGTTATACATTTGATCATATGACTAGGCTCAAGAAGAAAAACGTCAAATTTAGAATATTTCATATTATAAACGGAACACATGCGATAAATTGGGGAGTGGGAAGATAGAAAGTACATGAGTAGCGGGTGGAAGTATGAGGGATGTGGAATCTAAGGCAACTAAGGGATATGAGGTCATCAATTTGTCCATTAATTAACTTTGATAAATAAAAAATTGAGTAAGCCTCACGTCTTTCCAAAAGACTTGGCATATTAAACGACTCGAGAAGTTCGCGATATGATATAGTATGGTCAGGGTAAATATTATTTATTTTAAAAAAGATATATTTTAGGAACTTTTTCTAATAAATCTTGATGGCATTCATAAGAAGGGTTCCATACAATAAAGCAGTGCTCAATTATAGAGCGCACGAATGAATAATACAAAGTAAATACAGAAGAAATATTTTTGAATGATCTAGTGTTACGTATTATAAAACCAAGCAATTTAATTCTTTGTAAATACACTGGCGAGCAAAAAATTGAGGTCAATTATTAATTATTATGTATTTTTCTAATTTTCTGTTTTAAGCTTATATTTGTAAATTGAAAACCATTATACTGTATTTTATAGGCTAAATTAATAATTCAATATTGAAACGCAAAGCATATTTTTTGGTTTTATAATTTATTATGAAAAAACAATAAATTTACATTTCAAACGTAGTTTGACTTTTTGTTGTTAGGAGTTATGTGGAACGAAAAAAATTTAAAAAACTTCGTACTAATATTGCCTATTTCCTCCTCTTGCGTTAATTACTGCTTGAACTCGACGAGGCATACTTTAAATTAAGTTAAGGATCATATTCTGGTCAATATTATCCCACGACTGCGATAGCAACGCTCTAAGCTCCTGGGCAGTTCTTGGAGCTAGTGTATGCTTTCGGATACGCCGTCCCAACTCATCCCATACAAGTTCGATGGGATTCATGTCCGGATTGAGGGCTGGCCAATCAAACCGTCTAATTCGCACTTCATCCAGATATTCTCTGACAACTCTGGCTGCGTGAGGTCTAGCATTATCTTGCATGAAAATGCTACGCTCGCCCATAGTGATCAAGAAAGGCATAGCATGGTCTTCTAGAACCTCCGTAATGTACCTGTGAGCTGTCAGGAAGCCATTCTGTATGAAAACCAACTCTGTGCTTGCTTGTGAAGAGATTCCTGCCCAAACTATAACCGACCTACCAACAAATGGAAGTCGCTCGTCAATACAAACTTGAGCGCATCTTTCTCCGGTTCTTCTCCATACTCGTCGACGTCCGTCTGATCCATTGAGGCAAAAACGCAACTCATCGGAAAAAGTATCCTGCCCCAGTCCTCACCATTCCACGCCGCGTGATTTCGGGCAAAAACCAATCTTGCAATTTGATGCCGGCGTTGCAATGGTGGACCTGTAGCCATCCTTCTACAAGACAATCCAGCATCATGAAGCCTTCTTCTAACGGTCCATTCACTAACATTTACATCTTTAACTTGTTGGAGTTGATTTCGTAGCAAAACCGCAGAAGCTGTCCTATTTCGCAAACTTGCGGACACCAAAAATCGGTCATCTCTTCGGCTGGTGATTCTTTTACGCCCGGATCCTGGTGTTCTGGTTATCAAGCCAGTCTCCTCATAGCGCTGATACACCTTTTGTACATCACAAAGGCTCAGACCAACAATTCTTGCAGTTTCACGTTGTCCTCGGCCATCTTGTATCAACGCTACAATTCTTGCCGCAGCAATAGGATTTACAGGCATTGTGAACTGCTAAATACACAATACGAGTACTACACCGTGTAACTGATACATTTTACAAAGAGAAATCAACGCTATACCGAAAAGAGACACCGAAATGCGAATTTTCAATTACCGCGAATGCACGCTATTTCATAAAATTTGTAAAAAGAGTGATATTACATGACATATAACAAAAGAAAACAGATGATATTTCTCAAAAAATAAATTATTAAGATCCTTCTATGATTTACAATTTACAAACATGGGCTTAAAACAAAACATTCCAAAAATATATCATAATTAATAATTGACCTCAATTTTTTGCTCGCCAGTGTATTATTAAAATGTTGAGTAAATGAAAGTCTAGTATCAAAAAGAAAAAGCACTCTTAGATCTTTAATAACGTTAACCCGATGGAGACTTATATTATTGACTCAAAGTCAAACAATAGAGGTTGAGATTTTCTCGTAAATGAGAGAATATTACATTTATTCATATTAAGAGATAATGAGTTGATATTCATTCATTTATGGAATTAAGATCATGTTGAAGTTGTAAACAATCGTCAATAGTTTTTACAGAATAAAATATTTTGACATTGTCAGCAAATAAAAGTTTCTCACAATTTAATTTGGAGGGCAGGTCATTGATAAATAAGAGAAATAAGAGTGATAGACGTTCAGAAAAATAAGAAGCTAGAAGATTAGTTAAAGCAGGAGAAAAAGAGTAAGACTGAAGTTTACAAACCAAAACACTTTGATTATAAGAGAAAATTTGTTATCAGGTTGATAATAAAAATTCAATATGCTGCAACCAAAATAATTCACACACTGTGAAAATGAAAAGTACAAGCAACTCTTGATATTATTGTATTAAATTTTACTTTACTATTCCCATAATAAAATATGAAAATATTTATTGTAATCATTATGAATAATATCGTATCGTATTTGATTTCAATATAAACCTGATTAAGCTACTGAAAAAGCAAAAAACAAATTATTATTTTCAAATGACTTGTCATTTGACAAGAAATTATTATCATAAATGGAATTTGAAATTACTTATATTTTACCTTGATCTTCGCATAGTAATGTGACCTTTGGTTTTTCTAACAAAAAGTGTAAGTAGGTAAATTTAACAAGTAACGCGTTAATCTCATTCAAATGTATCTTTGGCTTCTACAAAGAACAAAGTAATAATTATTATTATTATCCGTTTATCTGAATATATTTTCTTGCCAAATGCGTGGTTTTTTGTTTTTAATATTTTTTTACCAAATATTGTAAATAACTTGCATAATTTAACTGGCAGCTTACCAGAATGTGTCATCAAACAATAGAAAAATCTATTTACTTATTTAGTTCATTTTTTGTTATCTATACCAATACGTACATTTTTTGTAAACAAAAAACATGTTTATACAATGCTTCGCGGTAACGGATATTATATTTTTGTGCCAAATTCAATAAATATATAACCACTACGTGTTTTTACAAGTCAGTACTGCCCCTATTTGCTAAAATTTACACGTTACAATATACACGCGACGTTAAATTACCATACAATGCATTCAGACCTTCGACCTGTGTTTTTAATTAAAACAGGCCAGACATACAGGCACATGGAAATTAAATAATATTAACGGATTCAAGATAAACATTTGTACACAATTTAGTAATTAATTAATTAATTGATTGATTCTTATCATACAAATTCAAACAAAGAACAATGGTGATTCATAAACAAAGCACACGCACACACCTGTCTTTAAGTAGCAATAATAAAATAATTTTAAAATATGTTATCTGAAACATATTAAAAAGTAGATTTTCCATCCAGGATTATTTTTTAAAGAAAAGTACAACTTTACGGTATTATTTCTAATAATTTGTACATGTCCTGTAAAATCTACAAACACTGCCCATTGTTATGGTTAGAGTCGATAAAATTCACATGTTTTTGTCATTTTCTGTTCATTTTTATACTTTTCTGTTACAAAGGAACAAACAATACGTAATGTATGTTATTATATTTAAAAAATAGTACATTACAATAAAAGTTTCATAGGTCGTGATTTTAGCGCACGTGTTTTCTGGGACAAGTGCGCTAAAATGTCATGAAATGTGTATTTTATACTATTTTTTCTATTTTTGGTTCTTTCGTCAAAAAATATTCGTTATTTCATTTTCTAAGTTATGAATATTGATTAGAAATATTTAATTTTTTATTTGATTGTTGGTACAGTGATTGACATTTACTTATACATATTATTACTTTCAATAGTAGCTCTTCTAGAAATAATATTTACTTTAAAATGACAACTGTCTAGAAATGTAGTCACCAACCTAACAGAAATTAGGTTTAAGTTCTTTTAAGAAGTTCTTTATGACATCCAAATGAGTTTTAAACAACCAAAATTGAAAAATAATATGGAGAATAATATTATTATTCATTAATGAATTACAGGTTGATGAACTTACCTTTATTCAATATTTTAAAAAAACTGCATTAGAACTAAAAACACAAACTCATTGACCTCTTTCTAATTAAAAACAAATTCCGTTCGTCCGAGTTTCCAAAACCGAGAACAAAGCACTAACCAGGATATTCCCTGGCACTAATGTCCACTATCACCGCTCTCTACATTCAAACTAAACAGCAACGACGCGACAAATATATTATGTCAAATGTCACATATGCTACGCGTATAAGTGTTTCATCTACTAAACAAAAGTGAAAGACCACGCGTGATGTAGAAAAGATGCTTGTTGATTGGACAAAATAGTGACGTCTGATTATCACCGCCTGCTCATTGGTGGAATTTCATGACGCCATCCCAGCCAAAGGTGTTTTTGGTAACTTCAAAATCGACAAGAGGTAAGGAGACCAGCATACATACTTTAAATTTCGTAAACAACTGTCAAGGATTGTTTTCTTTATATAAGGGCACGTGTGGTTGGATTTAATGTTATGTTTACTTGTAACAACACGTGCGAATTCAATTTGTTATTTGATTAGTATTCTAAAATGAATCCAACAAAACCTTATTTGATTTCCTGGGTCGATAACCAATATTATGTTATTGTTATTGATTACATTGATCAAACATTAATAAAATTATAGCTAATAATTTCTCATTTTACGTGAGTTGATAAGAAACAAACAACTAAAAACACCTTTATTTATAACAAAGGATATAGACCGGTAGTATTTACTCAAAATTTTAGTCACCCTGACTAACTAATTACCATGACTATCATTTAGAAATACATTGGGGTGATTAAAAAACAGCTGAATTTGTTACTTTAGTCAACGCTTAATCACCCCTGTTTAAGAGTAAATACTACCGGTCATAGTATTTTTTAAAACAAAATAATAGGTACAAAATGTTTTGTCAGTACATTAAATGATAGTCCACTTATAATAATAACACGAGTTATAATAACTGGTGTAGGTACTTCTCGTACAATGTCCAACAATAAAATATTTGATTGTACTTCGGACGAACAATGAACAGACGTGTTATTATCAGATGTTAGATGTAATTATGTTTTTGTTAAAAATCATTCATGGAATTTTCAACATGATCTCTAATCTTTCTGATAAAAAAAAAAAATATGTAAATAAACTCTAGTATTGATCTTTGCACTACACATGTAAAGTACAATAAGCGTCTAATAATCGAACAATTAACATTAAAATTAAAAACGCACTTGCTTGCAGTTTACGTTTACAATAAAACAAATTGTATTGTTTGCAATATTTCGTAGTGGACAATCTTCACATAAAAATCAATTTACAAACAACTGTTGTTATTGATTAAACATAGAAGCCGATTCCTAAATGATGCGTATTTTCTAACTTAACTTACAAAATGAACTAATATTTAATTGACGATAAACAATGTACTCACCAAATGTCAAGTAGTTGTTAGGGATATTCACGGAAAATTTATTTTCTTATCACAATGCAAAACCATACTGACAGTTGCTCGAATGACACTGAAGTTAAATTGAATGAATCTCAAAGTTGAAGGTCAGACTGAAATGAATCAGACAGTGAAACAAGTTATTGCAAAAGTCCCTAGAAATTACCAGACTTTTATCGTACATTCGAAGCATTTGGAAGTAAAATTTCTTTAAACATTATTTTTATCAAGAAATAACAACTAAAAGATAAAAATTAATCTTACATTAAAAACTTTCATTGTTTGTGATGTTTAATAATTTGAAAAAACAAATCATTGTGGCGCGAAATAAACAATACATACCCTTCGATTAATTTACGATTCATTTCATGCTCAATAAAAAAAATCACAGTATTTACATACATAATAAAAAAATGGTTCTCTTATATAAAATACAAATATTTTTATATTGTTTGGGAAGAATTTTATTTTAATTTTACATTTCACGTCATTTTAAAAGTTATATGTAATTTGTAATTCCAAAATTACTTTGTTAAAATCGTTGGAGAGGAAGGGAATATTTAAAATTATTATATATTTTTTATAATGTACAAAAAATAAAATATCTCGCTGAACAAAGAGGCAATATTCACAATATTTTGATACAACTAGTTGAGCTAATACCTAAAATATTCATAACAGTCTGAATAAAATTAAAGCTAATTACTCCATCGGCACAACACTAGGAGATGAACGATCTTTCTTTGAATTTTTATTTTTAACTTTACCAGTCTTTTCACGCTTTTTCGAAGAAGAAGAGCTATTTGAATTGGACGCAGAATCGGCTGGAGATGACGTATTTGAATTATCTTGAAGTAAATCCCTCAAACTTGAGGTATCCATGTCGTCATCTCCTTCTACATCTACGTTGACTAATTCTGCCCCTTCTGTATCACAAATAACAGCTGTGCGTAAAGCCCTACGTTTTTCATCTGAATGTAAGTTACATCTCAATGATCTGGAACAAATTTTTTTAGTATGCTCTGAGACAACACCGCAAAACTTTGTTAAAAGACTTTTCTTTTCTTCTTCGCTCATGTTCTCGTACGAAAGTAGAGATATTTCAGTGCTATTTGCTTCACCGTTCTTTTTCGGACTATTTTTTGATTTTTTAATTCTGCTGTTGTTGTTTTTCTTTCTCTTTCGCTTGTCTCCGGAATTCCAATCTGCGTCGTCCTCGTCATCACTCGCCATGCCTCCATATGAAGTTTCCCTTTCCTTACTATTATTATTAACTAACATTCGACTAGCATTTCTAGACCGTTTTCGACCCATGCCCATGCACTGTTCTAAGTGTGGAGCAAATCGTGATGCCACAACTGTTCGACTGCAAATTGGACACGTGCAGTCTTGTGATTTTTTTACAGTTTGTTGCCTAAATATATCTCCATCTGTCGTGCTAGAAACTAGAAAATCTTCATCGTTAAAAGGTTCCTCTTCCAAATCAGTCCCGATTTTTACACTACGGTGCGTTTCAAATATTATTTCTAATGTGAGCTCATCTATGAGGATGTCGAACAATTTTTCTGTGGTTTCTTTTAATTCTACAGGATTGGCACATAGTGCTTTAAAGTCTTTTTCTATATCTGCAAATTTCTTTTCCATATCACTATCATCCATAGTGAGTGAAGTGTTATCTAGTCGGCTCTGATTCAACTTAACCTCTTGTTATTGAAAATATATATTATTCATAATAATAAGCGTATTTCTTTGTACATTTTACTGCAAATTATTTTTGTTACTGTAAAACATCAATATTGAGAGAAATATAATAAATACTACCTTTATATGTCTTGAATAATAGAGAATAATCTGAATACAAATTCTATTGACATTTCTGCACTAACCAAGACCATGGAGATATCAAATTCATTTGCATAACACGAACAAAAAATTCATTTACATCTAATAATAATAAATGTTCAGGGAAAATCTTTATAAAATAAAAAGAGTAGAACTTATATTGGCATTATTTATTGTATACATTTTAAACTATAAATTCAATAACTTTCTACAAGTTACTACAAAAAGTATTTAAAACATAATGAAAGTCACTTCTTTCATTTATGTTTATTTTCTAGTGCATCCAGTGGAATCTGGAGCCATATTTAGCTGGAGGCCGCGGGTAATCCTCGGGAAGGTAAGGAGTAGCATCAGGATAAACAGCAGGCCCTGCAGGCTCCGGTTTAGGTCTCGCAGAATCATGAACTTTAATTCTAGCAAAGTAGCCGATCTCTGGTCTTTCTATACCCAAATTGTCAAAAACACATTTGTCATAAACAGCTTGAGTCTTACGACAGCTAAAACATACATAAATAAATATGCCATCAGTAGTCTTCATATGAAGACTTACGGAGTTAATTCAAATGCACCGCTAGATTTATCAACACAATTAGCATATTGAGTAAATTCCTGATTGCAATTCTTCTTTAACTTCCTAAAAAAGCTCATAGCACAATTCGTAACAGCTCTTCCTTCAGCTAAACATTTTCTGGGATCTTTTAATTCTTGACGACATAACATAAATTCCTGTAATTTGTTATAAATATGCGAAAATTTGTTCTGAACATTATGTAATTAACCTACATTATTTTCAAATTCACAAGTTTTTCCAACATGAAAGGCACTGGCTCTAAGAGCAGCACCGGACAAATTAATTTCTGCGACAATTAAATCTTCTTCTGTAGGTAAATTAACGTCTTCTGATAAAACCATCTTGAGAAATTTTCACAAATTTGACACTTTCAGTTTGATTTGATTACATTTAGAAACAAGAATGTCCCCATATTTATATAATTTTACTTACCAACCTTAAATAAAATTCCCTAGAGACACGTGCAGTTTGTCATTGACCTAACCTTAATTTCAGTCATTTACAAGCAAGAAATATAATTTTATAGATAATTTTTTAAAAGCCTTTCACAATGGTAGAACAACAAAGAAGACGTGTAGAACAAGAAATGACTACAATTATAAATGAAATTGACAAATCTCATTTACGAAAAATGCAGGTTAATTAGTCCCTTGATTGTTATATCATAATTTTAATAAATAACATTGTAGGCTCAAATGCACAGATGTGCAACTAAATGTTGTGAAGATATGACATTGTCTATAGAAGGAGTTCAGAATTGTGTGGAACAATGTAGCAAACCACTAGCCAATGCCCAGAATTATGTGCAAAATGAAATCCAAAGCACACAAAATCGACTCCAACGATGTGTTATGGACTGCAATGATACAATTAAAGACAAAATGGGAGCAAATCCGTCTGAAAATGATGTATGTAATTTTATACATTATTTTAGCTTCCGCTGTTATTTTTTTTATATATGTAAGCCTGATTATTTTTACTAGGGCTCAATATTTTTACCAAGGCCCAAGGCGTAGCCTTGACCAGCCCCCATCTGGCTACGGCCCTGGTTAACCTAGGCTTTGTAATCGATTAAATTAAATAATATCCTGTAAGCTCCTAGCTGGAGCAGAGGGCTTCATCTCGTTTTTGACTGGACTCTTTATTTCGTTTCATATTTTGTTCCGGTCTTTCATTTCCTTTAGAACGGAGCATCTCCACGTAATCTTTGATCTACCTATTTTACGTCTTTTCTGAGGATTCGTCACTATCTTTTTGGCTATTTTATTGTTCTCTATTTGCAAAGAGTATCCATTCTACCTCCATTTCCGTTTATCATTTCGGTCGAGACGTTTTGTTTGGTTCTATGCTACAGTTCTTCTCGTTTCTAATAATTTGCGGCCAATAGATGTTGCAGATTCTTCGCAGACATATGTTCACAAACACCTGTATCTTGGAATAATACTACCTTTTTAGTTTATGTTCTGTATTTTTTTTTTTAAATCCAACGTTTCAGTAGTATTATTCCAATTATTAATATGAGTTCTGAAAGATATTTTAATAACCTACATCTTGTTGGTCAAAATGAAAGTAACTTTCCAGATCGCAGTCATACAAGAGAATTGATTTTACGTTAGAAATGAATAAACGTACTTTAATTATTTGTGAAATATCAAAAGAATGCCAAGAGATTTTCGTGCCTTTTTTACGTTTTCTTTTTTTGATTTGGACGTTGCTGTAGTCAACGAAGGCGTGGTATAGCTTTACATACACCAATGGGAAGAACATATTAGATTTTAGCTGAAATTAATAAACCGGAAGTGATACTTTACTTGATACAGAAATAAGTATCTAATCAAGTACTATAACCATACAAAAAAGGAATTTTATCTATGGGAAATATTTTAGCTTTAAATATACAGAGTGATCAAAAAAAAATATGTGGCAATACAATTTTGGGGATCTTTTTATTCCACAATTTACACAACACCAGGCGGAAATACTATTTGATATGTCAATTTGACCATAAATAAAATAAAAAGTACGTGGGTAAGGGAAATAAAAACCATTTTAATAAAAAATTGTAAATATATCCAAATTTAAATTTTCAAATGTCACTGTCAACAGTGTTAAAAATAGAAAATAAATTTATGTATCAATGGTCGCGTTCAGCACCTCTCATCGCTGGCATCGCTGACCTCCGAAATTTGACGAACACAATGAATGGACGAATGTAATTGGTCTAGCAATTGCATTCGGTAAGCATCGGCACGCAGCGGTGCTCATCGCTGCCGGGGTGCTGAACGCGCCCAATCTTACCAATTTCAAGTATTGTCAAATGAATCAGTTATTTTTGTTCATTCTGTAGGTACATATACAGAGAATTTATTTTAAAATGCAACATTAGAGTTCATCACTTCCATGGTTACTCACTATTGTCAAAAAATGACAGCAATGTAATATTTGTCCATTTTAAAATGCAACATTATAAATAGTAGTGCAGCACAGAAGATACCGCCAGAACACATCACAAATGGTGTCAATTCTTATTACGACCGACTAGAATATTGCCTCAGAGTGATTGGGGGTATTTTTTATCTTTTATTATATGAAAGTTATGAATTTTTGTAAGCTAAAGTTTTTTAAGATGTACAGCATTCATGTTTTGATTATTTGTTAATCTTATTTAGGCTAATTTATAGGAAATTAGTTTTGATAATACAAAACTACAAATTTTGTATGTTGCATTTTAAAATGGACAAATATTACATTGCTGTCATTTTTTGACAATAGTGAGTAACCATGGAAGTGATTCGCCATATGTTGCATGTTAAAATAAATTCCCTGTATTACAGACATATAATATAAAAGCTTAAATAGAAAAACAACAATGAATTTATATAATTAAGTTTATGAAAATTCAAGTATATTCAGTTTTCTTTGCAAAAATATTTCCCGTAGGTATATCTATTTGAAGCTAAATGATTCGACCAAATAAAGTATTTTATCCTTGTTGGGTCTATACTTGACCAGACACACATGTATTTCTGACTAGTGTGTAGCGGTTGTCCGCAACATCATTGACGAACATATCCGAATGTACACTGTAACTTTACTGTTTTGGATAATGTGAAAATAATTAAAAAAATAATAAGGATTAACAACAATAACCTCACCTAACGCACAAAAATCACTCCTGAGAATCTCAGGGAGTATTTTATACGTTAGGCCAGGTTATTGTTGTTATACTTATTGGTTCAAATTTTAATTATTTTCACATTATTCAAAGCAGTGAAGTTACGGTGTACATTCGGATATGTTTGTCATTGATACTGCCAACATCTGCTAGGTACTAGTGTAAGTTATCACTAGAAGTTTGGTGTATGAAATGTCCAAAATATAAAGAACAACTTAATTTTTGAATAAATTTAAAGTATATATCAAAATGACATAAATGTATAGGGTGTACAAATTAAGCATCAGAGCAACCAAGGGAAGTTGAATAACTGATGCAAGCCAAAAGCGGAATTTTCAATACTAGAGTTTTCCTTAGAAAAATATCTTTTAATATACTTTTTGCGTTGTACACTATAAAATTTGAACAATATTTTTTACAGATATTCTTTGATACTTCTTCGTATATTTTATTTTCACATATTTCAACTATTCACTATTTGTATAAGAATAAAACTAATTCAAATTTTCCATTTTAGGTACAAAAATATAGTGCAATGTTCGAACAGTGTGCAACGAAATGCGTTGATAAACACATAGAATTATTACCAACAGTTTTAAAAGCCATGAAAAAAGTACTTTCAAGAGGAGCACCCGAGACGTAAAACTAAGTACAAATGTACATGAAATTCTTGCATTTTAACTATATTGTATGATAAATGATTGTGAATTATGTTACATTACAATTATTAACTAATGTACTATACAATAAATAAGACTAGACAATTTATGAAATAATTTTCACTGGTAACCCTCTTGCAACAATTGCACATTTTGTTAAAAATTGCACCGATTCTCTTCTAGCAATATTCATTGCTCGTAATAATTCAGGTTCCCAATCAAGGTCTGACGATTTTTGTTTTTGATTAACATTTGGCGCTAAAACATGATATAGAATTAAATTTAATATTTAGCTTTAATATAAAAAATAAATTTGCAAGGTGTGTGTGTGTGTTTGTGTATTAAGGTGGGATCATGTAATGAATGATTTTATGTATGAACATGAACCATGAATGATTCTGGATTGAGTGTATGTGGTTGTACAGTGTTTAAAAAAATCTTAACTCGGAGTAGGCTATGAACAAAAAAAAAAAAAACGTATGTCAATTTGAAAGTATTTAATTAAAAGTCAATTTGACACGAGACATGGTCAAAAATGTTATCTAAAAAAATCAAAGCTTTTCTTCTCGAATCCTTATTTTAGAAATAGTAATAAATTAGAAAACAGTGAATGGCAATATTCTGTATTCTTCTTTATTATCTTTTCTCCTTAAAATTGCATTTCACGATCAATTTTAACAACTTGACTTTTGAATTGAATAATAATCAGACATACGTTTCTGTGTAAATAAATAAATATATCATCACGGCATATTACCCATTTCTAGGTGTGCCAGTATCTACAACACATGTTGACATCGGTAATGATGACGATATATTTTACCGTGTGGGCGCTTACCAGGCGTCACCTCACGGGCACTCATAGCTGGTGTGGAGAGTGCACCACGGGGGTCACTTTTGTGTCATTTAAAATTGGAAATATTTGGCGTATGGGGTCCCGTGGCCGCGTGCCTGAGTGTCTGGTCGGGAACCGGGTTCGATCCCGACCGGCGCCAAATATTTACAATTTTAAATGGCACAAAAGTGTCCCCTGTGGTGCACTCTCCACACCAGCTATGAGTGCCCGCGAGGTGACGCCTGGTAAGCGCCCACCCGGTAAAATATGCCGTGATGATATATTTATTTTTACGTTTCTGTGTTCATAGCTTATTCCGAATTAGGTTTTTTTAACACAGTATATTATACAAGTTTTATCTATACTACACAGTCAATAATACTGAGCCAGTAAAACTTTCAATTCGTTAAAATATTTTTTCCACGACCATTAAATAATACCATTATTTTATATCTTTTTTTTATTAAACAATACAATGTATTACTCATGGGCCGTGAGTTTTCACATATTACTCACGGGGCGTAAGTAATGACACGGGAGGACCAATCACAATCATCCATTACTCAAAATTGCAATATTATTGAATAGTTTTCATATGAAATAATTGTTTATCCAATGTCAAAACGTCAAAATTATGAATCTGTGCAAGGTATCTAAGTTAATTGAATTAAAAACATGAAATCAGATAGTGAGAATGAATAAATTTGTACACCGCGAGATATCATAGAATAAATATAGAAAATTATTCAAAACCGAGCTGCGCATTTTTGAAACGAAAACCTGAAGGTTATGGAGCAAAAAAATTCGTTCCCCACGAAATTAAAGAAATCTTGGAAACGCATGATAAACCAATCTTGCAACAAAGGTAGAAAATTGTAAATTATAGACTTTTAAATATATAAACATTAATAATAATTAAGAATTTGTTAGTTATATACCTATCTAGACAGAAAAGTTCAAATTCCTATTGAATCGTAGAAAAAGTATAGTATTCTACTCGCATGTAATGGCTATTTCTCATTCGAATGATTTACAACACTCGCCTTCGGCTCGAGTAGCAAACTTTATTCTCTTGAGTAATAACGCACATTACATGCTCATTGAATAATATACTATTTGCTAATATTTTTAATAAATTTTCAAAATTGTACTGTGACGTAGAGACCACTAGATGGAAGAAATGCACAGTCGAATTAAAAAAAAGGTTAATGGTTCCCATTACAGAAAAATTAAAGTATTGCAGGAAACCTTATATAAAGTTATTAAATTTTTATATCCTTTTTATTAATTTGAAATTAAATTATTTATTCCGTTTTGATAGGGATACGGACTCAAAATAATATGACTAGAAGATGAAAATAAGGGCCCAATTCTCAATTATCACTTTTGTGTCATGATATAATTTGTCAAATGTCAACAAACACATTCACCAAATTCGTATTTTCTGGTTATGCGCAACTAATATTATCAACATACGGCCAGTACATACAATATTACACTTTCCCACTCATTTATATATCACATCACTTTGCAATTGTGAATCGCTCCAAGTGATAAAGTGAAAAATAAATATCTACACTAGAGGAATATTTAAAAAATGAAAAACGGACTCGAGAAATATATGCGTATACTGTATTATTTTGTTATGAACTTGAAGTTAGCACGTGGACAACCAAAAATGATGTATAGCTGCCGCACATTAACCAACCTGAAAACATTGACGGCAATTTCTTTAGCATATGAATGAATTCCCTTTCAGTTTAAACCAATTTTAGATAATAACAACATATAATAATTACTAATACATATGCTACGATTATTGTAAACATTCGGGTATACAATATACCTACTAAACTATATACCGCTGAACCCCTATCTCTCGTATAAGCGGAAAGTGTCCGGGAGATTAATATCTCCATCCTTTTCTAGCGTTTGGACACACAACTACAAGCGCATGCGCGCACAGGCGGTAGGCGTGATGGTAGGCGTCTTCGCGCTGCTTGAAAATCTTGCACATGATTTAAATGATATTTCAGAAATATTTGTTGTAAATTTTTATATTAGTTTATTTAATAATTAAATAAATTAATACAGGACATTCTGATTTTTCTCAAAAGAAAGAGAACACCTGCAAAAGATTAAGAAAACGAATTTCAGTATAAAAGGTTAAAATTCCATTTGCAAAATTTGGAGAAAGATAATAGGGAACAACTGTTAAAGATTAGGAAGATATTTTATTTGAATATTTGTAGGGTTCAAATTTTATAATTGGAGAAAAAGATTAGGGGATACCTGCATAAGATTAGAAAAATGAATTTCTGTATAAAAGTAAAAGATTAAAATTCCATTTGGAGAAAGACAATAGGGAACACCAATAAAAGATTAGGAAAATCCGTTATATGAATATCTGTATGGTTAAAGTTCTGTTTTTGGGGAAGAAAATGGAATGCCGTAATTGAAATTTTTCATACTTAGTCGCGTGTAAAAAAATATTTATTCATAATATTTAACAATTTATTTCAAATGTCTAATATTATAGCTTTATTCCTGTATAATATTATGCATATACCGTGAGTATTTTTTAACGTGAAACATTGGGTTTGTCATATCCATGGTTACGATTTGATATTTGATTGACAGCAATGTATTTGCCCGTTTCATTTAAAATAAAACATAGGGAACGAATCTGACAGAAGTACTATATTTAAGTATTGTAAGAAATTTAGCGGAGTCAGAAAACCACTCGAGAGCACTAAACATATTTCGGGCACAAGGTGCACACAGTATTTTTTCTACATCTAAATTTAATTTTTAGAAAACAGGTCGAATTTTCCTATAAGTTATGATTTGACATTTGATTGACAGCAATGTTTTTGTCTGTCTCTTTTCAAATGACACATGGGGAATGAATTTGACAGAAATATTATATTTAAATATTGTAAGAAATTTAGCCGAGTCAGAAAACCACTCGGGCACAAGGTTCACATTATATTTTTTCTACAACTAATTTTAATTTAGAATGCAGGTATGAATTATTTAAACAAAATTAATCTCTATTGACGTCTTATCAAATGTCAAATTCGTTCCCTATGTTTCATTTGAAATGGAACGGACAAATACATTGCTGTCAATCAAATGTCAAGTCGTAACCATGGATATGACAAACCCAATGTTTCACGTTAAAAAATACTCACGGTATGCCTTCATATTAATATTCAAGTGATTACAATGAGATGTAATATGGAAAAAGTGTGCTGTGAAACAAACAAGACTGGTTCCTGTCAGCTTCTGGTTTCAGCGGCCGTTTTTATATTACCGAAGCCTATTTAATTGTTAATTTTGGTCTTTACGCCGTCAGCAACTACCAAGTTTTTAAGATAAGTGTTATCTTTCTTATACATATCATATTAAGTTAAATTTTTTATATTATATATATATGAATTTTCAAAAATTTGATTTTGTTTATTAGTTACGGTTTTAGCATAACTAGATTATAATTTATTATATTTTTGACAGTTTGACAGCTGTCAAATACAGAATTATATACATACATAAATTCATTTTATAGTTTTTTATTTTTAAAATAAGGATAAAGAAATAAATAAACAAAAAAGTAATTAATTCCAAATTTTATAGGAAACTATTGTTAAAATGAAAGGCTAACTTAAATACTTTTCTTATACTTCAGTCAAAGACGAGTCTGGTAAACTGCTTTGACTTCTACTCTTACCGAAAAAACCCGTTTTCTGTCTACTCTGTCCTTCTTATCTTTTATGTATAGTAAAATGAAGAATAAATGGAGAATGTATGATGAGTGTAAATTCGGGACATGGAATGTCAGAAGTGTGAATGGCAAAGAGAATGAGTTGATGAATGCAATGCGAATGTACAGTGTAGATGTTTTGTGTGTAACTGAAACAATGAGGAAAGGTTGTTGTGAGGAAGAAGTGGATGGCATTTTTTGTTTGTGGTCGGGAGTTCGAGAGATTGAGCATGCTAAGCATGGTGTAGGTATACTTGTGAGTGAAAGAATGAAGCCGTTTATACGAAATTATGGTTGTATTTCTTCGAGAATTTCTTGGATGAGATTCAAGGTAGGCTATATACGAATCTTCGTTGTGTCTGCTTACGGTCCAACAGAATCTGAAAATGACCTTGAAAAAGATCAGTTTTGGATGTCGATAAATAATGTAATTGATTTGTGTGATCCGGGTGAGAGGGTGATAGTATGTGGCGATTTGAATGGATGGGTGGGTGTAAAACGAAGTGAATCAGAGAATGTGTTGGGACGTTTCGGTGATTGTCGAGTGAATGACAATGGTAAGAGAATTGTTTCATTTTGTTTGGAAAGAAATCTCTTCATTTCAAATACCATTTTTAAACATAAGTTAGCTCACATATACACCTGGGAAAATGTGGTTCAGAATAAACGTAGTGTAATTGACATTGTAATCTATGATGAGCGTTTGAGGAGTATAATTGTAGATACGCGTGTGAAAAGAGGCGCTGAATTGGGTACGAATGATCATTATTTGGTCGTGTCGCGAATGCGGTTAAATAAATTTTGGCGAATGAAGGAGAAAGGTTCTGGGCAAATGTTTCGTGTGAAATCCTGTGCCCTTTTAAATGAAGATGTTAGGATAAAATTTGTTGATAGGTTGAATGAATCCATGCCTGAATGTGAGCCTAATTATGAATGTAATATAAATGAAGTTTGGAAGAAATTTAAGGATTCCCTCCTTAAATGTGCAAAAGAAGTTTGTGGTGAAAGCAGATTAGGCTGTTGTCCGAAAAATGCGTGGTGGAATGAACAGGTGAAAGAAGCGATTGCTGAGAAAAAGAGGGCGTATTTAAAGTTATTAAATGTTAAGGATTCGCCTGGGAGGTTGCGCGAAGAATGTTTGATAGAGTATAGAAGGAAGAATAAATGGGTGAAGCAAGTGGTGAGAGAAAGTAAAAAACAATTTGATGATTTGTTGAGTGAAAGGTTGACAAATGATTTTAGTACAAATAAACGGTTGTTTTGGTTGAGTGTGAAGAGACTGCGGGGTGGAAGTGGTCGAGTTGTGAAAGCTGTGAAGAGTGCGAATGGAGAGTTATTGTGGAATGAATCAGATGTAAGGAATAGATGGTGTGAGTATTTTAAGGGTTTGTACGGAGGTGAGATTGAGAGGGATGATAGTAGCGAAGCTGCAAGTGAAAATGATAGTGAAGATGATTATGATATAGATGAAAGTGAAGTATGTGATGCATTAGCGCGTTTAAGGAATGGTAAGGCTGCAGGTTTGGATGGGATTACAAATGAGATGTTGAAGTATGGGGGAGAGAAAGTATTTGATTGGTTAGTGTATTTATTTAGATTTTGTCTAAAACGTTGTGTAGTTCCTGATGATTGGAAAAAAGCTGTTATTTGTCCTTTATTCAAAGGCAAAGGCAGTTCGAGTGAATGTACAAATTTTCGTGCAATAAGTCTGTTGAGTGTGGTAGGGAAACTCTTTGGTAAGGTTTTAATTCATAAGGTGCGAACCTTAACAATTTCAAAAATTAGTGACGTTCAGGGTGGTTTTTTGCCTGAGAGGGGATGTGTCGATCAATTGTTTGCTCTTCGTATGATTGTAGAGAAGACACTTGACAAGAACAAGAAGGTGTTCTGTGGCTTTCTAGATTTAAAGAAGGCGTATGATAGTGTTCTTCGAGATACTTTGTGGGGTGTACTAAGAAAGTACGGCGTGAATGGAAACTGGTTGGGAGCGATTCGAGCGTTGTATGAGGGTAGTGAAGCTGCTGTGAGAATAGATGGTAGGTTGAGTAGTTGGTTTCGTATAAATGTAGGTGTTAAACAGGGTTGTGGTATGTCTCCGTGGTTGTTTAATTTGTATATGGATGTGTTGTTGCGGAAGGCGTTGAGTGGATTGGATGGTGTACATATTGGTGAAAGTATTGTGCCTGCGTTAGCGTATGCGGATGATGTAGTTGTCTTAAGTGAAAATGAAGAGCAACTGAGAAGAATGATAGAGAGAATAAACGAAGTTGGAAGAAGTATGAATTTAATGTTGAATGTTGATAAATCTAAGGTGTTAGTATTTGAAAGGAGTGAATTGGTGACTGAGTGCAATGTGTTGGTGAATGGAGTAAAACTGGAGCAGGTGAATGAGTTTGTATATTTGGGTAGCATGATGTCGAGGGATGGACGAATTGACCGTGAAATTGATAGGAGGGTGAGTGCGGGATGTAAGGTAATGGGTGCTCTGGGCACGTTTGCTCGTAACGTAAACGTATCTAGAGAAGCTCGGTTAAGTGTTTATAATGGAGTGCTGGTGCCTGCTTTGATGTATGGAAGTGAATGTTGGGCATGGACGAGAAAGCATAAAAGGAAAGTGACTGCTGTGGAAATGCGGTATTTACGTGGTGTTTGTGGGTATACAAGACGGGATCGCGTGAGGAATAATTTGGTGTATGAAGAATGTATGGTTAGGAAGAATGTAGTTAAGAGAGTTGGAGTGAGTCAGTTGAGATGGTTTGGTCATGTGGAGAGAATGATAAGTGAACGACTTGTAAAACGCATATATGTTGGTAAAGTTGAGGGTGTTCGATTGCGTGGCCGTCCAGTGTGTAAGTGGATGGATGTGATTGGTAGTGTTTTGAAGGAGCGTAAGTTTCCGAGTGGAAAGAGAAGAAGAGCATGTATGAATACGATTATGAATGTGGCTGAGGCGAAAGAAGTTTGCCAGGATAGGAATGTGTGGCGTAGGATGATTGTTTCGTAATTATTGTGGTGTAAAGATGAATGGTTAGTAAGAATGTTTTGTGAGAATGGAGAGACAGCTGAACTTTTATGTGGACGAGAAGAATGAAGTATGTTTGTACAGGAGTGTGTAGCGAACGATGATTTTTGTGTAACTATTATTGTGGTCCGGATGCGGTTATTCGCTACCGAAAATCGGTCACTTTAATATGTTATTATGTATGAATACGTTTATGAATGTGGCTGTGGTGAAAGAAGTATGCATGGATAGGAATGTGTTGCGAAGGATGATTGTTTCGTAATTATTGTGGTGTAAAGATAAATGGTTAGTAAGAATGTTTTGTGAGAATGAAGAGACAGCTGAAATTTTATGTGGACGAGAAGAATGAAGTATGTTTGTACAGGAGTGTGTAGCGAAAGATGATTGTTGCGTAACTATTATTGTGGTCCGGATGCGGTTATTCGCTACCGAAAATCGGTCACAATAATATGTTCTTGAATGAATGTTATGATGATTTTGGGCAAGGCGGAAGAAGAATGTTTTTAAAGAGTTAAGTGATTCTGTGGAGCTCTTGCTTTCATCCCTTTTATTATTATTTTCGGGTTTTTGCTAACCCA
Source organism: Ophonus ardosiacus (assembly GCA_943142095.1). Classification (NCBI taxonomy): domain Eukaryota; kingdom Metazoa; phylum Arthropoda; class Insecta; order Coleoptera; family Carabidae; genus Ophonus; species Ophonus ardosiacus. Next base: position 32,316,486 of record OW964831.1, on the reverse strand, counting down.
CTAAGTGGGAAATGCGTGATTTTATGTATGTATGTATGTATGTAATATAGAAATGATAAAATAAACATACACAAAATTCATAAACACCTAATCATGTGGAAGAAGCATTCCCTCCAATAGCTTGCGGACACTCATGTGACGAAGCGAATTAGCCAATCAGAAGCTGGGGCGAAACTGTCAGATTGAAGGACACGGAGCTGAAGTTTGTTTTGGTATTATGCGTTTTGTTTTCATGGTTTGGCAAAAAAATATAAAATAACTCAATACGCACTAAAAACTTCAATATGAAAACTGCCAAACTATGAAAACAAAACTCATAACCTCTGAACACGCTACCAAAACAAACTTCAGGGTTGCGTTCCAAAACTCTACTACAGAGTACGAAATTACTCAAAATCGTTCCAAGACTAATAACCTTACTCTCAGAGAGGGCTTGACATTATTGTTGTAATAATAAGTAGTTTTGTTAATTTTTAAAATTTAATTTCAATTTTTTACTCCAACAAAACTCATTCTTCCAAAACACACTACACTCTTAAATTACGGTACTCTTGAATTTGGAAAGCTGCCCAGCCCTCTGACCTTCGATGTGACAGTTTCTCCCCAGCTTCTGATTGGCTAATTCGCTTCGTCACATGAGTGTCCGCAAGTTATTCATTTCCCTTTCTCTGAAATTTCAAACTTCTTGACCAAAAGAAACACTGAATCAAATGCAGTTGGCGCATGAGCGCAAAGGACGGTGTCCAAACAAGAAGAGTGCAGATATACATAATGTTCCGGACATTTCCTGTGTGCTTCTCAGCAGTATATAGTTTAATAGGTATATTGGGTAAACGTAAATATACGTAACTCCCCCTACTATTGCATTTCGACTCGTTCTAATACGAATTTTAGGTTCTGCGCATTCAAGGTCAGCTCAACTTAACGCGCGGCAGCTATACAAAGAATTCAAAATCCTAAAGAAGACACAAGGAAACTAAAAGGAACCACACCACGACTTAAAATTCTTGAAGATATTTATATAAAATTAAAAGTATACAGTTGTCCCCGGATTGAGTTTACAAGAGGAAAAAAATTTTTATTTTTGATTTTACGAAAAAATGGCAAGGGAAGAAAAATTTTTGCTTGAATTAAAACGCATGTTTCATTTATTAAAACTTTTAATTAATGTAAGGTTCTTTTATTATAACGTTTTTTTCGTATTTTGTCCTCCTAATAATAGTCTAAGAGCCAGTGGCCGGCAGACTTACGGTATTTTGTAAAACCCTATATTTTTTTCATTTACTCTCTTATACCTGCCGTACATGAAATTGGGACTCGTTAGTTCAGCCGGCGGTTCCTATAGAGTCACTCGGGTATAAAAGGTGTAAAAATTTGACTGAGTTCAACGTAATACTGACAAGGCTGCCACTTGGATATTTTATAATACTTAATTATTGATATTGAAAAAAAACAATGGCAGACAGCTATGGCGGTTCCAAGGTCATGGCAGACACTTTTAAAAGTCCCAAAAAATAATAACAATTTACGGTACTTTGACAAAGCTAAAATTTATATATGATGTTAATAATAATATTGTAAGCCTATATTTAGCACGGCAGACATTTTCCACGGTGCTAACATCCCGGCAGACAACCAAATGTTACCTTTTGCGCGAGCATACATATGTATAATACTGTCGCACTCACTCTAATGTAAGTACTATTTTACTTTCTTTAGTTAGTATTAGAGCTTACATATAACTGAGTGTCATATTATACCAAACAGTGAAGCATCTAACGTAGTAATAGTAACGGTTTTGTCTAATATTTTTAGTGTATTTCTGAACTCTGACAGAAAAGCATCTTACGTAGTGAACATTTTAAAATATTTAACATGAAGCGCGGGCAGACACATGACTTTGACAAGTGCTTGTAGGGCCCCACAAGGTTGCTAATATACAGCTTGTGTACCTTATTGCCTGTATTGTCAAATCAATTTGACCGTAAAATTAATAAATAAAATTGTAAAACTAGTTATTATTAATAAATATCATATTATTTTATTTTCTAATACAAATTTAATTTTTAAAATATTTTTTATGTAAAAACAGCGATTAGTGCTACCATCTACGATACAAAAATTTCTTGGCGCGCTAAATTGCTCATTATCCTTCAATATCATCATCAGAATCAACATCACTATATTTAAGGTTATGAACTTTACTTAAACTTAAAATACTAAAGTACAAAATGCACACTTTAATTCAGTTGTCATAATGTCAAATTAACAACTTTAATATATAGTATAGATCAATAAAATAAAATTTCACAATGACGCGCGGGCAGACACATTGAAAATTTTGTTTTATTTTCTAACACATAAATTGAATTTGCAATATTTTTTATAGCACAAGACGTTCAACAATCAACTGATGGTTTCCTCAAATTTAGCGCGCCAAGAAATTTTTGTATAGCACTAATCGCTGTTTTTACATAAAAAAAAATATTTTAAAAAATAAGTGTCTGTTAGAAAATAAAATGTTAAAAATTTTACAATGTTCACTACGTAAGATGCTTCACTGTTTGGTATAATATGACACTCAGTTATATGTAAGCCCTAATACTAACTAAAGAAAGTAAAATAGTACTTACATTAGAGTGAGTGCGACAGTATTATACATATGTATGCTCGCGCAAAAGGTAACATTTGGTTGTCTGCCGGGATGTTAGAACCGTGGAAAATGTCTGCCGTGCTAAATATAGGCTTACAATATTATTATTAACATCATATATAAATTTTAGCTTTGTCAATGTACCGTAAATTATTATTATTTTTTGGGACTTTTAAAAGTGTCTGCCATGACCTTGGAACCGCCATAGCTGTCTGCCATTGTTTTTTTTCAATATCAATAATTAAGTATTATAAAATATCCAAGTGGCAGCCTTGTCAGTATTACGTTGAACTCAGTCAAATTTTTACACCTTTTATACCCGAGTGACTCTATAGGAACCGCCGGCTGAACTAACGAGTCCCAATTTCATATACGGCAGGTATAAGAGAGTAAATGAAAAAAATATAGGGTTTTACAAAATACCGTAAGTCTGCCGGCCACTGGCTCTTAGACTATAATACAGTTATTACATTGAATCTAACATGATTTTAGTTAGCTTTGAAATATTAACAAATGATTATTAAATAATTTCAGAAAAAAAGCGGCGAAAATCAAAATACTTGTAGTTTATTATACTCTTTTTTATCTGAAATTAGAATTAATAATAATTTGTCAATATTTCAAAGTTAACTAAAATCATGTTAGATTCAATGTAATAACTGTTATTAGGAGGACGAAATACGAAAAAACGTTATAATAAAAGAACCTTACATTAATTAAAAGTTTTAATAACTGAAACATGCGTTTTAATTCAAGCAAAAATTTTTCTTCCCTTGGCATTTTTTCGTAAAATCAAAAATAAATTTTTTTTTCCTCTTGTAAACTCAATCCGGGGACATACTGTATATCACAAAAATTCTTTAGTAAGAGTGATTTACACGTATGCTATAATTAACACGTTAAGCGCCAACAATGTTAATTTCAAATCTTGTTTGAGAACCCATGTGGATTGCCGATGACCCACACATTTTGATTCTTGGTGGACCGCGTGGTCCGTAATTGACCCATAGCTTATTCTATTTTATATTGGTTTTATAAATCCTAGTCCAGCAGAAATATACAATATTTTATTGTATTCGGTCCCACGGTAAAACAAGCTTCAATTTAAAAAAAAGCGGGACCCTGTACGACAATTTTTAAAAAAGTTATTCACATTTTTATTCGATGTGTATTATTTTTTCTTCTGAAGGTTTCTTATACAATACCCATTTAATACCAAGTAATAAAAAATGAGAAATATTACTACAAAAAACTGAAATACACTGGTGCGTTTCAGTAATAACTTACGAAGTGTACAGTCGGGCACGGAGCAAAGTAAAAGTGTGGGCCATTCGCAGACCACGTGGCGCTTAACGTGTTAAATATCAGATTTGCTTGATGCTTAAATAGTAAAACTGCTACTTTTCAAGAATTGAATAAATCTCTAACTTCAAGCAGTTATTTCAATCCAATTGTCGTAAATTTACAGTTTGCGCCAATTTCAACCTTCGAAATTTAAAATGTCTGAGTATTTTTCAGTGTATACTTCGTTTTGTTCCACTGTTTACAAGATACGTATTATTGTTATGGACAGCATTTTTTATATTAACTGCGTAGTAAGTTGTGTACTAATGAGAACGCTTGAAAGTGTGGGGAAAAGGAGAACTTGTACGAATGTTGCAACGAAAAAATGTGTGAAGGATGATTATTGCATGTTTGTGGAAAATGATATGACTAATATTTAATAACTTACTAATAGTTCCTTTCTCCCATTTAATTTTATCGATAAATCTCCAATGTGTCTCTGCTTCTGAGGGTATCCAATGGCTAAGCAAACTCGTAGATAATATATCTGTATCGAAGTCGGTTACTTCCCAGATCATACCCACTACACAAGGACTGTAATTTTTATAATTATTTTTAATGTCATAGAAATTGTAATTAAAATTTAATATACCTGCATGCAATTAAATAATTATGAAAAACATCAATACTTTCAACGAAAGGACCCATCGATGTCATTCGAGTGCTGCTACACCCAAATAATAATACTACGCTATTTACTCGCATCTGTTGAATTTTATTTCCAGACAAAAACTGTGTACCACTGCCATGACCATTGTAACTAGAAGTGATAAATTAATTGTGAATATTTTCTTGGATGCCTATACGTTAATAAATTATATTTCATCCAGCGAAATAATGGGGTCCTCCACCATAACAAAAAATAATAAAATTTACTTTTTGTACTTGAAGTACTACTCAAATAAGGATTAAAATAAAAAAAAAAACATTTTTTTAATAATTACTTATATATGAAATTTGTTGTCAGTTTCACTGTGCTATCTTTCTCCCGCAGCCTACTATACAGCATGGTGCAGAGCGAGAGAATGATAGGAGTGTCGCAGTGACGTCATACTGGACTTTTTAAACCAACTTCCATTTAAAATAATAATAAAAAAAAAATAGAGTGGCGGGACACCATTCTATCGATTATGCACTGATCACGTGAAAGTTCTGCAATAGATGGGACAAGGGTTGTTTGCTACCTTTATATGAAAAGTAAAGGGAAAAAACAGATGACACTTTTTTCAAAGTGAAGAATTTATGTTTTTAATTTTAAAACTGAGTTGCGTTCTTGCAAAAAAATTAATAAAGTTTTTTTTTACATGAAAACAATTAATACTTCAGTACAAAAAGCATTTGGGCTAAAAAAATAATAACATACTTTTTTGTCAGCGCAACAATCATGCATTTTTCCCTCTACGCTAAAACTTTCATGAAATTTTATAGGAGGCAAGCTGTTTTTTCTTTAGTTTAAAAATCATGAAAGATGGGTCTCCGAGTTCAGAAATGAATGATAAATTAATTTTTAAAAAATGACATGTCTGTTTTTCCCTGTAGTCTTCAAGTGAAAAGACAAAAAAAAAAAAAATTAACACTATTTCGGTCGACTAGACCATCATCAGGTAATAATATTTTACTATACAGTGTGTCCCATTTAGAGGTGCCACCATTGGGATCTCGAGAACTATAAGAGATACGATGTCGGTTAAATGGAACTTTTTGTGCGCCTTTGGGAGGCCATCTCAGATGTACTTTAGTTTTTCCAAAAATTCTCATAGGGCACTAGATAATGACGAAAAACTTAATATTGTTGATTTTTTTCTTTCTCAAATAATTCTAAACTATTAATAAATGAGAAAAACGTTTCAAATATAAAAGATAGATATTTTAATTAACTAACCAGTGGCGTACGAAATAAATTTTTGAGATATAACACAAACTTATATTTTTTTAAATGGAACCCATATCTGATTTTAGTTATAAAAAAATAAATATTTTTTTCTGTTTTCAACGATGTAAGGGTTATTATGTTTTATATTTGTTTTGCTTTCAAAATTATTATTTTTTCCTTATTTTGTATTAAATTTACAATTATTTTGAAAATATTGGTAGATTTCTATTTGAACATACTCCTTGAATTTAAATAATTTATTTCTTTAAAAAAATTTGCTCAAAATTCGTATCAAATTAATTTTTATAATATTTTGTATCAAGTCGCCCTTGGCACATAGTGTAATTTGTAATTATGAGTCTAGAATGAAAATATTAAGTAATAAAGGCATAAAACAAATTATTTTGATCAAATACAATATAATTAATAAAAATAATAATGTTTTTTTGGGAAATAATAAGAAAATTCAGGAAAATAGAGAGAAAAAATAAATTTTAGGAGCAAAACAAATATAAAACATAATAAACCTTACATCATTGAAAAGAGAACAAAATATTGATTTTTTGAGACTAAAATCAGATATGGGTTCCATTTAAAAAAATATAAGTTTGTGTTGTATCTCGAAAATTTACGTATGTAAAAATTTCTTTCGTACGCCACTGGTTAGTTAATAAAAATATCCATCTTTTATATTTGAAATGTTTTTCTCAATTACTAATAGTTTAGAAGTTATTTGAGAAAGAAAAAATCAACAATATTCAGTTTTTCGTCATTATCTAGTGCCCTACGAGAATTTTTGGAAAAACAAAAGCACATCTGAGATGGCCTCCCAAAAGCGAACAAAAAGTTCCATTTAACCGACATCGTATCTCTTATAGTTCTCGAGATCCCAATGGTGGCACCTCTAAATGGGACACACTGTATATGGTAAATATAACTTTATTTTTGAAACTTACCTAGTGTTAATTTGTTATATTTTTTATTAAAATGTTTCAACGAGAACCGACAGTGAAATCTATTGAATGAAAAGACTCACTAACTCAAGAAATGGATCGGGAAAATTTTGAAATTAAGTATAATTAAAAAAGTATTTCATTTTAAGAGAGGATTCTTCTACTGCCACTATTTTTAACCAATAAGTTTAATAATAATTACATTTTGCATTCGAAATGTATGAGTGATTTTTTTTGTTTAGCATCGCCTAATGATATTAAAAAGTGCCCCAAAAAGGGGAAAACAAAATCCAATATTATTTCACACTTGGAAATTATTTGCAAATATAAAAAACTGCAAAATTTACATTTTCGCCTTCAGAGAAAGTAAATTGAATGTCGGAAAAAGTAAATTCAATTACGGAAAAAGTAAATTCAATTTCGGAAATAATAAATTCATTTTGTAAACTCATTTTCAGAAAAAGTAACTTTTAAGTTCAAAAAAAGTAAATTCAATTTCGGAAAAAATAAATTCAATTTCGGAAAAAGTACATTCCATTTCAGAAAAAGTATATTTCAATTTTAGAAAAAGTAATTTCAATTTCGGAGAAAATAAATTCAATTTCGGAAAAAGTAAATTTATTTTCAGAAAAAGTATATTCAAAATTCAATTTCAGAAAAAATAACTTCAATTTCAGAAAAAATAACTTCAATTTCAGAAAAAATAACTTCAATTTCAGAAAAAATAAATTCAGTTTCGGAAAAAGTAAATTCAATTTCAAAACAATCATTGAAAATGTATTAACGATAAAAAAATATATATAATAATAATAATAATAATAATAATAATAATTTTGCATGTATAATTAGGTGTATATGTACACCCTGTCTCATTTTCGATGTTTTTTTAGGGTATCACGGGAAATATTAATGATAGAGCAAAATAGTTTGCACATTCCAGGGTCAATTTTTCTAGAAAAGTTTAATAGTCACCACAGGAATTTTCGATCTTCTTTTGTTTCTGAGTTACAGGCAAAAACTTGTTTTTCGCTCATTTCGAAAATATCTCATAACTTACATATTTATTACGGTAGTTAGAGAAAATTTGTTCAAACAAATTTTGTACTGTTTTTTAGGTAAAATAAAATGGCGTAATTAGATTTTTTGAAAATTTCATAATTCTCGAGATATAACACAAACTTATGATTTCTTAAATGACAACCTATGTTGAAAATAGTCTCATCTTTTTGCTTATTTTATAAGCTTTTCAATGCTATATAACAAGTCTACATTCTTTTGTTTTACACATGAATAAAAGATGAATTATTAATTTTTTGGGGTGAAAAAATTGAAAATATAATATAATAGTTCATCATTTGTTTATTTTGATTCCATATCTATTAATTATGTTCTCAAAATTATTCTAAACTAATTATTATCGGATCAATTAATTTATTATTTATGGACGTCACAGTTGGCTTTGACACAATTTGAAAGAAATTGGTTTCATATGCTTTTAAAGTAAATAAATTAAAACTTTGTGTAAAACTGAAGCAAATAATATTAGAAATAAACAAATGACAAACTATAATAGTTCTTTCATTTGTTTCACAATGATTTTCAATTTTTGCAACCCAAAAAATTAATAAATCATCTTTTATTCATGTGTAAAACTAAAGAATGTAGACTTGTTATACAGGGTGTATCAGGAGTAGTGTAAAAAAAAATTAATAGCATATTCCTGACATCATTTTCAGTAAAAAATGTCATATGAAGGTATGTCCGGAAACTTTTCGTTACAGAGTTACAGGCCTTTAAAAGTGCACCTCATCTGACATATTTTTATTAATAACTCTGATACTAGTTGCACTAAAATTTTGAAACTTGGTACGAGGATACCTCTTATTGAGATGCATATTTAAACTTTCTTTTGTTTCTGTATCTCAACCAGAGGTGTCTCATATGGGGAAGTCATGAAGGTTTTTTATCCTTATTTTTTTACCTATTAACATTTTTAAATATAAAGTATTACAAACAATTTAAAAATACACAAATATGTACTTTTGATAAAAATTGATAAACGCAGTAGTTTTTAAGATATTTTAACTTTTAGAAAATGTCACGTATCCAAAATAGTTAGTTGACATTTAAAAATCAATCAATTTACCATAGAAAATAGAACAAACATATTTAACTGCAGTTTCCTCAATCTGACATTCCTGGGAAGAGCTGAAAAGGTTTGGTAACAATTGAACAACCGAAAGTAGTAGTTTCTTAGAAAAATTCTTCTAAATATAATTTTTTGGGAGTTTTTTTTTTTATTAAATATTGAAGAACATAAAATTCTCCATCTAATACACTTAAATTTATAGAATACACTAATCGCAGAGGCCAAGGGCACTAAGGAAACCAGTTGACAAATTCCAATGTTTATAACATGACACATGTCATTGTCAAATATCAACAGTTTTAGTGACATTCTGATAGCTTTTTCTGGGAAGTATATTTATTTTTACTTCCTTGTACGAAGTAAAGGAAGTATTGTAATCGCGAAAAATTTCGGTTTCCAGATTTCAACGGAAATATCCGTTTTGAGCATCCCTGAATCCATTTCTGACTAATTTCGTCGTGACGTCTGTACGTACGTACGTACGTATGTACGTATCTCGCATAACTGAAAAACGGGAAGCCGTAGAAAGTTAAAATTTTGTATTTAGAACTGTTATAACATCTAGTTGTGCACCTCCCTTTTTAGTCATTACATAACTTTCGGAAGTGGTACTTTACTTGAAGCCTATAATAGATTTTAATGAAAAACTATATTAAAATATAAACCAAAACTTTTCAAATTTGGTATATACGACTTTTATGTTAATGGGAATAACATAATAGATTTTAGTTAAAATGGTCTATCTGGAAGTGGTACTTTACTTGAAGCCTATAATAGATTTTAATGAAAAACTATCTTAAAATATAATCTAAAACTTTTCAAATTTGGTATATAAGACTTTTATATTAATGGGAATAACATAATAGATTTTAGTTAAAATGGTCTACCCGGAAGTGGTACTTTACTTGAAGCCTATAATAGATTTTAATGAAAAACTATATTAAAATATAATCCAAAACTTTTCAAATTTGGTATATAAGACTTTTATGTCAATAGGAATAACTTAATAGATTTTAGTTAAAATGGTCTATCCGGAAGTGGTACTTTACTTGAAGCCTATAATAGATTTTAATGAAAAACTATATTAAAATATAATCCAAAACTTTTCAAATTTGGTATATTATACTTTTATATCAATGGGAATAACATAATAGATTTTGGTTAAAATAGTCTAACCGGAAGTGACACTTAACCTGAAGCTGTTATCAGTTTTTCTTGAAAAAAAATGGTGTTATTTTAATTTTAGTAATAAATGCTTCAAATAAAAGTTTTAGAGAATTGAATTCTGCGTCGAAAACATCAAGTATGATTAAATTAGCTCTTTGTATTCTGTAATTAAGTTTGCTATGGATTAAAACAAAAAATTACAAAAAAATAAAAAAATTAATGTTGTCAAATACGTGCAATTTTATGATTGGCTCTGTTATAATACATATTTTAATTATTAACAAAATATGTATAGTGTAACAGGCGTACAAGGAAGTCATGTGTTGTCCACATCAGATATTTTCTTATTGTTTTATTAATTAAATATTTGAAATTATAGGTAAAATTGTGGTAAAATGCATATACCGGGAGTTTATTTTATCAGTAAACATAGGGTATCTCATTGCCATAGTTACGGTATGAATGTTTGACAGCAATGTATTGAAGCGTTTATTTTATGAGTAAACATAGGCGTTTAACATGGGAAGCAGTTTTTTGTAAATACAAAGGGCTGGCAATAATTCAAGCCATGCTATTGAACATGATAATAGTACATTACATCTTGTACATTATTTAATATTAATTACTTTAATAATATTGCAAAAATTGTAATAAATTACAAAAATTGTCAAATAAATAATTGTTTCAATTCTTTATTATGCAATATGAAAACATTTCGAAATGTCTAAGTGGCGCAGTGGCCATAACACTAGCGTCTAAAATTTTTGGTTGGGGTTCGATTCCCCATTGGGGTAATTATTTTATTTTTTTTACATAAAAATTGTTGAACTTTTAAAAATCAGTTTATATTTCCATATTACAATCATTTAAAAATAATAACATTGTAATAAATAAAGAGAAAATAATTGAGAATAATTGATTACAATAATCAAAATATTAACGCAATAACAATGCATTGTATTTCCTTTGATATTAATAAAAACAACTGAAATATAATAAATTTGTAGAAATATTATGTCTTTACTGTATTTATCAAATAAAATACAATGCATTGTTATTGCATTAATATTTTGATTATTGTAATCAATTATTCTCAATTATTTTCTCTTTATTTATTACAATGTTATTATTATTTTCAAATGATTGTAATATGGAAATATAAACTGATTTTTAAAAGTTCAACAATTTTTATGTAAAGAAAAATAAAATAATTACCCCAATGGGGAATCGAACCTCAACCAAAAAGTTTAAACGCTAGTGTTATGACCACTGCGCCACGGAGACATTTCGAAATCTTTTTATATTGCATAATAAAGAACTGAAACAATTATTTATTTGACAATATTTGTAATTTATTGTAATTTTTGCAATATTATTAAAGTAATTAATATTAAATAATGTACAAGATCTAATGTACTATTATCATGTTCAATAGCATGGCTTCATTTTTGCCAGACACTTTGTATTTACAGAAAAACTGCTTCCCATGTTAAACGTCTATGTTTACTCATAAAGTAAACGCTTCAATACATTGCTGTCAAACATTCATACCGTAACTATGGCAATGATATACCCTATGTTTACTGATAAAATAAACTCCCGGTATCTATCAGAAATACCGCCAATCTGGTTAATGAATTGGCACAATCTCTGACATTTACAAACTTCCTCATACAATGAAAAATATATATAACACTGAAATATATACTAACTGGAACTCGTATACTCTAACTATCAGCGTACGCTGCACTCAAGCCCCATTGAACAATAATAGCTGGTCCTGTTCGCGCACGTTCGCGTCGAACCGAACCTAGCCGAATAATTAGTATCATAGCTTATCGCTTTATTTTCATGTTTATGCTATTCACATACATTTTATTTAAACCTGCGCCACACGAAATAATATCCGTCTACTCACGAACTGTCCCGATGTTTGTCGACTACTCCAGCAGCCAGCTTTCAATATGCCTTCAAAGTCACGGTACGTACGCGCATTCCAGTTAGTATATATTTCAGTGATATATAATTAGAATTATATGTGTGCAGAAGACATAACAAGTCTATATTCTTTTGTTTTAAAGGTGAATAAAACTTGAATTATTATTAATTTTTTGAGGGTGAAAAAATGAAATTTATTAAGAAAAAAAATGAAAACATCAATTACTGATCATCATTTATTTATTTCAATCATATAGCTATTAATTATATTCTAAAAATTATTTTTAGTCAATCATTTTAGGATTAATTAATTTATTTTTTATCGGCGTTGTGGTTGGCTTTGACACGATTCTCCAAATATGGAAAATATGCTCACTAAAGCCTCATTTCCACCGAATGTTTTATTGCTTAATGAATAATGATTAGTGCATAAGACTTAATGCATTATGACAATTTACCGTTTCCAGTTATTTTGCTTAGTGACTAATACAACAGAAATGTCACAATTTTTTCCCTTATTACTTGTTGTCTAGCAGACTGCAATTGCAGCAGCAATTCTTCTTTTTTAAATATATGATATAAATAATTTTTTGTATCTATATCCATACCGAAAAATTAAAAATTTAATAATTATAAAATAGATTGACAGTTCAGGTTAGAAGTTTGCAATCTTTTGTTCTTAGGCATTGCTCTTAATTCTTAAGCATTAATTATAGCTCTTACGCATTAGGACAATCGGTGGAAATGAAGCTTAAAAGTATATGAATTAGGAAAATGAGTAAAAATAAGGAAAATAAAATTAAAAATAAACAAATCATGATCTGTAATTGATTTTATCATTTGTTTCTTAATAAATTTCTTTTTTTTTCCACAAAAAATCAATATTACAAGTTTTATTCATGTGTAAAACAAAAGAATGTAGACTTGTTATACATCGTTGAAAAGCTTATAAAATAATGAAAAAGATGAGACTATTTTCATCATATGTTCTCATTTAAAAAAATATGTTTGTATTATATCTCGAGAATAATTAAGTTTTAAAAAAATCTAATTACACCACGTTATTCTACTTAAAAAAATTGTATAAAAATTAAACATTTTTTTTGTACTTTTTATAATAATCGAGATATGAGGTATTTTCGAAATAAATGAAACAAGTTTTAGCCTGTAGCTCAAAAACAAGAGACGATCGAAAATTTCTGTGGTGCCTTTTGAAGTTGTCTTAAAGTTGGCCCATAAAGACTTGCATTAATTTTTTGTAGGGCGCATAATAAGAAAGTTTTTCATATTAGGTACTCAAATTTGTTCCAGACTGTACAATTCAAAACACTTTCCCAAAATTTGTCAAATATCCTATATCATATTAAATAATTATATTAATCATTTTTATTAATATACAAAAAAAAAAAAATATATACTGAATCAAGTAGCATGTATATCTTCTGATGGCAGTAAAGAATAATATTAAGTTTTATGAATCTTAAGCGAGTGTTCTTTTTATCTAATAGTGACTAATAATAATAGACAAAGGATTTTTATGAATTAGTAAAAATTGGAATCACACGTAGATAAAGCATAATTTTACACTAAAGGAAGAAGTATAAAGAATAAAAAAACTACATATTTATATGAATGTATACAGATGAAGTGAAAATTTTATGGATAGTTGAGTAATTAAAATCTATACAATACTTACACAAAAATATCACTGTTTGTTAAACAATTACTAAATTCGTCGGAAGTTGGAGTTTGCCCTACTAATCCATTCCATTCCGGTCGCCAATACTTAAAAAATTCTTTTAATCGTACTTCCATTTTCTTCAAATCCAGTCCTGGGTTAATAATATAAGATCCATTTGATGAATTAACTTCTTTATATCCATTTTTAATGGTACTTTGATGCTCCTTGTATAAAGCGTAAGCAAAATGAAATGATGGCATTCGAGAAACTGGATGATCGACTAAAACGTCCATCATTTCCCAAGGAAAGCAATCTAGTTTCTAAAATTATTACTTTGCGTTTATTACAATAAGAAATATATATTTTTATTACTTACCTCATCTATGATTAATATAACAGGATGCCTCTTCAGATTCTTAAATATAAAACTATTTGAAATATTTAACATTTCTTTATAGACCTTCCCTCGCAAATCTTTGTTATCCGGAATGCAATGGTTAATAGCTATTAACATTTCATTGGATGTTAAATATTCGGAACCAGCTACAATTTTATGAAGCAAATATTTTTTCTCCGCACATATTTTATAACCAGAAATCTTAATGATTTCATCAATTTTAGAAAAAGTTTCATTAGGAATTTTCTCATCTACGAATTTTCCAATTAAAACACATCTCCATTCCTTCAGCCAATTTTTCTCCATTAATTTTATAACATCTTTTAACCGTGCGTTCAACATACTTCTTCTTTCTGAATAATTTTTCTTCTGTTTCGTAGTAGCATTTTTTAAATCAAATTGAGAACCGAAACAATTCGTTAATAAATGTTTGTTTTCATCAATTATAGAACGTAATTCTGCGGCAACTTCTATTTTATCTTCATTAATATCAATTGGCGCTGTAATATTTAAAGAAATTGGTTGGACGTTCTTCTGACCACAATTAAAAATGCTCATATGTATTGGATCGGTGTATGTTTTGTTTATTTCCCATCTCATGCTCTCTTTTAAATTGAACCTAGTTGTGAGTTGTACTACTGTCCATTCAGGTGGTAGTTCTTCTACTCTTTGTACCATAGTTTGCATTTCTTCTGAACATTCTGTGTAACAGTTAAATTCAACGTATTGTTTATCCATTGTTAATTCGGGAACAAGCTCTGACGATGCTGATAATTTGTCATAGCGATACGCTGTTCGGATTCGATATGTGGGTGCATGAGATTCTGATAAATAGTATATTCCTCGGACTTGTTCGTTATTTTTGAAAGCTATTAAAGCATTTCGTTTACAAATATCTAAATAAGAGAAAAATAATTATCATTAAGGTAAGGAAAATATGTTTATAAACGGAAAAAGATTTATTTATTCATTACAAAAAGATAAAGATTTAAAGAAAACTTATTCTCTCTATGTACCATTCATGGCTACAGGCTACAAAGTTAGCAAAACTTTATTATTGTTTATTTTTTTGTTACAAATGTCAGTTTGTTTGCGAAGAAATCAAGGAAATAAATATATCACGGCGTATTCCCCATTTTGTGACTCCGGTCGGATTCGAGCCCGGACCGTCAATACCACAATCACAACTACCTTTCAAAAATATTAATAAACAGATTTAATAACAAGCATAACTCACTTTTATATACTGGTCCAGCCGGTACATGAGCTTGATTTCTCATACTTTCTTCATATTCTTCAATGAACGCTATTGATTCATTAATCATTTTGACACGTTTTAAGCACTTGCACAACTATAAATAAAATTATTAAACACACAACAACTTCTGATATGAAGCATCAACTAAAAAAACAAATTCGTATCTTTATAAATGACAGTTCACTGTTTGGTCGAAATTTAAATTTAAAAAGACAACTTCGCGTTGCACGCTTTCTTGAATTATACAAAAATCCCTACCATTTGTACTAACTTCAAAATAGTTTAGTTGTCAAATTTACATCTCGTATTGATCTGTCTTTAATATTTTTAGTTTGTTGTATTTATTGCTAAATTTTTGCGTTGATATACGATGGCATCAGACAAAAATAGTAAAGTTAGTCCAGTAGAAACTATAGAATCGTTAATGAAGGAAGCAGAGGCTTTAAAACTAAAATTAGAAGATGAGAGGCAAAAATTAAATGATGTTACTCGTGAGTATATTAATTTTATTATTGAATTTCTGTATTTAAATATTTTGAATATAGTGGCAACTGTTGCTGAACGTCTAGAAATAATTAATTATATGAATATTAAACCCAGAAGAGTTTTAAAGGGTCATCAAGCTAAAGTTTTGTGCTTGGACTGGTGTCCGGATAAGCGGCACATTGTATCTTCGTCGCAGGTAATTTTTTACTATTTATATTGCTTTAAAAGCTATAGAAAACAGTTTCTTCGAGCTTCTACTCTAATTTCTATCTCACCATCTTATTTACTTAGGATGGTAAAATGATAATTTGGGATGCATTTACTACTAACAAAGAACACGCAGTTACAATGCCTACTACTTGGGTGATGGCTTGTGCATATGCACCTTCTGGGAATTTGGTTGCTTGTGGGTAAGTTTCTGCGACAGGTTTTACCCACAAGAAACTAAATACGTAGTATTAACTAAATTTTAATTGGACCTTAGAGGGTTGGACAATAAAGTGACCGTGTATCCACTAAGTTTGGAAGAAGATGTTAGTGTGAAGAAAAAGACAGTAGGAACACATACAAGTTACATGAGTTGCTGTACGTTTCCTAATTCAGATCAACAGGTAGAAAGTAGAATATATTAATTTATCCTATGTTATATTGTAATTTATATTTCTTAGATTTTAACTGGGAGTGGTGATTCCACTTGCGCGTTATGGGACGTAGAATCCGGTCAACTCTTACAAAGTTTCCACGGACATGCTGCAGATGTTATGTCCATAGATTTAGCGCCATCCGAAACTGGAAATACATTTGTCTCTGGGGTAAATATTCCGGAATTTTTATAAACACATGTTAAATGATATCCATTCTTAGAGTTGCGATAAAATGGTTTTAATATGGGACATGAGGACTGGACAATGTGTACAATCATTTGAAGGGCATCAATCTGATATAAACAGTGTTAAATTTCATCCGAGTGGAGATGCTATTGCCACTGGAAGCGATGATTCCACAGTAAGTTACATTTAAAATTTATTTAAAGAATTTTTATTGCATACCATTATTATTTTGGTCCAATTTATGAGCCTGTAAAATATAATTCTATTCGGTTGATTCGCCAAATTTATTCTTAGTTGTTACTACACATTCACTGTTTTAGTGCCGACTATTCGATTTACGTGCAGATAAAGAAGTAGCAGTGTACAGCAAAGAGAGTATTATATTCGGAGTAAATTCAGTCGATTTTTCGGTGTCAGGTACAAATTATGTTCGGTTTGTTTGAGAGATGTATTACATAAATTTGATTGTAGGACGATTATTGTTTGCTGGCTATAACGACTATACAGTAAATGTTTGGGATACGTTGAAATGTGTACGAGTTTGTTTATTATACGGCCATGAAAACCGTGTATCTTGTTTGCAAGTTTCGCCTGATGGTACTGCACTTTCTACCGGCTCTTGGGACTTCACATTACGGGTAAATATACAAAGATGTTGCATGCTAAGGAATTATTTAATTTTTATGTATTACAGGTATGGGCATAAACTACTGCCAAATGGAACCAAAGAGTAATTAAAATTACTAAGTTTAGAGTAATTATGAAGTAATAGCTGTTATTTAAATGTATTATGTTTAAAGTTTTACCAAAGATTTATTTATATTGTTCTATCGTAATGTTGATTGTAAGATAGTATTTTACTCTCGAATAGGGACAATGCATGCGCGATCTATGTGTACAGTATTTTGAGTCGCCAATATGTTAAGATATTATAATTGTTAGGCACAGTTAGTTTTTATACTTTTGTTTTGTATAAATTTTGTTGAATTATTTTCGCTAGGATTGCTCTTAAGCAAAATGTAAGTTCAGATGTATATGCAGAGTGCAATAAAAAACTCGATGGTCATTAACTATTTATTTTAATTATCAAATTTGAATTAAAATTCAAATGAACATAACAATGCAATACATACCTCCCAACAGTATCTTAGGAAATAATATAAACCCATACTTACAAATGATGTAATATATTTATTTGCTAGGTACTATAAAAATAATGTTAATAATATTAAGTATTTTTGGATGCCAGCATAATTAGTAATGTAGATAATAGGAAACTGAATCGAAACAAAAGCAAAACAATGAAACATGTCGCATTACATAATCAATCATATAACATAACAGTAACAGATACTATCATATACCCGGTGGTTTTTTATTAACTGTCATTATATTAGATACAAGTTTGAAGAATACACTTTAACTGTCCAACAATGTTGACAATTTCATTTTGTGCAAGCACCAATTATTCTACTATATCTATCTGAAGTCATCTCGAGAAAATAATTATCTAGTCTCAATATTAAGTTTGTAACTTACAACACAACAGTTATACCTTATATCATAGAGATAAAAGTTAACCATACGAGATACAGAGGAAGGTCTGGAATCATGAAATGACAGTCTATTTGTCGAACTATCGGTTATCTCGGTAATCTCATATCATAATCATATTCTCTCTCTCACACACACAGATCAATGCAATGCAATGGATTGAATGATTTACTCGTGAATGACTGATGATGCCTTATGCCTCAGAGAAAACGAAACGAAGCGATGACTGCGTGGCGTGATTGAACTAGAGGCTAACCAGGCGCTGGTACAGCTACAGTAGAGTAGAAGAGGTGAACGTGTTCGATACGTTTACGCTTACGTTACGTTGTCACGATGCGTTGTCCAAAACGTTTTCACGTTAACGGTTCGGTTCACATTTAAAATATTTTATGATGATTGATGCATTGTATTGAGAACTCGTCCCATAACCTTGTTTGTTACTTAGTACAATTTTAAAATTTATGTGCAGAGTTAATCATTACTTGTTTTTACATATTACAATTCTCTAAAAGGGAATATATTTAATATTAAACAGTTTGTTATTTATGGAAAGCATTATTCACATTATTTTCAAAAAATCAATCTCTTCACAAAACAAAAACAACAGTCCATGTGTGGAACACAATCTTTAACAATACATATATAAACAGGAGTGTAAATATTTCTTATAATTTAATGTTATGTACATGGCTGGCGACTGGTGTACACGAAAAGTGAAGGCATCAACGAGATCCACCGCTCACGCCGTGGTGGCAGTTCAGCAGCTGTTTCACTGGAGGAGGATCTGACTGACTGAGTGACACGTTTACTTTATACTTTTACATAACTTCGCAATTTAATTTATCATATAAATCGTTAAATCAGAGTCTCTTTATATAACTGTAATTTGTTTTGTTTTATTTAATCAAGTAGTAACAAGAGGCGTTGCGTTGCGATGCGCTGCGCTGCTGAGGTGTTGGTTGGTTTTGTCGTCGCCATCGTCGCCGCTCACTTTCTGTGTCTCACGTCCGAATCCTTGCCGTGGTCAGGGGTATTTTTCCTACAAACATTTACACTAACATCTATTGCTTCTAATTCTACATTACGTAACACCTATTATCATATCATACATTCATTACTTCTTAAACAGTAACACCACAAGTTTAAGAAATAATGATTATACATATACCCCTCTGGTTGTTACGCTGGTAGGTGCAGTGCAACTTAGTTCTACTGTTAATAATTCCATTCATGCGTTAGAGTTAGACAAACATGCATTCGTGTATGTACAGCGTTTGTGCTCTTGTCAAATATTTACAATCCTTTCAGATTTATTAAAAGGACTTCACGTACACCTGGTGTATAAAAATCCTTCTCATGCATTTTTTTGACAGCCTGTCATAAAGGTTCACTTTGCCGCGGTAAATTAATAATGCAGAAGAATGTGTACTGGTGTTCAATAATGTTTGTTGTGTGTGTCGTAGCTTCTTGGTTTCCAAACGAAATATAAAATGAGAAATAAAATGCTCATGCGACTCAACAAAATTCCGTACAAACAAATGATAAAGTAAATAAAAGCTGAAATTTTCCTACCTTTACGAAGTCCGTTTTATCAACATGCTATGGATTGAACAACACAACATATAATTGTTTTCAACAACAAATTGCTCATTCAATCACGCATTCAGATAACAATATAGATAAGAAAATCAATAATAACATAGCATGCGTTCTGTTTAACTTAATATTAAAACGCATTTCCGGGATTTTGTGAATAAAAAAGTGGGTAATCATTTGAACATGTTTTGTTAATTTTACAAAACAGTGGAGTAAACTACATGAATAAAACATACATACACATTGTACTTTTGAATATAACAACTAAATGTTACTAACTGAACACACACATTTAAGGTACATTATTTATTGTAACGCATTGTCTTGTCTTCTGGCAAGGTGGGCTGAGTATTCTCATATGACCACGGTGACGTCAGTCAGGTCAAGCGACACATAAGCAGACATACGTGCACTTTGGTAACTCAGTGGTGGGTTGGATAACAGGTGTAGGGAGGTAAAACTACGGGGAAAGAAGACCGGTACTCACTGATCGGGGCTTTGGTCAGTATCACTTTCCTCCAATTCAGTCTTGTTGCGTTTCTTCTCGTAGACTAGGATGATTGCGCAAAGCACGAATACTTCTGCGCAGATGCCGAGGAAAGGCCACAGTGCTGCTAGTTTATCTGTAACAATAACATAATTGTTTTAATTTTGTGCCTTTTTAATAAGCCTTCATAACAATTTCAAAATTTAAATTTGTTCTTTCCGAATTTATTTTACCATAAATAGTTTTTGCACGCCCCTAATATAATGGGGATTCCACGATTTTTTTATGTTATGGTATTTTTATATTCAGAAATTCCTTAATTTTTCTTTTTTTAAAATTCGGCTTCTTATTGAAAAAAAAAGGAGGCAAATATTTGGTATCCAACGTTTCCCACCTTACAACGTAACGTAACCGAACCCAGTGGTGGAGAGCAATGACATTTGGGAGTTATTGCAATTTATAAGATGAAAGAACGTAAACGTTAACCTTATGTAGAAAACACTTTATTTTAGAAATAAAGAACTTTCAATTTCAATGTTTACCGCATTTAATTAGTGTATTCACGGTAACGTTAACGCTAAAAGCAACACAAACGAAGTTACATCCACACTTTTCACCGAAACATAAACTCAAAAGATACAGAAAGTGTGACGTCAAACGCTCGCTATGCATTGCACATAACGTATCTCCCTATTAATTTAACGTGAACCTTATTAGTATGCATGCGCACTAGGGCTGTCACGTGACTTTAAAGTGCACGTTATTTTTGCGTTGAAGCTGCAATAACTCTCTATTAAATCGTGCTTTCTCTCTCAACATTATCAACCATTATCAATGTTGTGCGGCTGTTAAATTTGAAAATTTCATTTTGTTCTTATTTTCTTTTCTTTTACTTTTCTTAAATTTAGTGTATTGTAGTTACAGTTTATAAGTATTTAAGTATTTGTAAAAATAATAGCGTGTAGACTGTTCTAAACCATTTGTCAATGTTGTGCGCCTACGGTTATATCGCTTTATATTTGAAAATTTACTTTTGTTCTTATTTTCTTTCTTTTACTTAACTTAAATTTAGTATAATGTAGTTACAGTTACTAGTATTTAAGTATTTGTAAAAATAATAGCGTCTAGTCGCGTAACCACCATAACCAAATACTCCAGTGACACGTCGGTGAGTGACACAGTCTGGCAGTCACTGGTTTGATGAAGGGAACGCCTACTTATTGTGTCGGCCAATAAAAGAGAGCCGGGTTCGGTTGCGTCATCAAGCCCGGAAAAATCTGCGCGTTTTGAAAGTGTGTAATATATTTTAGCCATTTATAAAAAAGTGATAAAACATGTAGAAAAGAAATTTGTGTCAATAAGACAGTTATATGGGAAGAAATAATTATGTATATAATTTATATAAAAATTCGGTATGAGTGGAATCCCCTATTGCATCTTCCAAATTTGAAGTTTTTATTATTTTCAAAATATTTCAATTGTTGATTTTATAATTTCATGTTTATGTAATTTAATTCCAAACATATTATTTATTATTTTTTTTATTTGATAGAAATAAAAATCATTCTAATCTTGTATTTTTTTTGTGAGAGTTAGGATTACGGTAATAGTTATGTACAGAATGTAACAGCTGAACGAGCTACGTCAAATATTTTCTATATTATTAAAGATACAATAAAATACTATAAGAACGATTCCGGGAACCAAGTTCACGCAAGAGGTTTGTACAATATTTTTCGTACGAATTTATAAAACTAATAATTAAGTTATTTTTGTACAAATAATATCATTTTAAAACAAATTATGCCCATCTGCACCAACAAGGCTTAAATTTTAAGCTAGGCTTAAAACAAAGAAGTGCAAATCGAAATTTTGACAGCAATATATTATAATTCATTTGACATTTCATTTCGATGCAATATTGTCAATTTAAGCCAAGTTATGTAAGTTACGTTGGTGCAAACGGCCATTATACACATACACTGATTTGAAGCCAACTTCAGAGTGATGTGTCAAATTTCAATTGTTTTAAATACATTGACATTGCAAAGCTGATGGCTGGGACCTTATACTAAAGTTTACCCCAATTTTAATTGTAGTATTATAAAAAATTAAAATTTAATAAACTTGTTTAATTTCTTATCTACTTATGTTACAATTTATGTTACGTTTGTAGGTTATATTTTCCACTGCTGCAGTGATGCCCGAAGCCGATTGCAGTCATCACAGGTACAAGTTGTGACCAACATTGTGAACCAAATGCACTAAATTTATATTAAAATTAAATTTCATTTAATATTCCACCATTTTCTGTTATTTTTATTAAGCCGAAGAGTGTTTGAGAAACTATACTTTTTTTATTATAAATATAGTTTTTTAAGAAATGTTTTAGAAATAACAGTGTTTTTTCCAAAATTTCTCGGTCGCTTATCTAGTGGTGACCGGGCAAACATACGTTTTGGACGTTGCTTAGGCGACGCGAAACAACACATTTCAATGCATGAGTATGAAAAATATTTTTTCATACCAGTGGTTCTCAAATTACAAAACAAAGTTATGTTGTTCTAAATGCTATGGTATATATTTTTTAGGTCCATTTGATAGAGTATTTTTTTTCTGAATTCAACCATGGAATCATTTCATATCCTTATATAACAAAAATATTGAGAAAAATTCAGTTGAAATTTAAATAAATACTATTTTTATGGTTAATTTGTAGTAGGCTATGTACGAAAAATAAAAATTCCTATTCGTTAAATCATCCCCCTGACAGCTTATAGGATTTTTTGTGATCAAAGAACTTGTTGAGCAGGGGAGGTAGAGAGTAAAGAGAGAGTATAGCTTTGGAAACACCGACAGATGGCAGCACATTAGCAAATAGTTCCTGCAATATCTCCAGAGATGGCAGAAAAAGTGCGTGTGTTAACACATTTGTTTTTTGGTCGGTGCTTTGACATTTCACGACGGTGTTAAAGTCGAAGCTTCTTAATAGAGTGTTTGGTGTGTTGGTTTTTGCTTTTGTGCATCTTTCAATCACATTTATAAGGTATGTAACTTAATTTTTATTTTATTAATCAACCCCAAACGATTTTCATGAAAATGAAAATAATGCAAATTTTTAATTTCAGAAAATGTGAATAATGTATTGTGTTGTTCCTGGCTGTAAAAGCAACAGCAGGGATAATAAAGAGCTTGTTTTTTTTCTTTGCCAAAAGACATTATTGTTTTGGAGCAATGGACTTCGAAAATAGGTATTCCAGAATTTATGGACAAACCACTGTCTACTCGGTTCCATATAAAAGCGTGTGGATTACATTTTGAAGAAAAATGTTTTCGGACTCCGGATCTCAAAAAATTAAACCATGGAGTTATTCCTACAATAAAGCAGCATTCTTTTAGTAAGCAACTTATGTATAATGTTACTTATGCGCACGCTATTTTACTATTCAAAAATTTGTGTTCAATAAAATTATAAATAAAACGTTTAAATGTTTTCGTGAGTGGCCAGAAAAATACAACTGTCGCGCCGCATTTACTGCCGCTCCGTGGGTAAAAGGCGCCTTTGTGCAAATTTATATATCAGCGCCTCCCCGTAATTTACATTTGCAAATTAACACGCACTTTCAACTTTAAACTAAAATACTTTTGAATCTTCGAAAAATGTTAGATTTAAAATATTGATGAAAGTTTCTTAGTTAGATTCATTCTTGTAATCAATATGGTTATGTTATAATCAAAATCGTTTGTTGTAATCAACAATTTTTCAGTTATAGCTTGCAGCATAACAATGCCAGAAAATTATCCGTTTAGCGGGACATTTATTTTACTTTTTTTGTACTAAATTCATTGTTGGATTCATTCTTGTAATTAATATTATTGAGCTATAACCAAAATATTATTATTTCAATATAACAATGCTAGAAAAATATCGGTTTGTTAGGATAATTATTTTACTTATAACTTATAATTAGAGCTCTAATGCAAACAAATTAACAAAATAGTAATTATCTTGAATTGACGCCCGTCATGATCAGGCGCCTTTATGCGGGGCAAACTTGCCCACCCGCACGGAGTGGCTCTTCGAGTCATCGACGGTGTAAGTTAATTTCTCGTGCGCAATTTGTCAAAAACTGTAAGGTTGATATGGCACAAATTTGTCGCCTAATAATCGTTTTTACACACTAGCAGTTAACACCATTATATATTATCTGTTACAGGAATGTATAAATGTTTGACTCGTGGAGAAATAGCAACGACAGAACAGTCAGACTTGTTGTTCAGTACGTCTTCTGGGAATTTCAATGTCCCATATACACCTGAGGAACCTTCAACTTCCAATATCTTTACGGATAAACTTATTAATTTTGCCGAACAATCAGAACCGTTACATGTGCTTAGTACGCCGTCTGAGACTTTAGATTATTTATTATTATTTTTATTTCAGTGTTATAATTTGTAAACACTTTTATTATTATTTACTGCTGTAATAAATTTACAAATAATTATGACGTGTGTACAATTTAATAACCCATATATTCTAATATTATCTGTAAAAACCAAATAAACTACATATTTCTTTCATAAAATATCGAAAACATGTTTGATATTCAATTTAATATCAAAAATGTTTTCGAATGTTTGCGAAAGAAATTGAATTTACTTACAATCTTTTAAATATTTAAATTCAAGAGATGCATGCTGCCCGCATTAAAAAGAGATGCATGCTGCCCGCATTACAGAATAGATGCATGCTACCCTCATTACCAACTTGAGTTTTGGAATCACCGTCGGTGGTCTCTGCTGACCAAACCCCCACCCACCCTCGCTCCCCGCACTTCTATCTTTTCAAATAACATGGAGCTGTCAAGTCTCCCTTTGTTTTTTGGTCGGTGCGTTAAATTGAATTATTTAGATGGAAACAGAATATTATTTATGAAGTTAATTAATACAGAGTGATTCAAATTAACTGATTCATGCCCATTTGCTCATTTGCACCGCTGACACTTAAGGCGATTTTTTGCGCGGTCTGGCCAGATGCGGTAACCTCCGTTCAGATTGTCTGGCGAGGTAGATAACATACGCTGTATGTTCCGGTAAATGCTTGTAGCTAACCAGTAGCTGACCGTTGTAAGATGGATAAGCTGTGCGGTTTCTATCACTATTTCTTTTTAGTTTGTATATCTGTCTCACTTCCTACTTGTTTACTTCTGTTAGTTCACAGTTTTAAATAAAATATGGTTAGAAAAGTATTTTTTGTTCGTGCAATGCAAAAAATGGATAAAATATTTTTTTTTTTAAATTAATAATGAAAATGTCATTAAAATAACAACTATTAAAAAGAGGTTATGAAAACTGACAAGTGACATCAGTGAAAATTTGACAGTAACATTTACTTTCCCATTTGACATTTCGATTCGATACAATATTTAGGTCTATTCTGTAACTCAGTGGTTAATTTTTAACAACTGGTTAAAAATTTTTTCCAATAACTATTGATTTGATAACTAAAAATTCAATTTTTTGTTATATATCAACATACTTGATTGGTTAATTTTTTCCTTCCGTAAAAGGAAGGTATTGTCTTTGGTCAAAAAATTCGTTGGTGAGTTTTTAATGAATAAGCACGTTTTAGGGCCCCTAGAATACGAATTTACTATTTTTAAGATGATGTCTGTATGTGTGTGTGTGTGTGTGTGTGTGTGTGTGTGTGTGTGTGTGTGTGTGTGTGTGTGTGTGTGTGTCCGTGTGTGTGTGTCCATGTGTGTGTGTCCATGTGTGTGTGTCCGTGTGTGTGTCCATGTGTGTGTGTCCGTGTGTGACAAATTTTTCTCCGACGATAACTCCAATACTACAATTCTAAAAATTATAATTCTTTCGTATTCCTCTTCTTTACATCCATATGAAGAGCTGATAGATTTTGGTTATAATTGATCCACCGGAAGTACCCTTATTTGAAGTTTTTAACAGTTTTTCTTAAAAAAACGCAGTTAAATATTATTTTTCGACTTTTTGTGATTATCAATATGAAAGAATATCTTATTCTCTATACGGTTTGATTATACAGTTTCGTTCATATTCAATAGATAT
Source organism: Ophonus ardosiacus (assembly GCA_943142095.1). Lineage (NCBI taxonomy): Eukaryota > Metazoa > Arthropoda > Insecta > Coleoptera > Carabidae > Ophonus > Ophonus ardosiacus. The sequence goes on along the minus strand of OW964831.1, from coordinate 32,290,033 downwards.
AGAGTTATAGAGACATTAAGAGAGATTAAATTTCAAAAATTAGTCAGCTTTGTTAAAATTATGGAAACAACAGAAAAATTTAATTGACAGATATCAGTTGTAAATGCAAAACCAAAGTTGAAAGTATAGGGTTAGAAAGTTATGTGTGAATGTGATAGAGTGTCTCTCCAAAGAGAAGAAGATGGAAGGACTGTGTAGCAGAAAATTTGAGAGAGGAAGAATTGTGTGAAGAAGATGCGTTGGACAGGAATGATTAAAAGAGAAGAGTAAGAAACAATGACCCCTAATACAATAGGGAAAGGAACTTTCGGTATAGAATTTGTAAAAAATAGTGTGTTCGTGTTACAATTTTATAGGATATACAGAATCTTTTTCAAGGAACTTTTGGTATGGGATATATACAAAATACATTGAATTGACGGAAGGTTTTGTGCTGGCCACAACAGATTTTTTTAACCATTTGTTAAAAATTAACCACTGAGTTACAGAATAGGCCCGATTGTAACTTAAGGAACCCTTAAAAGATGAGGGTTAGCGGCGCAATCGGGCATCAGTTGGCAATACTTGAAAAATACTTGAAATTGGAAAGATTGATACATAAATTTATTTTTTGTTTTTCACACTATTCACAGTGACATTTGAAAATTTAAATTTGGGTATATTTACAATTTTTTATCAAAATAATTGTTGTTTTCCTTACCCACGTACTTTTATTTCTTAATTCCCGTGGCTGCGTGCCTGAGTGTCAGGTCGCGAACCTGGGGAACCGGGTTCGATCCCGACCGACGCCAAATATTTCGAAAATTAAAAGTGATCCCTGTGGCGCACTCTCCACGCCAACAATGAGTGTCCGTGAGGTGACGCCTGGTAAGCGCCCGCACGGTACAAATATGTCATCATCATTACCGATATCTGCGATAAAGCAGATTGTGGCACACTCAAAAATGGGTAATATGCCGTGATGATATATTTATTTAGATTACCAATAGAGCAATAATATAAAGCATTTCACTCAAAATCCTATTAGCTGTCAGGCCACTGCTAAGGTATAACTTATTTATTTAATAATTTATATTTATTGTCAAAATGACATGTCAAATAGTATTTACACCTTCACCTGGTGCAAACTGTGGAACAAAAAGATCCCCAGAATTGTATTGCCAACGCATAATTTCTTTTTCATCACTCCGTATTTATGTTTATCAAAATTATTTAAATTTCAATTGAAATTTGCTCAGTATTTTTGTTATGTAAAGATATAAAATGATTACATGGTTTAATTCAGAAAAAAATACACTATCGAATGGACTTAAAACATATATACAGGGTGTCCCATTTAAGGTACGAATGCATTGGTATCTCGAGAACCGTAAGAGCTACGAGGTTGGTTAAATTAGACAAAAGTTGCCCCATTAGGAAGCTCTTTTAATGGTGTTTTGTTATTTGCGAAAAAATGCATAGGTCACTAGATACAGGTGAAAATTTAAATTTCGCGATTTTCTTTTTTTGCTTATAACTTTGTTATATGAAATAATACGAGATTCTGGTTTGCACTTTCTTAAGGCACTTTTGTATGGTGAATTTGCAGAAGTTCTCAAATTTTTTTTATATCTAACCATTTACGAGTTACTGATAGCAACTTTAATTTTTCATATGGAGGTCATATTAAGCTATGGCATTTTTAAATAGAGATTTTTTTAGCTTTACAATGGTATAAAACAATAATAATTTATTTTTATAATTAACAGAAAAATTAACAAAAATTGTTATTTATACTAAAATTAAATTGAAAAAAGTAAATCGAAAGCTGCTATAGAAACAACGAACAACGAAAAAGTGCAACAATTGAATTTCTAAATTTTACTTGACAATAGTAGATTATTACGAGTAATAAAAATGAATTTTTCTCGTTGGGAAAAATATGATATGTTGAGTTGTTACATTCGTTGTCAAAGTTCGTTTATTACTCGTAATAATCTACTATTGTCAAGTAAAATTCAGAAATTCAATTGTTGCACTTTTTCGTTGTTCGTTGTTTCTATAGCAGCTTTCGATTTACTTTTTTCAATTTAATTTTAGTATAAATAACAATTTTTGTTAATTTTTCTGTTAATTATAAAAATAAATTATTATTGTTTTATACCATTGTAAAGCTAAAAAAAATCTCTATTTAAAAATGCCATAGCTTAATATGACCTCCATATGAAAAATAAAAGTTGCTATCAGTAAATCGTAAATGGTTAGATATAAAAAAAATTTGAGTACTTCTGCAAATTCATCATACAAAAGTGCCTTAAGAAAGTGAAAACCAAAATCTCATACTATTTCATATAACAAAGTTATAAGCAAAAAAAGAAAATCGCGAAATTTACATTTTCACCTGTATCTAGTGACCTATGCATTTTTTCGCAAATTAGAATTAATAATCATTTGTTAATATTTCAAAGCTAACTAAAATCATGTTAGATTCAATGTAATAACTGTATTATTAGGAGGTCTAAATACGAAAAAAGGGTATAAATAATAAAAGAACCTTACATTAATTAAAAGATTTAATAACTGAAACATGCGTTTTAATTCAAGCAAAAATTTTTCTTCCTTTGGCATTTTTTCGTAAAATCAAAAATAAATTTTTTTTCCTCTTGTAAACTCAATCCGGGGACATACTGTATATATATATATATATATATACCACACCATTTAAAACAACATAACTTTGTATTGTAACTTGAGAACCACTGGTTTAAAAATATTTTCTTCTCTAATCGCATGTCCCCATGGTCTCCTATTAGATTGTCTTATAGTATTTTATTAATAATATAGAAATTATTTGAGGTAGCTCGTTTAGCTGTTACACCAGTATATTACTAGTGAGATAAAAATATTACTACAAATTACAGCACTATGAGTGTAAAGAATTGTAGATACACGATGAGGTCGTTTGATATACAAAAATTTATGTACGACTGCTTAAAATCAATAAAAATTGTTTCATTGTTTTGATCACTTTTGGGCTCATAATAAGTTCATAATGCAGTTTTCATTATATAACTAGTTTGATAATAAACTGCATTATCTAACTCTAATACACGTCTATAAATTCTTATCCAAACAGCCATATCTAGTTAATTATTTTTATTAATTTTGCCATATCTTGTGAAACTTACCTTTAACTCTGATTGTTGTAGTTCTTTCCCTGTACACAGTATCAGAGTACGGCGATTTGGCATTACACTTGTAATAGTCTCTATCTGTTAGCTGTACATCCTCAATCGAGAGTACCGTATTGTTCACTCCTGTGTCGGTGTCCGCTGAGAGTTTTATTCTTTCCTCTGAGGCATTTATTGTTCTATTTCCTGAAACAGTCACGAAGTTTAGAATATTTCATATCAGAATAATATAATTTATCTAATCTAATATTCCGACAATTTGTACATGTCTTATGTAGTCTCATTATGAAATACTTCGCATCAAGTCATGGGCATACTATCCGGCTGTCCGCTGTCATGCTAAATGTGAAATGACCAGTACCCGCAGATTATATTCTGTTCCTTAGGTTAGTTAACAACTGCTTAAATAAAAGTTAAAAAAATTCGTTTTGCAAAAGTCACTGATTCATTATAGGTACAAAAACAACGTATTGCAAATTAATATTACAAAGAATTAATTTTGAATATAAATCAGCAAATGGGGGATTCCACGATTTTTTTATGTTATACATTCATTATAGGTACAAAAACAACGTATTTCAAATTAATATTACAAAGGATTAATTTTGAATATAAATCAGCAAATGGGGGATTCCACGATTTTTTTATGTTATACATAGTATTTTTAAATTATTCAAATATCTTTCAGAACTCATATTAATAATTTTAATAATACTACCTTTTTAGTTTATGTTCTGTATTTTTATTAAAAAACCAACGACCATAAACTGGTGCCTTCTTCATTCATTTTTTTCCCTGAAGAAGGCACCAGTTTATGGTGCCAAAACGTTGGTTTTTTAATAAAAATACAGAACATAAACTAAAAAGGTAGTATTATTCCAATTAGTATTTTTAAATTCAGAAACTCTAGCATTTTTCTTTTTTTAAAATTAGGCTTCAAAAGAAAAAAAAAAAATGGCAAATATATGGTATCCAACGTTTCCCGCCTTACAACGTAAGCGAACCCAGTGGTGTAGAGCAATGGCATTATATCGTGCTTTCCCTCTCAGCAGCTGCTGTTACTAGAGGTTCTAAACCATTTGTCAATGTTGTGCGCCTAAGGTTATATCGCTTTATATTTGAAAATTTACTTTTGTTCTTATTTTCTTTCTTTTACTTAACTTAAATTTAGTATATTGTAGTTACAGTTACTAGTATTTAAGTATTTGTAAAAATAATAGTGTCTAGCCGCGTAATCACCATAACCAAGTACTCCAGTGAAACAGTCTGGCAGTCACTGGTTTGATGATGGGAACGCCTTTACAGTGTCGGCCAATAAAAGAGAGCCGGATTCGGTAGCGTCATCAAGCCCGGAAAAATGGCGGATTTTGAAAGTGTGTAATATATTTAGCATTTATAAAAAAGTGATAAAACATATAGAAAAGAAATTTGTGTCAATAACATAATAGACCACATTAGTGAGGTAAAGATTCACGTTTAGCGCGAACCCCTAAATAAAATCAGAATGTATGAAGTTCTTACGGAAGCGCATTTTCAATTCATATTATTAAAGTTACCATGTGTTTTTAAGTACAATTTTGAGTTTCTTACTAACTTTTAACAATACTCTTTGCTTTCTGTATAGTAAAAGTATTAACAAAATAATAAGTTAAACATAATTTTATTTTAAAGAAAGCAGGAATGCAAATAGTAACATAAATCGTAACTTGGTGCATGCGGTTAGAAATGACGACAGTAACAGATCAACTGATTTTGTAGGTTATTTTTTGATTTGACGCAGTTTGTCTTTAAAGTTATAATATAAGGGGTTTATAAGTTTTTTCGTTTTTGTTGTCTGCGATGTCTGAAAGGTTTATTACGATGTCCGCAATAAATAATTTCTTTGCTGACGATCTAAATTGTGTTGACACAGAAGAAAATGCATGCGCAAGTCAGGATTAAATAGAATTGAAAATAGCTACGACCTACGTTTTAATGAATGGGGTATTCTAATGATTTTTTTAATTTTTTTTTTTCTGAAACTTTCACGTATATGTATTACGAATCAAAAATTTTGAGTTCTTTTTTATTTAATTTGAGCGAGATATGAATTTTTAAATATTCTTTGAAAATTTGAATTTTACTGGCTGTGACGTATGAGGGACTCATGACATTTAAATGGCGGGGCATGTTTACATAGGTACAAACACAACGCTTGGCGCGGCAGTCTATCTGTCATTCGGCATTTTATGTTTGTTTGGTTAGTTGTCGCTTGTTTTCTATGTATTTCAATTTTGTTTACGTTATCTAAGTGAATTTTCTGTAATGAAAACTTGTATTAACAATAATAACTATTATAAAAACCAAATTAGAAAAGTTGAAAACTTGTAAACATATAAACGTCATACAACTAACACGATCAAGACAACTCACAATGCATCAATGGCGGAACAGCTGTTTCCTGTATATGGTATAGTCATGCACAAATTTTTTTAGATGTCATGAGTCCCTCGTACGTCACAACCCATGTGATACCTGTTCAGCGGTAAAATAAAATACAAGAAAACTCATGTTAGGAAAAAAAAAATTGATTTTTTTTTTCTTTATTTGGTCATTTTAAAGCATAATTCACAATGTTATAACATTTGTTACCTTAGATTTTACTACATTAGAATACCCCATTACAGTTTATTCAATAATTTTGGGTGTTTTAGATATTTATACGACATAATTAGATAGATAATGATTAGAGATTTGTATTTATAAAGTTTAATAGATAAGATTTGCATTTTACAGTTCTTTTGAACATTTTGAAAATAGCATATTTTTGTTCCCGTATGATTAACATGGAAGTAAAAATCGGCAGAGGCGAGTTAGGGCTTTAGTTTGAATCTGCCGCCACAAATTAACCGTTACACTAACGTGGTCTATTATATGGGAAGAAATAATTATGTATATAATTTATATAAAAATTCGATATTAGTAGAATATATACAGGGTCAGAGTCACATGAGTTAACATAAAATTATTGAGGTAAGTATGAAACACTGTCGCCGTCTTATTCTGGTTTGAACCGTGTTAGCAAGATTCTCGTCCTATGTATATTCTCAATTTGGAATAAATAGTACAGTTGTTAAAAATTATTTAGTTTAGGCAAGTTTTTTTATTCATCCAAAAATTTAGCGTATTTTACAATGACTAAAGATACGCTTGTGATGAAAACCTGCTTAATTAATGATCCGTAAATTGTTAAATTCTGCAGATTCTTCCTCTATTGATGAGGGGAGTGAATATTCAACCGGCTTTGATATAAAATTATTTGTATTACTTATTAAATGACAAATATGATGAAAGAATTGGTATCACCTACTTCAATAGTAAAAATATGTTATTATATTGTAAATATATGTTTTTAAACTCCATAATACTGAGAATAATATTAAATGTATACAAAATTTAATGTAAACAGCAACGACAAGAAAACATATGATTTCCCCTACTACCAATCCATCGGCTTTCAAGTACAGGCATGTTTTTTTATTCAACGATGTATAATGCGCTTAATGCGCATATCCATCAGCGAGTTCTTAAATTATTTGATGAATTTTAGATTGAATATGTATCAAATTTTTAAATTCAGCAATGCAACATTCGCTTACTCATCATATCCATCGAACTGAAGAGTCGATGGATTTTCAAACTTTCGCTGAATTCGTGGTGGGGGTAAATGTCATTTATGTTTTTAAGGTTAAGTTTTATTGGGGATTATAAATAATTGCAGTACAAGAGTGTTTAATTCGCGAAACTGTTGCAAATACATACATTGTAATGGAAATGTTTCAGTTAGATCACAATGGATTGCAATTTCATGTCGAAGAAAATAGCGTTAGTTTAGATAGGAATCCTCTTTGATTGGTCAGAATGCAAATCAAGTTCACAAAAACGAAAAAAATATCACCTGCCAATTGTCAGTTATTAAATTAAATCTACATAGTTAAGTAATGTTTAACCATGATTTATTGTAATTTTTAATATTCAGGTTTCCTTCATTTTTACATATAAAAATATTATTAACAAATTTTAGTTTCACGAATTTAAATCATTTTTTAATGCATGTAAAAACGGTCGGCTCTCAAACGCCATCTACTATTTTCTTACGTGAAATGAAGTATAATAAACTTAAATGGTATTTTTTTTTTCTATAATTGTATTGTACTAAATTTTTGAAACAAATTTCTGACAAAAATAATTCTGCCATTTTTAAATTTCAAGCGCATTTTCAATAGAGAGTTCGTAAAATGACCCTTTGCGCAGTTTCATCGGTTACATCTGAAATCCATCGACGACGTAATTTTAAAATTTGATGGAATCAGCGTTTAATTTTCTGTTGAATAAAAAAACGTGCCTTACGACTGAACCGATGAAAATCTGATGAGTAAAGCGCTGAAATTAAAAACTGTGCAATAGAATCCATCTACTTTTAAGCGCAGAGGGATTGATGAAATTAGTATTAGTGAGCATTGTACATCAATGAATAAAAAACTTCCCTTACTTGATACAATGAGCAAAATACACAAAATAAGTATTTTTGGTAAAACTTGATAAACCTTAAAAAAATTAAGAATTTGCACTGAGTTTGTGTTATACCTTGAAAATTTAGCAATAGAAAAATCATTTTTGTACGCCACTGGACAGACAATATAATATTGTAATAATTTTATTTGAAACATTTTTCTTGATAATTGATAGTTTAGAAGTTATGTGAAAAAGAAAATTATAACCGAAATCAATTTTTCGACATTATCTAGTGACCGTGACCTGTGCATTTTTCTGGAAAAACAAAAGCATCACTAAAATGGCCCTCTACTACGACACCTATTGTCTCATTGTATCAAAGTCGTAGATCTTACAGTTTACGAGATACCATTAGTGGCCCTCATAAAGAAATAGCCTGTATACAGGGTGTCCCATTTAAGGTACGAATGCATTGGTATCTCGAGAACCGTAAGAGCTACGAGGTTGGTTAAATTAGACAAAAGTTGCCCCATTAGGAGGCTATTTTAATGGTGTTTTGTTATTTGCGAAAAAATGCATAGGTCACTAGATACAGGTAAAAATGTAAATTTCGCGATTTTCTTTTTTTGCTTATAACTTTGTTATATGAAATAATACGAGATTCTGGTTTACACTTTCTTAAGGCACTTTTGTATGGTGAATTTTCAGAAGTACTCAAATTTTTTTTATATCTAACCATTTACGAGTTACTGATAGCAACTTTCATTTTTCATATGGAGATCATATTAAGCTATGGCATTTTTAAATAGAGATTTTTTTTAGCTTTACAATGATATAAAACAATAATAATTTATTTTTATAATTAACAGAAAAATTAATAAAAATTGTTATTTATAGTAAAATTAAATTGAAAAAAGTAAATCGAAGACTGCTATGGAAACAACAAACAACAAAAAAGTGCAACAATTGAATTTCTGAATTTTACTTGACCGTAGTAGATTATTACGAGTAATAAAAATGAATTTTTCTCGTTGGGAAAAATATGATATGTTGAGTTGTTACATTCGTTGCCAATGTTCGTTTATTACTCGTAATAATCTACTATTGTCAAGTAAAATTCAGAAATTCAATTGTTGCACTTTTTTGTTGTTTGTTGTTTCCATAGCAGCCTTCGATTTACTTTTTTCAATTTAAGTTTAGTATAAATAACAATTTTTATTAATTTTTCTGTTAATTATAAAAATAAATTATTATTGTTTTATATCATTGTAAAGCTAAAAAAAATCTCTATTTAAAAATGCCATAGCTTAATATGACCTCCATATGAAAAATAAAAGTTGCTATCAGTAACTCGTAATTGGTTAGATATAAAAAAAAATTGAGTACTTCTGAAAATTCACCATACAAAAGTGCCTTAAGAAAGTGCAAACCAGAATCTCGTATTATTTCATATAACAAAGTTATAAGCAAAAAAAGAAAATCGCGAAATTTACATTTTCACCTGTATCTAGTGACCTATGCATTTTCTCGCAAATAACAAAACACCATTAAAAGAGCCTCCTAATGGGGCAACTTTTGTCTAATTTAACCAACCTCTTAGCTCTTACGGTTCTCGAGATACCAATGCATTCGTACCTTAAATGGGACACCTGTATATGTTGTTTTATTTCCTTTTGTAAATTGATTGTTTTTTAAGTGCTACCTAATTGTTTTTATAATTAAAATATCTCAAAAACTACTGCATTTATCAAGTTTTAATAAACATTTTTGTATATTTTTGCATTGTATGTAATATTTTATTAGTAATAATGAAACAATGTTAATGATTTAATTTTAGCAAACCCGTTATGAATTACCTTATATAGAAGCATGTACATGTTATAATAACAAACATCTGTTTTCTATAGTTATTATTAACTACTAATCTACAAATAATACTACCACAGAGACCACAAATATTTCAAGATTATCTTTTAGACCACATTTAGTTCACAACCATATTTATTTGGTGATATGTAGGAAAAGAACCACAACTATAATTTCTTTGAAAACAGCTGATTTACTGGTTAAAGACGGATTTTTGTAATTTTACCACACATAATTTCGTTGTTACTTGTTTATCTAGATTTTAATGGATTGGATAGTAGTAATTACTAAAACCACAGTACTCTGAACAAAGTAATAATATGCTAATTTAAAAACTTACGTACCAACTTTCCAGGAAACAATGGGAGTAGGATTTCCAAGTACTGTGCAAACGATAATTAATTTTTCGCCCTCTATAACGTTTATGTTTCCGGGGACCTTCATTGCAGGTTTAGCTAAAAGAAAAAGAAAATTATTAACTTTTATTTAACAATAATAATTGGTTCAATTAAAAAAACTGTAGTATTATCTACTAATAAATATCTATTCGTTTTTTGAATTAAAACTAATTTATCTTGAACTTCCATTATGTTTACTTGTAAAAAAAAATATAAAATGAATCACAACGTTTCGAAAGCGAAAATCTGATGTCGTCGTCAGTTGAACTGATACTACTAATTCCTTAATATACGAACTTTATATCTGGTGTCATGAGAGTGAACATTAAGGGCGTATCTTGATTAGAGTGGCTAGAATGGTCTAACAGGTAGGTCGGGCGTTCTGGATACCTGGGTCTCAAGGATTTCTACACTCGGCTGATTGCACACTAAGTTTTTGTTCTTCTGTATGATGGCGGCTTCTTTAAACTTCCTCTTGTACCAATGTTTTCTTCTTTCTTGAGGATCCTCGTTCCCTCCCGTTGGATACGGTGATGGTGTTCCCACATATGGTCTGCAAGTCCGGATTTTGATGTCTCTCCTCTCTCAGTGTGTCGTCTGTGTTCCTTAATTCGGATTTCCAATGGTCATATTGTTTCTCCTATATACATATGTTTCTCTGTATTCATAATCCACCTGGTAGATGTCTGTTCGTAGTTTTTGTGACTGTTCTGGTTTTGTTGTTCATAGGATGTTCTTGATTGTGGTTCTTGTTTGGAATCTGGTTGATATGATAAACTTTCTGGCAATCCTTTTGATTTTATGGTAGGTTCCCTTTATATGTATAACGAATGCATAATGAATAAGTTAAGGAATTAGTAGTATCAGTTCACCTGATGACAACAGCAGATTTTTGCTTTCGAAACGTTGTGTTTAATTTTATGTTTTTTACAAATAAAGGTAATGGAAGTTCAAATAAATTTGTTTTAATTCAAAGTGAATCATTATCTTATAAATTTAAAAATGGAGAGGTTACATATCTCATAGACATAATCAGAATTACAGAATTTCAGAATCAGTCAATAAGTTACGAATTACGGCAACCTATCTATAAATGTTATATGAATTGGCAATCATCAAGTCAGGGTGTGAAAAAAATCGATTTTATTGAAAAAATATCAAATAATTGGATTTTTTAGCTGACGAGCCCGTAAGGGCGAGTGAGTTAAATTCTTCGAGTGAATAAACATTCTTAGCTCACGTGGTTTGTACAATATTTTATTCAATTTTGACGAAATACTAATAAAAACCATTATAATATTGAATTTTGGCAAAATAAAAATCTGATCAGCTAGTAGGCTGAGCATGACAATCATCGCTGATAGATGTCGTCATATATTTAAAATGCTTTATTGTCTGTCATTTGTGCCGTAAAAATAATGAAAATGGCTGATAATGTCTGTTAAATATTATGGTGAGTATTATTTTCGTACCTGATGTTATTTTAAATGCATTATTTGTTGCAGAGTGAGTTAAAATTTTGTGAGTGATTTAAAAAATTTTTTAATTCACATGTGAAAAAAGTGTTACTTATAGTTGTTGCTATGGAGTTAATAATGACAGTTTAAAACGTCAAAATTGAATAAAAATATAAATCAGATTTTTTTTATTTAAAATATTAAATCACATCAAACTGGAAGATGAAATAATTTTAATTAAAAATATATATATCTTTTGGAATGAATTAGAAGAAGCAGTTGCTGTTATAATTATGTGAATAATTTCTATTTCTTCACATGCCAACCACCACTTTAGACAATTTAGTTTTTTTCATAAATAATCTTAAATGACTTATTTAAATTAACGGATTTAAATAATTCACACCGTGGTTAAAGTGAATAATTTTAATGGCCGGTTTTATAAACGACAGATAAATTTACTTCCGAAGTAAATAAAATTTATTTCTTCAAATGACAGTCGCACTTTTGACAATATTGTTCCAACATAGAAGGATAGAAATATATATTCTGTCCTTCAACAATACGGAAGTTCTCAGTTAAAGTATACTGCGCATGCGTTCGTACTCATTGTACATCTTTTTCAGTCATATGTAAACCTCTATACATCGCTCTCTGTCACTAAATAATTGTCAAAATCTACATTTGACGTTTCGTAACTGTTTGTGTATTATTTGCTTTTTTGGAGAACATTTACAATTATTTCTGTCAATATATACGTGTATGTGTTGTGAGGTGTGTATGTGACAAAATAATGGGGAAACGGTGTATTTCGTGCAGTCAACAGTACGTACGCGGTCCAGCTGTGTCATTTTATATGTAAGTTCTTATTAATTATTACTTGTCCCCTATAATATAATATTTATGTAATATAGGTACCGTGAGTATTTTTTAACGTGAAACATTGAGTTTATCATATCCATAGTTACGACTGATTTGATTGACAGCAATGTATTTGCCCGTTCCTTTTAAAATGAAACATAGGGAACGAATCTGACAGAAGTATAATATTTAAATATTGTAAGAAATTTAGCGGAGTCAGAAAACCACTCGAGAGTACTAAATATATTTCGGGCACAAGGTACACACAGTATTTTTTACATCTAAATTTAATTTTTAGAAAACAGGATAATTATTTAAATAATATTAACCTCTAATGACATCTTGTCAATATGACAGATAACCCTTGAATTTCCCTATAAATTATGATTTGACATTTGATTGACAGCAATATATTTGTCTGTCTCATTTAAAATGACACATGGGAAATGAATTTGTCAGAAGTATTATATTTAAATATTGTAAGAAATTTAGCCGAGTCAGAAAACCACTCGGGCACAAGGTGCACACTATATTTTTTCTACAACTAATTTTATTTTAGAATGCAGGTATAATTATTTAAACAAAACTAACCGCTATTGACGTCTTATCAAATGTCAAATTCATTCCCTATGTTTCATTTTAAAGGGAACGGGCAAATACATTGCTGTCAATCAAATCAGTCGTAACTATGGATATGATAAACTCAATGTTTCACGTTAAAAAATACTCACGGTATTGTATTAAAAATATATAATGAATCTAATTATGCACAAAATTAAATCTATACTCTTAGCGATTATGCACCAAGTACAACAAGTTAGGGACAAATCAAATTTTTTATTTTGCTGCGTTTTCTTAACTTCCGTAATGTTGAAGGATAGAGATACTGTGTCTGCACCGTTATGGCGGGACAGGCGTTTTGCTTGTACGCTGCGTCTATTAGTTTAAAGGTCGATGGTTATACATGCCATAAAATGAATAAAATTGATTCGAATTTGTTAATTTAAATAAATTAACTCTGTTCTTTATAAAACCGGGTATAAATGTAATTTCTGGAAAAAATATTTAATTTGTTTCAATTATTTTGTATATAGGGCGCGAGCAGACACGTGACTTGAGCAACCTTAAAGTGATTGGAACCAGTTGATTTGTGTGCGCATGTCACTTTGACAAGAACAATGTTTTGACTTATTTTAATGAATTGTTAAGAAGTTATTATTTTTAATTTCATGTGGTTTACTGTATGAAAATTGTAAAATAATAACTTTTAACAGTTCAAAATTAACATAAATCAAAACATTGTTCTTGCCAAAGTGTCATTATTCTTGTCAAAGTAACATGCGCACACAAATCAGCAAGCACTTCAAGGTTGCTCGGGACACGTGTCTGTTCGCACCCTATAGGTATAAAGAAATGACCCAATGGGGCATGTGACCTAAGATTTTACCTATACTGTATTCCCCGTAAGAATGGAGGAAAGGACTGGGCTTACGATTCCAGTTTTCTGATTGGTCTAAACACGAAGCAAGTTTACAAAAGCGAAAAATTTTAACAAACTTTTCAGTCAGTTGTCAGCTGTCAACTTTAGTTTTAGTCGCACTAAACAACGCAGCAAAAATTAAAAATAATTATGCAAGGTAGACGAGCAATATCAATTTTAAATAGTATTCTGTGGGATCAGACAATATTAATAGAAAAATTTGACGTTTCGAGCTGTCAAATATGTCTTACTCGAAACAAAACTAATTAAAATGTTTTATGTAGGTAAAACAGGCTGCCTCTGTAGCGCCACCATGTCCATTCTTTCGGGGAATACAGTATAGGCACAGAATAAACATTCATACAGAAGCGACAGTCAGAGACAGAAACAAAAATTAGAGAAAGAAAGAGTATGCCAACAAATTTAAAAAGCTAATCGGATAAAGTCGGATTGTTTCGGCATATCTCCGTATCTCATGATTCTTTGTTCTTTTCATTATCTCGATTAGAACATTTTCTGTTAGGGGTCAATAATAAAAGTATATTGAGAAACACGAATTGATTTATAATAAGAACAAATATGTTATATTTTCAACAAACGATAGGAAAAATAGTTATCAAAAAGAAAGTCATTATATTTCGCATATTTTGGAGGAGCTGCTGTGTCATCTTGCCTCGCCCATGTATTTTAGGGATTAATTTTAATTCAAGCAAACCAAATACGTCTTTTCACTTTGGCATTATGTCGTTTTGTGAACTATCTGTAATTTTAGAAGTAGTGTTAGTTTCTAATAAAATAGAACAAACGAAGGTAGAATCGGGAGGACTTGTTTGTTCATATAAAAACTGTAAAACTAGATTTAAAAATGGAGAAACGGAAACGTAGGTCATTTTAGTTTCCGAAAGATCCAGAAATGTAAGTTATACTAAATGACTACCATATCATGTAAAATGTATATTCATTTAATAAATATAGGTGTAAAATGTGGCTCAAGGCCTGTGGAAGAGAAGATGTGATGGAGAAGGATATGGGACATATTCATCGAGTCTGATGTTTGTTTCACACATCAAAGATAAAGAAAATTCTACATTGTAATGAATTTGTAAAATTCAGGCATTTGTTTAATAAAAACATAATAGGCTCTTCAACCACATTAAAATTTAGCATATTTGGTACTAATTTTCAATAATACGCTTAAAAACAATGTCAAAAAATATAACACTTTATTTAAAAAATATATATTGCGCCTGTAATTAATTATTAAAAGTCGATATTTTTTACCTCCAATTCGACAGTGACGACATACCGACTTGTGACAGAGATAGATTGCGCGCGCATAATCTTGGCGTGTTTGCATTTAGTCATCTGTTTTGTCACTTTTTCTTAATATTATATTAGAATATTTAAATACAACTTTACACATAAATACAAATATCAAACAATTCACAACGTAACAACATCAGCTTTCATGTGTCAACTTGTTTAAATGTTTGACTGAATAGTTCCGTAATTCTACACGGGCGGCGTTGTTGTCATCAGACGGTATGACGTCACACCGTAAATTTTGTATAGAATTTTTTCCAATTAATTACAGGCTTAATTATATCACAATACAGATGAAAATATGAAAAATATTCATATATTATAGTTTATTTTCGAAAATAAATTTTAAAAAAATTGGTTGAAGAGCATATTACTTGTTTATTTTATCTGATTTCTTTTTAATTCATTCATAAAATTAAAATTTTAGTTTCATTATTTAAAACACAATTTAAATTTCGCGTGTAAATTTCCCAATATAAAATTCAAGGTCATAAACGTCAAATCGCAACAACAATGGTGCCGACAAGGAGTGTTGCTTCTGTATAAATGTCTATTCTGTGGTATACGGTTAAAATAATATATGTATACTGGATGTTTCACGGATACGGGACACCCCGATAATTTTCTTTATTATTGGGAATAGGAGGAAATTATTAAAATAGAAGTTGTAGTAGATCAAGGGGACATTCACTTATCGAAACTATAACATGAAGTTGTATTTCGTTTAAATGGGATGATGTTATAGAGGCTGGTTGGTTTTTCATTGTCCAGCTTATATTTGCTGAAATATTAAAGATACAAAGAAAAGTTAAATTTAAGAGTTATCTAATATAATCTTATCTATAATTTATCATTAAAAAAATTTCCATGGCCTATCAATTTTCTGGAAAAATGTCTTGCTTTCATTTTTTAAATGGAACACGCAGTATATTTTTACGGATTGACAAAGAAAATTAACTAGTAGTCGCTTCGTGTTAAAATTATGAACTTTTTTGTAAGACGTAATGTCATAATCAAACTGTTGTGTTTACGGTTGTCATTTTTAGAATTCTAAAGTGCATGCTACCAAGATTCGTAAAAGTAAAATCGTATTCGCCTGCTTTCTATGATAGAATTCTAAAGTGCGTGCTACCACTACAAGTGCTATTAAACAACTCTTGTAAGATTAAAATTTCAGCAAGTTGGACAATGAAAAACCAACCCCCCTGTATAATTTTTAGGCTCACGCGATAGGATATTTTTATGTGAATTCAACCATGTAATCATTTAATATTCTTATATAACAAAAATATTTAAAAAGAGTCAATTGAAATTTAAATAAATTTCATTTTTATCGTTATTTTTCAGTAGGCTATGTATGAGAGTACCATTGATTTATTATTTTTTTTTATTCAATAATTGAATGTCCCCCTCGATCTACTACAACTTTTATTTGAAAGATTTTCTTTTATTCCCAATAATAAGAAAATAATCGTGGTGTCCAGTATCCACGAAACATCCTGTTTACCTGTATTTTTGATAATTCGTTAAATATTTATAAAATTGACAAAAAGTCATTCATAAAACCTCTGCGACGTCATGTGTCTCCGTTGTTTGTATTACTTACGGCCAGTTTTTCAATCTCTGGTTAAAATTTTAACTTCTAGTTAAGTAAACAATATTGCATCGTTTAATTGACAGCAATGATAAATCTATCATTCGATAGATCATTTCGTTTCAATTTTTATTTAACTCTTAGTTAAAATTTTAATCAGATATTTAAAAACCGGTGGGTGAAGACGTTTTAGGCTTCAATGACGTTTTTCTCCAATTCTATTAATATGTACGTATAGAATAATTTTTTTAAGTGCGTGTATATTATTTAAAAATCGGACCTTGGGAAAGTAAAAAGACAATTTTGGAAAATATCTCACTCAATTCAGAATGCAAAAATTCTAAAAATCCGAGGTGGAATAAACTCAAAAATTACATTTTTCGTTATTTTTTGCAAATTAAAAATAATCTTGTAATATCTCAGGAACTATAAGAGATATTTTGTTGAAATTTTATACGCTTATAAAACTAAATACGTATTGAAAATTTTCAATAAAAATGTTATAGATAGTTTTTGAGATATTATACGTATACGAGGAAGAAGCACGAAATGAGAGACGATTGAGTATTACCATGGCCTCTCTTCTCTTCTCAACGTATTGTCCTAATTCGATTAGACATTTGCTGTTTTGTTTTGCCGTGGTGTTTGACGTTTGTATGAGGAATCCATCGACCTTTAAACTAATAGACGCAGCGTACGAGCAAAAAGATTGTCCCACCATAACTGTGCAGACACAGTATCTCTATCCTTCAACAGTACGGAAGTTAAGAAAACGCAGCAAAATAAAAAAATTGATTTCTAACTTGTTACACTTGGTGCATAATCGCTAAGAGTATAGATTTATTTTTTTTGTGCATAATTAGTTTTATTACATATTTTTAATACAATATATTATAGAGAACAAGTAATAATTAATAAGAACTTACATATGAAATGACAAAGCTGAACCGCGTACGTACTGCTGACTGCACGAAATACACCGTTTCCCCATTATTTCGTCGCATACACACCTCACAACACATATACGTATGTATTGACAGAAATAATTGTAAATGTTCTCAAAAAAAGTAAATAATACACAAACAGTCACGAAACGTCAAATGTAGATTTTGACAACTATCTAGTGATAGAGAGCGATGTATAGAGGTTTACATATGGCTGAAAAAGATGTACAATGAGTACGAACGCATGCGCAGTATACTTTAACTGAGAACTTCCGTACTGTTGAAGGACAGAATATATATTTCTATCCTTTTATGTTGGAGCATTATTCTAACAATAAAAGAATAGAAGATAGTTGGTCCATTATTTTAAAGGTCGATGGAGGAATCAGTTTTGTTATATAATAATGATTTGTCAGCTGATGATAAATTCTAAAAAACTGGTAACAAAATTAAAAATGAGCAAAAACATCATTTAAAATTTAAATAATGTTTTAAATTCGATCTAAGAGGTCATGGTAATATCTCTTTTCGAGCTTGTTATCTTTGTCTAAGACGTTACGTGACGTTACTTCAGAACTCACTAGATGGCAAGCATAAAATTATAAAATCATAAGTCCCCACGGCTTATTACCTATTTCTTTTTTTTTTGCAGATTTCGATAATGATGACATATTTGTAACATTTACCAATAATACCGCAATATCATAGCTATTGTGAAAAGTGTACCACAAATAGAATAGAATAAAGAAGTATATTTCATAAAAGTATTAATATTCAATCTACTTAACTGAAATTACTGCCTAAATTTTTAATATAAAATTTGTGTAATTAAAAATTATTTAAACGAAAACAACCTTCCGTAATTCTTTCAGTGTACGCGAAACATAATAAATTATAAATTCTGCTTTTAAAAATAAATTATCTACTCCCGTTTCATGAAAAGTTACAACCTCTTTGCAGGAACAAAAGTTTCTTGCAAATTATATGAAATATTAAGAGCTACAGTTCATTTTACTTAGCACTCAGTTTATAATGGATATCAACCTGAGACAGTAATCGAGAGGGTATCTTTGACTGTGCTTCCCTCCAACAACACACAGGAGTAGTTGCCAGAGTCGTCTGCATGCGTTTCTCTTATTGTTAATTTTCCATCTGACGAAGCTGTCGATCTAGACTTCATTGGACTATCCATTATTGCGATTCCTTCTCTCCTCCTGAAAATGCAAGGTTTCACGTAAAGCGACAAGATAATGAAAGATAATTGGTGACCTTAATATAAAAGTGAATGTAATAACATAAACAAGATACTTCATAAATTGACGTAAAGAAGGATTTGATTAAAAAAGTAGATTAAGCTACACTCAAATTTTATATTTAGCTTTAGTGACATATATTTAAATCTTTGTTCTTTGTCACATCATAAATATTTTTAATCCATTTAAATTTTTCAAAATGACTAAAATGTTGGTCTCTTTCACAAATATTATTGTTGGCATCAGATTTAATACGTACAATGTCTATTTGCAAGGAAATAATTGAAATGTACACATTCTGGATAAAATCGGCTTAAATTCTACAGTTCCCAGAATTTGTCAGTCTTTTAATTTTATTTTGCACTCATAAATATAAATCAGTTATTTCCGGTTTTTAATTTAAGTCAGCGAAATTTCCCAATTCGATTCAATAAAAAAATAAAATGTTATATAATTTTGTATCTACAAAAAAAATCGCCATACATTAATGGTTTTGTTCTCAGAATTATTTGTTAATATAGAAAACAAGTTTATATTCTTTACAGATGATTATATACAATTATACACCATCCTATCATTATAAAAATGATGAACGAGTCTGCCAATTTTGTTTATTATTTGAATTGAAATAACAAACATATACAAAGAACTAAATTTGTTTTTCATATTCATCTCCTTCATTCATAACTACTTGTTTAAACAAAAACCAGATGCCGTTTACATTCGCTATCAATTTTGTTTGAGTATGTTGAACAAAGTTTGCATACAAAACCGATAGTGTATGGCGGGTGAAACAAAATAAGGAAAAAAAAAAAACAAACAGTAAAACGGAACATAACAGAGCAGGATGTATGAAACAATCAGTATTCCGTGATACAAACCTGCTTCATGGTCTTTCCTACTGTTCTAAACACATACCATTCTATCTTCGTCTTGGATGGATCGCCCGATGAGTTACATGCTAAGTGTATCGCTGATTTAATATCAAAAAACTGTACTTTTTGTCCATTTGGATCCGTAATATTATATTCATAATGTGTTGTATCAGCTGCAACAAAAAAACAAAATTAATATTCAAATATAATAACAAAAAAATTCTTGAGTTTATCAATTTAATAAAACCCTTTTTATTTGATTGATAACCCAAAATAAATATTGTATTTGGAAATTCTAATCAAAAAGATTATTTTTAAACTGTAGCGTACGGAAATTTCTACAGTATAATTTTATTTATTATTTATTTAATTATATCCGTGAAATAAAATGTAAAAAAAACTAATCGTACGTTATTTAATCTTTTATAATCAATACGAAGCATGATGTACATAATTACGAAACGTTAAATTTAACTATCGATTTCCATTTGCTTGCGTATTTTATTCAGACCAATTCCGGGTTTTCTAAGCAAAAGAACCAATCAAATTTTCATACGTATTGAAATGATAGAAGTATTTATAGAGAATCATAAAAACTATTCTTCATTAAAAATTAAAGTAAAATAGAATGTAACAATACAGTAATTTTGAATCATTGAAATAACTGTATTTGCTAATAATTTTATAACAATTATATTTTTATATCATTTTAATCGAAAGAACAATAGAAAATAGTACATCTGTTTTATCAAATATTTTTTTAATGAATGAATAAAATGTCTGCGAATATCATTAATTCAAAACACGAATGCTAATTTTAATAAAAGAAATATCCCATATTAGTAATATTCGAGAAAAAAATAATACACCTACAAGCGGTGGGAACAACCTATTTGTCCGCTTTAAAACAGAATTGTGGACAGAACTATGAATGACAAAGTATGTAGAATGAATATAACACCGTGTAAAGTCAAATATAAACATAAACAGACTTAGCCATAACCTTGTCACTTAACCTTTCAACACTGAACATCTGTTTTTGTTGTTATTTGTTGCACACATTTAAGAAAGAAATGAATAACTTAAACGTCTCAATTTCCTCATACACGTTTGAAAAGTGTCAATATAATTTTCGATTTACCCGCGAATATTGTTTTACATTCCACCTTTATTAAAATCGCAGCAAATTAAATTTACCAATAGAAAAGGCACACAAGACGTTATCCACTGTTCGGCCTACGACCTTACAAAATCATTCTTCAATTTTTAATTATGAATTTATTTATAAATATTGTATAATTAAATGATATTTTATGTTGAAATTGATAAACAACAACAATAATATTTAAAATAGGGTCCTATACCATAGTCATATTTTAACTATGTTAAATAAGAAGACGAAAATATACATAAATTAATGAGTATTAGTGAAAAAAAATTCTTTAAATATTGGCTAGGTCACAAACTATAAGCGATTGAAGATGATTACTAATTGGGTATGACGCGTTAGGTACTAAGAATTTGATTGGTGGCCTGATTTTAAAAAGGAGAATCGCGCGTCTTTAGCGGTCACCTTTAAAAGAATTTGAAATGTCATGTTGTTCCATAACCTAACAAAACGTTTGTGTTTGATGAATTTGTTTAATTATAACATCTAGTAATATTAACAATAATACTATATTTATAAGTAAATCAATTTGTAATATTAATTAAATTAATAATAATATTAGTTAAATTAATATTGAAACTTCAAAACAGGCCAACACTGGCGCCATCCGTCGTCATGCTTTGTGTAATAATATTGTCAAACTGTTTCAATGTTCTATAATTTATTAGGAAAAAAATGTTATTTTTTACGTTATTTATACTTAATAATAATTTCTTCATGAATATAACGTATAAGTTTTTATATACAAACATTTCAGCTATGCAAACATGAAAAAAATTGTTCCCTCTATAACCAACAGTTTGTCCCATTGTTTGTCGATCACTCGTTAGTATCTGCTACGTCATGCACAAATTCTTAAACTTTAAAAATTCATATCTCGCTTATTACGTAAAATTTTTAAGTCGCGTTTGCACTAAAATTCTTATTTTATCCTGTTCTTACAGAAAAAAAAATAAAAGAAAAATGGTATAGGACCCCATTAACGAGAAATCCCCAATATTTTGCAATAATACAACAAAATATTTCAAATTTATATTAGTATTTTGTAGTCTAGTTTAAAAATTTCATTTATTGTATCCTTATTGTTTAAATACCTAAAACCTTCATCCAAAAATATTGATTGTACTTCCTAAATAATCACAAAGAATTATTATATGCTAAGTGCTAATTATAGATAATATAATTGGGTAAAGAATAATAAGTTGATTTACAATTTACTAAAATGGGAAGATCAAATTATCGAATTTAATTAGATATATTATTTTATATAGAATTAATTGGAATAAAGATATATAAGTACATGGAAATTTATTTTTATGACAAAGTAACACTTTATGAAAATAGTTTCGAAAATACATATTTTACGAGCCGTAAAATTTTAAAATAATGTTTACAAGTAAAGTACCTAACGAGTTAATAAAATAACAAATATATGACATTTTCTGTTTTAAACTGCATGTAATTTTATTTTTGCGTGCTCTGTTTCCGTATACTTATTATTCTTTTCAATATATTGTCGATAACAGATAAGAGTAAATGGTGTTTAGAACACCATTTTACTTGAATTTGCAAGTCCAAAAAATCCGAATCTCGTCCAAGTCCAAATGTATTTTCCAGGCTTGATACGTAAAACCATAGAGTTATAAAATATATATACACATAGAGGGCGCCTAAACACTCAAAGCTGATGTCATGCGGGGTAAGCTTGTGTTTGTACGGCGGCCATCTTGGGAAGATCAAGTGTATATAAGCGTTCTCTGGTTATTTGATTATTTTACGTTAATAATCGATTTTAATTTGTGTTATTCGAATGTGAAACGTTTGTAATTACATGTCAACGACTTGTGCCTTCGGTTGTAATAACCGAATGTCCGTAAAAACTTTAAAACAAGAAAAAGAAAAGGAAAAAGCGATGACAATTCACAAGTAAGTATTATTTTACTTATACATATTATTAATGTTTAGTTCATATAATTTATTGTATTTTTTTACATATTTCATGTAAAAATATTAACTTATTTTTTGTAATAAATATGTTTGTACTTCGTATTTATTTGTATTGTAAACATCATAAATATATATTTTTATATGAAATTTCTAGCCTCAAATTATTTGCCTATTCGGTAAGTAGTTTTTGTAAGTATCTATCTCAATCATTACAATTGTCATAAAATTCGAACAGTTTAATTTCTATAAAAAATATTTTATTAAAGTTTAATCGCAATACACTTCAAATTGAAGATTTTTACAATTTTTTGGTTCTTTCAAATTTAAATTTAATTAATTTTAATACATTTCTTACTGAATTAAAGCTTGCTAATTACAAATAGCTTCAATTTCTGTTACGTTATTGTATTTTTGTAACAAAACTGAAGAAAGCGCGCTTAAATACAATAACGTTGATCGTCCCAAGGTGGCGGCCACGAGATTCCCCTTCCGTCTCATGGCGACAAAAACTCTGTCAACATCTGTACTTTACGCTCTCTCTAGTCCTATTCTATACTCTAAGCGTAAAACACTATTCTTTACCATGAAGAAAATAAATTGCCAAATGCAAAAGTCCTTCGCAAGATGGTAATGGATCAGTCTTTATTTTCCGGCAAATGTCACAAACAAAGCATAAATAAAAGCTTTTCTTTGTACAGTGATGGATATCTTGTTCCAATTGTTATAGTGGCGCGTGTGTATTTCTAAAGATTTGCATTAATAAAAGGGATTAAAATCAAGGTGGTTCTGTCCCTGGGAAGTTGTTTCCGCATCGTACGATGAATGCCGACTCACTTGATCCCTGTATAAATATGTAAATGTTGTGAGCGTCACTCAAAATCCAGGATGTTGCGAGCTATTTGCCCCAATTCTGTAAGAAAGTTGTTAAGACTTAGCAACATTGCTATAGCAAATAACCAATAATAATTGCGAACACTGAATAAAACACGAAAATGACAGCCTTTACATTTTTTTCTATTAGTTATAATTTTTAGCAACGTTGCTAACACTTAACAACTTCCTTACAGAATTGATTGTTTACTTAAAACAACTTATCTCACTTTCTCACAGACAGTCAGACAGATGTAGTTTTTAAAGAAATAGAAGAAAATACACGCTTTGTGCATTTAATAAATGATTTAATAATTAAATACTTCGTAACGTCATTTCATTCATTCAACTCTGCCGAGTGTTCTATTTTTACAATTAAACTTTTTATAGCGTTAAAAGGAATAAAATAGGTAATTATTGGATAAATAAAATAACATATTAACGCATTAACCTATATTACTTAGTTAAAGTGAGGCGCGTTTATTAGTAATCATGTTATATCGATTCGCTTGTTTTGCAGGTAGGGTTCTCGGTTCGCATTATTCAAAAAAAAAAAAAAAAACAATGATCGGTAGTTTTGGTTATAGAATTTTCATTGCAGTTAGAACACAAGTTTTTTTATACAATGTTCAAATTACCAGGATGAATAATAAATATGTCTACTTATTTTTATGTAGGTACATCATATTTATAAATGCGTATAAAACTAATTAAATTAGTAGTATAATTGTAAACGATATATTCAAAATTTAGGTTAAATATCAATTTTAATAAATAAGTTACCAATATCACATTACTGAACACTGATCTAAAATAATAACTTTATAGATAACACTTTTGTTACAAGTTCTGTGCATAACAAATTCAACATTTTTTAGAAGTATAAGTTAATTTGTTAAAATTAACTTTTTGTTTTAATTTCTGTTGTTTCCATAGAGCTCCATTCAATCTATATGAGAACACGAATATTTGAAATACATCCAACTCAAACCAACATGTACCACGCCCAACTACATCGAATGATTAATTGAAGTTATCGATTAATTTTTTGTTCGTGCTATAAATCAAAAGTTCATTTATTATGAGATGAAAATTTTGAAAGGAATCAAGTTTCAATTGCTCCTGGGACAATGGGCAATTTATCTTTGTTAGTAACTTGTGTATATTAACCAGTAAACTTTAACAGAATTAAAAGTTAATATAGACTATTCCCTAGAGTTGAGTACCGAAATTTCATACTTACTGGATAATTTTTTTTTTCAGAAGTACATTCGGTTGGTACATATTAAATGTACATAACTCATAATTATTCTAGTTTGTATCAGTAAAGTTTACATTTTCAGTGACAGGAATGAAAATTATACTGTTTCTTTCAATAAAATTTTTATTGTAAGTACTTTTAAAATAACTAGGTACATAATATGGAAATAAAAATGGTGGTGAATAATTCTCCAAATGTATTCAAAATTTCGATGTATAGCTAAATTTTCATATATATATATGTATATTTTCTAATAAGATGAAATTCTACGACTATGAAAAAAATCTTATAATAAGCAGTCTAAAACACATGGCTGGTATCACAAGCCTTGTTTAACTAAAGCACTGTTTTAAGAAATGACAAATTCAAATTTCAATATTTAATTTCATCCATATGTTTAAAGAATGATTTTTTTTATTTGTTTGTATACAAACTATGTTCTGTTTTAAACTCATATTCTGATAAATTTGATATTATTTATTAGCATTAAATAATGATATTTGACATATTTTAAAACAAGGCTTGTACTCAATGTATTTAATGTTTTTCTAACCAAAAATGAAAAGCATTATGTTACGTTACTGTATATATAAAATAAACAAATAATATAGTTATTTTAAATATTTTATGGGGTAAACATTGAAAGTATTCATAATTTCATGACAAATAAGTCTCCGTACGATAACCAAAACAAATAAATTTTGATGGGTTTTCTTTTGTTTTTTCAATAACTAAGCAACGAGCCATTGGATCTACTAAATTTTTGGTCACCGATAGTATTATATTCTGCAATTCTTCTAGTAATTTAATCTTTTTTGGTTTTATTGGTGTATATTCGTACCTCTTTCAAGAATTTTCCGCACTTTCTCAATCGGGTTAAAGACCGGAGACTGTGGGGGATGATTAAGTTTATTTTTGATATTATACAATATCCTTTCTAATTAAATGGATTCAGACAGTGTTTCAAAATGAATTAAGTTATTGTTTTTAATCTGAGACTGTCACAATTTCAATTTAATTTAAACAGCCGTCACTGTTTATATTCATTAATTGATTTTAACCTTAGAAACGAATGTCCACTAAAAATGTTTAGTCAACCAGTTTTATTATTATTATTCAAGTATAAGTTTTCCTTTGAATCCATGGTTATTGTATTTTTTAATTAAATGATAGAAATGTTTACAAGACTAGGGTCACAAAAATTGGCTGTGGACTAGATGCAGACCACGGGTTGAACATCCCTGATTTTAATACTTCATTTATTAAATCTTTCTCTTATGCCCGTATTCACCAACATCAAATAAATCTTCGAATAGCTTATTCATTAAATAAGACAAAAATATCGCATCGATACCATAACACAAATAAAGGTATTTATTCTCGCTGGCATATTTTGATGCGATTTTTTCTCTTATTCAATGAATAAGCTATTCGAAGATTTATTTGATGTTGGTGATTACGGGCATTAGTGTTCTATGTTAATTAATCTTGTTTGAAGGGTTAGATTATGAGTCGTTATGTCTGCACTGACAACCTTTTGCTACTTTTCATTTAAATGAATGTGTGAAGAGTGCTTATTTTAATGAAGTTGGAACGATCTGTACTCGTATTTGGGCCAGATAGTTAGATAGAATTATTTTCGAGTACGTGCACATGGCTAAACTTCGTATTTAGTTCAAAAGCTCGGGTGGAAATGTCAAGAGTCAGTGCGCCGCACGGAATAAGCGGAGAGCGGCGTCGGTTAGCAAATGGAATTGTTCGGATACGGGTGCGCCAAGAGAACGCAACTCAGCTTTTGCAGTTCACCCCTTTCTACTAATTTATTTATAAACTTACGTCCAATCTACTACAGGAATACACTTTTTTCAATTCTTTAGTACCTAATGATTCGGAAGGTTCCATGTATACAAAAACAGATTTTATAGTTGAATTTTGGTGACAAGAGGATTCCAATATGATAAAGTTACTGAAAAGGTTCACAATGTTTGTAAATAAAAATACACAAATTACCACAAATAATCGTAGGAAATATAACTAGAATTGAATACCAGAAATAAAAAGGTTTAAGTGCCATAAACAAATATTAGAATAAACTGAGAACAAAATAATATATCGACATATTTTAAGAAAATAACATTTTTTTTTTTACAGTGATTCATATTTGTACTAGTACAAACAACTTTTTGGTTTACTTATACAAATGACTTAGAAATCAGATTTTGAAACAATATTTAAAGAAAAAAGTTTATATCTAAACTGGCATTGGCCCTTGAAATTTTGATATAAAAAATTTGGTGTCACAATAGATAGTAACTTTTATGTTCTTCGAGTAAATACGGTATGTGGTATCACATTCAGAAGATCTCTCATTTTCTCTTCCGTTAGTTTACTTTATTGTAGTTTGGGGCACGGACACCGTATACTCAACAACGTGAGCCAGAATCTTCCCTTTTTTTTAAATGGTTTACACATCTCCATGGTTCCAAAATGTTGTGAGTTTCTTTCATTCGAACTAAAAATGGTTCTGCAATGTCAAATTTTAAATTGTGCAGCTTTGATACTTGCATAGTTGCTGTATTCCAAAAGATTTCCGCGACTAATTTGAAATTAAATAGATCATGTACACACACTCTTTTCACCTTTTTTCTCCTTTAAGTAGCGCCACATTGCACAGCAGGTGTAAGTTCCGCCATTTCAATGCAACTGTAGTGAGTACTTATGTTGTATTTTAGGTTGATAGCGTTGGAACATACTACATATTCAAAAAAAAAAAAAAAAATTTTTTTTTTTGGCACTTATAGCTTTTTTATTTCTGGTATTGTTCATACTTAGTATCCATATGTATGTGAAACAAAATGCAAAAATGTACATGCTGTCCTTATGAGGTATGACCTTGCATACACACGCTAAAATATGCGTAATAAATGAATTATCAGTGGCATAAAAACTTCTGTCTCGTTACAGTTGTCATATTTAATTTTGTTCTGATAAATAAAAAAATATATCTTGGAATGGGAAGTAAAACGTTCTTTTAATTGGATTACTGTCTTTATTGTATGTTGTATTCTTTATTTAAACTGCGACGTTTTGGCCAAGATCCTAGCCATTATCAAGCATATGTGTAATAGAACAAAAAAATATATATATAAAAAATGAATTTGGTTACATTTTTTATCGTCAAAACTTAAAAAAATTAAAACTTGAAGAGTGTAAAGATTCAACAATTGAATTGACTAACTTAGTTTCAGATCGGGAGAATAGTGCCTAAAAAATATTTGTTTATTAGTCAAAAATTCATTTTCCTCAAAACTAGGCTCGCGTGATATCCACTGTTTTCTCCCGAGACTCTTCAAGTGTTGTGCTATCAACCACCGTAATCTATACGAAATCGAGGTTTTCAAAAGTGCACAAAAAATTAAAAATTAAAACAATGGATGGAATTAAGAAAACACAATTATTACATTGAGAATTATTAATACTATTAAAATAAACAGTTTTCATAAATATATGTTTTTTTTTTCTCTTTCGATGATGTTGCATATTTACATTCGGTATTTAATCGTTATATACTGCGCCATTGGCCTTATGCCTATGCATATATACTTGTGTATTTTGTTCTTCATGCATTTTATGCTACATTAGGAGAACATCTATCAACTATTCATCTGCCATACGCCTCGTTTTCTTCACATACGAATGTATTATTAAAAATATTCAGTTTTCTATTATTCACTCGGTATGAATATACATTTACATATAAGGAGAATATTATCATCCAGACTAGTTGAATGACATTGCATATATGGTATGCTGCTGGCCTATACAGGCTGGTTGATTTTTCATTGTCCAGCTTATATCTTCTGAAATATTAAAGATACATAAAAAAAGTTATATAGAAAAGTTATTTGATACAACCTGGTCTATAATTTAGCATAAACAATTTTTTTCCAAGGCCTACCAATTTTCCAGAAAAATATTTAACTTTGATTTTTTAAATGGAACACCCTGCATATTTTTACGGAATAAAATTCTAAATAAATTTCTCTTTACAATGATGTGTAACAAGTAAGGGTTTACCTTTAAATTATGTCTAATAAAGTAAATAGAAATACGACAAAAGTAGGCTGTGATATTCTATTGTTTATACCAGTAACATATGTCACAGATTGCTACTTGATATTTAAATAAAAGTGTTAATAATTTTGTAAATCATCAATGCTAGTAATTCTATTACTTGCTTTATTAGACATAATTTCATTCAAAGGAAAACCCCTACGTAGCCAATGTTCATGTGTGACAGAAGTTACAGGTATAAACAATAGAGTATCATAGCCTACTTTTATCATTTTTTTTATATTTGCTTTATAGGACATAATTTAAAGGTAAATCCTTACTTGTTACACATCATTGTAAAGAGAAATTTATTAAGAACCTTATTCTGTCAAAATATACAGGCTGTTCCATTTAAAAAATTAAAGTTAAACATTTTTCCAAAAAATTGGTAGGCCTTGGAAAAAAAAAATGTTTATGCTAAATTATAGATCAAGTTGTAAAACAACTTTTGTATATAACTTTTTTTTGTATCTTTAATATTTCAGAAGATATAAGCTGGACAATGAAAAATCAACCACCTGTATAACGCTTTTTACATTAAGTTTAATAATTTGAAATAATCAATTTATTTAAAAAATGAGTAAAAATTATATTCTTTTGCAATTATATTTGCTTTTGAATTGTGTGGTGACTGGTGATGTAGTCTCTTGCCTTCACCATAAAATTTAGTGTACCTCTCGGTAGGTACACGATAACCGATAACTGGGCGACGTACAACTGGGCCTCAATTCTCCAAACCATTCGTTCGCATTCGTATGCGTTCATGAACGTATAGTACCTAAACGTATACGTTCCAAAAATCCTATTCTCGAACGGTTTACGTTTGCCTCGCTCATTTTATAACGTATACGTTTGACTTTATTAAAGGCAGGTTCCACTTGTCTTTACATTTGACATTTTGACATTTACGTTTAATCTGTGTATTAAAATTGAACTCAAAACTGTCTGAATAATATAAATATGAAAAAACCGCAGAAACAAAGTTCTCCTTTCGAGGACAAACAAAAAAATTAATTGTAGAGTTCATTGGAAGAACATCCACATTTATTAAGTGGAAAATTTGATTCAAATTTTGGGAGGAATTAACATCGACGTTGAATGTATTCTGGGACAAAAAAAGACTGGAAAAACTGGAGAAGGGTAGTTGGGTTTCTATAATACATTTAAATTTATAAAATATATTTACTATTTTTTCTAATTTTTGGTACCTTGTATGAAGATTCTAAATGTCGAACTTAATTCGCCTACTCAAGGTGTCGAGAAGAGGGATAAATCATGTTCACAATTCTCTTGACGTCCAAGTAAATGTTAAAAACAAGAGAATTGTGAACATGATTTATCTCTCTTCTCGACACCTTGAGTAGGCGAATTAAGTTCGACATTTAATATATATTTACAGTAAAATTTTTGAAAGAAGTCCGATCAAGGCTATCTACGAATTGTATCTATGAATTAAGATTTTGTGCTGTCAAATTTAGTAGTGTCTTTTACTTAGTTTTTATGAGGGTACATAATATCTTGTGTACCTCATAAAAACTATGTAAACGACACTACTAAATTTGACAGCATAAAATCTTAATTCATAGATACAATTCGTGCATGGCCTTGATCGGACTTCTTTCAAAAATTTTACTGTATACTGATTGATTTTAGACAGCACGATATACGTTCGCGAGCAAAAATGTATCTAAAATGTATGACATAACATACTGTATAAAATGGTTACGAATAATATTCAATCTTTTTTTACTAATTCTGGATTTATTCTCCTTGTCGTCATTGTCAACATCTTGATTTGTTTGATCAAAAATTTCAAAATCCATATTCTCATTTTCTTCTGCTTGTGGATCGGGTACTTTATTTTCGATGCACATATGTAAGATTGCATCTTCCATGTTATTTTAATATTGTATATATTAACAATTATTTTTAATTCACAAAATATACTTATTATATTCCCAATAGTAAAGTTTTTTTTTATGTTAAACGAATGAAACGTATGAAACTTGTACGTTTAGAAACGTATACGTTCACGAAACGAACGCTGAAGAATACCAAAGTCTCATTTCATACGTTTCGAACGCCGCAAATGTATACGTTTAGATTCGAAAATAGAGGCCCTGGGAACATCCCCCTAGGCGACGTACAACTGGGCGCCGCAACATTTGGGCGATGGTCAACTGGGCTACGTGCCTACACTTAAAAAATTTTGCAACAGGAAAAATAGTTAAAAGTAATGCTCTGATTTTTCTAAATAAACCCTAATATAACCTAACCTAACGCACAATTGTGTAATTCTATATACATATATATATATATATATATATATATATATATATATATATATATATATATATATATATATATATATATACCGGGTGTCTACTTTTATTTCTGAACATAGGAAATTAAATGTTAAAATTTTGATCTGGTGATATCTCTTTACCTATTAATTTTAGAACAAAAGTGTAAGGAAGAAAAATGTTCAGAATGAAAAATTGTGTCAACGAGATCCAATATTGTTGTTCAATTGTTTCTTATGAACGAGTTAGAAGCAAAAGAAAATACGTCATTTAAGGCAATTATCAGAGTGCCATGGAAAAAAACAATAATTTATATTTCTTGTTTCTGGCATATCTGACAGATTTGACTTTTCTTTTTAATTTATTCTTATTAGAATTAGTGATTATTATTTTTTTCTTCTAGATTAACACTTTCCAATATTCTAGTAATAATAATATAACAAGATATGTCAAATCTGTCAGATATACCAGAGACAAGAAATATAAATTATTGTTTTCTTTTTCATGGCACTCTGATAATTGCCTTAAATCGAGTATTTTCTTTTGCTTCTAACTTATACATAAAAACAATTGAACAACAAACCTGGTACTCAATCAATGCAGTTTTTTACTCTGAACAGTTATCTTCATTAGACTTTTGTTAAAAAATTAATAGGTAAGGAGATATCGCCGAATCAAAATTTTAACATTGAATTTCCTATGTTCAGAAATAAAAGTAGACACCCGGTATATATATATATATATATATATATATATATATATATATATATATATACAGGGTGTTTCAGGACGAGCTTACGCTATCTATATTTTGAATACTATTTAATATAATTTAACGAAATTTGGTATCTAGGGGTTATCCAACATGCCTGTTTTACCTAAAATATTTTCAAGGCTGTAGCACTTCCGGTTTGACCGGAAATTGACCTCAACTTTCTTATTTTAAATGGAATACGTTATATTTTATTTTACCATTGAATGCAGCGAAAAATTTTACATATGAAGCAATAAAAACATTTTACTCATTATCAACTACTTCCGGCGTTATTCAACTTTTTTTGATTTTTTGTCTGAAATCCGGCACATTTTCAAAACTCTGTATCTCGGGAACGAGATTGAATTTTTATAATCTGAAAAAAGCCTTTTATAAAGGAGATTTTAAGCTACATTATCCATAGAATCTTTGATTATTTATAAAAATGTGACGGGTACGTTACACCAAAATTACAGTTAACAAACTTCGAGAAAGACAATTTTTTTAAATGGAACCCCCCCTTTTTTATTACATAAATGTGTTCTACGGCAAAAAATAAGGGTACTTTATGTAACATGTCCTTTGTTGAAAGTTGATAGAATTTCAGTAAATTAGAAAAACATGTAATCTGGGTATATAAAAGTATTTATTCTATGGCTATTGTGGGGTGGAGCGCCATCATGCTGGTACCATATTAAATTCCTTTGATCCAACGGTAAATTATCTAAGAAATCAAGTAGATGAGTTTATAAAAACATTGTTTTTCCATGGTTTACTTATCCGTATTAATAAAATAATTATACCCAGATTACATTTTTTCTAATTTACTGAAATTCTATCAACTTTCAACATAGGACATGTTACATAAAGTACCCTTATTTTTTGCCGTAGAACATATTTATGTAATAAAAAAGGGGGGGTTCCATTTAAAAAAATTGTCTTTTTCGAAGTTTGTCAACTGTAATTTTGGTGTAACGTACCCGTCACATTTTTATAAATAATCGAGGATTCTTCTATGGATAATGTAGCTTAAAGTCTCCTTTCTAAAAGGCTTTTTTCAGATTATAAAAATTCGATCTCGTTCCCGAGATACAGAGTTTTGAAAATGTGCCGGATTTCAGACAAAAAATCAAAACAAGTTGAATAACGCCGGAAGTAGTTGATCATGAGTAAAATGTTTTTATTGCTTCATATGTAAAATTTTCCGCTGCATTCAATGGTAAAATAAAATATAGCGTATTCCATTTCAAATAAGAAAGTTGAGGTCAATTTCCGGTCAAACCGGAAGTGCTACTGCTTTGAAAATATTTTAGTTAAAACGGGCATGTTGGATAACCCCTAGATACCAAATTTCGTTAAATTATATTAAATAGTATTTAAAATATAGATAGCGTAAGCTCGTCCTGAGACACCCTGTATATTATTTTCTCGTCCGGAATTCGCGGCGCCCAGTTGTCCATCGCCCAGTTGACCATGTCTGTCAACCCCTTCACAATTTACTTAAACTGTATCACAGAACACACGATGTATTCTCAAACCCAATGTAATAACAAACACAGTACAAGACAACCGCATTCAATATATGTACATACATCACTAAAATCATTACATCTATTATTCACGATTCACTCCTACATGCAATCTATTAATTCAATACATAATTACGAAACTAATGAAATTCTGATCATTAGCTTTATAAAGAAGTTTTGGGTTAAATTACACACTATTTTACATAATAATATGAATCATTTATTATATTTCAATCATTTCAATTATTATAATGACAGAATATACAGGGTGTAAATTTTAAAACGGGTCATAGGGCTATAACATAGAAAAACAGTTTTTTAGATGCCAAAAGTTTCTATATTAATTTATTGAAAATATAATTGGTGCCTATTATAAAGAAAAAAATTAAGAATTTTTTCATACCAAACTCCTTACATTTCTGTTTCATATAAAGCCAGAAATTAATTTTAAACATTTTTACAATTAAGAAAAATATCATTAGCCATGAAAGTGACAGTAACAAAACGTTGTCATGATAGGGGACAATTAAAGACAAAAGTTATTAATTTATAAACCAATACAAAATAACACAAAATAAAGTAAAAACTAGGATATTTATATCAGAAACAATTATTATTTATTGTAATAAATATTTACAAACTAAAGATGATCTACATGTAATAAGAAATAAGTTATAAGAAACGAGAAAAATTGCAAACTACAAGGGAACAAATTAAAACCATTTATGCTGGGTTTATGCAGCATGTAAATTATGAAATTAAATTAAGCTACTAAATTAAGAAACTAAACTAAAATAACGTCATTTATGCAGTAAATTAAAATTCAGAATTTTATGTTTGACATTTCGTATAATCTAACTTTTATAGGTGCAATTGCGGTACATTATATTTATGTAAGATAAAAAAATAAAGATAAACAATTTGTTGAATAAGTCCAATTAGTATTTCGTCGCTCTTTTCTGCAGGAACTATGTTATCATCGTCGTACATTTTCATAGGTTAGGTGCGAAAATTTATCATAATTGCGCGAGTGGCGCAGGCGCAGCATTAATAATTTGTAATTTTTCTTCATGAGACAAATTGTTCGTGATTTCTTCTTAATAAAACGAACATAATAATAATAATTTAACAAATAAAGTGTAAGAAACCTTTATTAATGAGCGTCTAAAGTCAACAATTGTTTTATTTTGTTTCTGTCAGTTTCACGGCTATTGATATTTTTTCTTAATTGTGCAAATTTTTAAATTTATTTTCTGGCTTTATATGAAACAGAAATGTAATATGTTTGGTATCAAAAAATTCGTAATTTTTTTCTTTATAATATGCACTAATTATTTTTTTAATAAATTAATATAGAAACTTTTGGCGTCCAAAAAACTGTTTTTCTATGTTATAGCCCTATGACCCGTTTTAAAATTTACACCCTGTATATCTACCTACTTGACAATTTTGGTTTTTATAAAAATGAGAACGAATATTTTTCAATTTATTGAACCACTAAAGCTTTTAACGAAATAACACAAAATCGACTAATAACTGTTTGTGTAAGTATATCATTTCATGAAATCTATAATAAACAGACTATTACTAACAATAAAAAAACTATAGATGTTGTGATAAAGAGAGCAGGATGGGTGAACATGTCGATGACGAAATATTTTTTGGTCGAACATAACAACAATGAATTTTTGTCTCGTATTTGCTTCGAAATAAATTATTAAAAACTAAATGCATTATTTTGTAACTTGTTTTTACCGGGGTTTTTAATCCGACTGAAATGGACTTAAATACACTCAAATCTGTTTTTGCACGGAATATTTTTACGCGATTTGGAAACAACAGGGCTTACAAAATCGCTAATATTGTCATTGTACCCTATTTTATCATATCTTCGTACTCATAAAATAAAATAAATAATTCAATACCATATGACTTGTTTATTCTTATTAATTGCACATTTTTTCGATGTCAAACCAATTTCTAATTTTTCATATGCACTATGTATATTTTTACAAGATTTTTTACCTCTCGCTAAGAGAGGTATTGGAATCATGCTAAAAATCGCATATCCAGATTTTAGTGGATAAGCACGGTTTAATGTCCCTAGAAAGAATCCGATTATAACATTTTTCGGTGTGTGTGTGTGTGTGTGTGTGTATGTTGGAGCCACGATTTCTCAAATACTATAAAACTTAAAAAATATTTAACTGCAGTTTCCTCAATCTGACATTCCTAAGAGCTGATTAGATTTTGGTAACAATTGGACAACCGGAAGTAATAGTTTCTTTAAAAAAATCTTCTAAATATATTTTTTTGGAAATTTTTGTTTTTACAAATATTGAAGAACATAAAATTCTCCACTTAATTTTTTTATTGTTGTGTAGATTTAGAGATAAAGACACCATAATATATAGAATAATCTAATGTTATACATCGCAGAGGCTAAGGCACTAAGGAAATCAGTTGACAAATTCAAATGTTTATAACATAGTTTGTAAATGACAGATGTCAGTGTCACAAATCAACAGTTTTAGTGACATTCTGAAAGCTTTTTCTGGGAAGTACATTTAATCTTTCTTATTGTTTTATTAATTAAATACTTAAAATTGTAGGTAAAATACATATATCCATCAGAAATATCGCCAATCTTGTCAATGAATTACAAGAATCTTTGACATTCAGGAACTTCCTCATACAATGAAAAATATGTTATAATATATTCAAAACACTTCTATTCATAATATTTCAAACAAATTTCATATAAATTTCACGTATTTTTGCAAAATTTGACGAGAAATACTTCAATAAACTGGTTTTCAAAAAAAAATTACAGTAATTTATTATAGACAAATGATTTATAAAAAATGTTCAAGATTGCAACCATTGACATGAATACAAAGTTCAAATCTTCTTAATAAACTATTTCTCACTAATCGCAGTGTTCTTCCGCCAACATTATTAAGAACAAATTCAATATTATTTTTGCCATTTAAAATAAGAAAGTTGCACCCCGTATTTTCAGAACCACTGGTCTAAAAAAAATTTGTTTCGCTTATTAATGTAGTCTTACAAAAATTAAATTATTTGCTAGATTAACCGACTTTGTAGCTCTTAATAGTTCTCGAGATAGCAATAGTGTAACACTTAAATGAACACCTGTATAGATTAATATATGTATTATTATTATTATTTATTTATTACGGCACAAATATTTTAAAAAGCAACAGTGTTTTACAGTGGCGTAGCCAGGATATTTTTGAAGGGGGTGCACAAGTCTCATCAATAATAATAATGATAATAATAAAAACTTTATTCCGTAAAAATAGCAAAATAAACTACAAGTACATTTCTAAAAATATATACAAGTAGTCAAAAAAAATTGCACCCAACCCTAACCCCCCTGTCTACGCCACTAGTGTTTTATGTTGGTAAAGTAGCAAAATACAATTACGCATGGGCAATGTTCATTAAATTGCTTTAATAAATTCAATTTTCGCGTAGAAAGGAAATTTTCAGCTTTAACACAGACTTATTTTATAAACTATATCATAAAAGAATATAAAAGATGTTGACTGCATCACTCCTTATATGCTTGAAATGAAATTTGTTTTTGCAAAAAGTTTTAAGCACACTCTGAATTCTTAGTAAATGAAAAAGCGTCTCCTTGCTTGTGGAAATATCGTGCAAGGCGTGGTTCTTCGTTTAATGGTCGATTTGGCAATGTTCGATTAACCGACTAACAAAAAGTAAAAAATAGCGGAACTCGACCGGTACCGGTTTTCTGATTCACCTGCACTAAAAATAGCTAGCAATAAATCGTGATACCTTTATAGAACCTACGATTAAAATAACATTTACTTGATTGTTATTCCTACTGCTCTGTGTAATGTAAATAATAATTGGTTGATTACGATGATCGACTGATTTCCGAATTAAGTATGTATTTTTAAAACCCTTCGTATTGGACAATAATAATTAATCCTTTTTACTTAACTTTACTTGCTTGTCTTTGTTAAAAAAAATTCCTACTTGTGGTAATACACGTTTTGTTTTACAATTTTCAAAAGTTTTTTGATTTTACAAATTTGATGTGGCTCCAGCTTAATTTATTTTTTAAAAAATTGACCTGATACAACCTATTTATTTATTTATTTTACTTAATTTCACTTGGACATTTCCAATGGGTCGTATAGGGGATCCACTTGCTAATTTACATATTTGACTATTTCTGTAAGTAATGTGTAAATAAGAAAGTAATTTAATTGTATATGTTTATATATTACAAATTTGTACCTTCATTATAATTATAATTTTTCATGTTGTAATGACTCTATGTATACTTTTAGAGCCCTGAAGAAGACTTTTGTTAAAGTCGAAACGTCGGCCAGGAAATAAATAATTTATATATGACTGCATGTCTGATTATTTTCCAATTTTACGTAAATAATAATATTTATATTTCATGTAATGCTATCTCAATAAAATTTCAATGACAAACCATATAACTTATCAGAAAGAATATGATAAATATTTGAAATTACATGAATATTGAAAAATGTTTGTTTATGCTTTACACAGTAGATATGATTGAAATATTTTTGATTACAAGGAAAGGAGACAGAAATGTAAGTAATAAAGAATACGGTCGAGCTATAAGAATGTTACGACCAAAATCTTAATTTTGTTTCATTTCTTTACGTAAAGGATGTAATAAAAGGGTTTATCACCACTCGTATTATGAAGTTATTTTGTAGTTGATTGACAATAAATTTTCAGGATTTTCAATAATTTTCTTTTATAAAATATCCCCTTTTCTCAAAAACAAATTGGTATTAAATAAGTCTTACAATATAAATGATATGAAGAGAAAAAATAAATAAATCATCACAGCTTATTATCCATTTTTGGGTGTGCCGATCTGCTTCTATTCGCAATTTCGGGAATGAGGATATAATCATAAATGTACATATTCACACTGTCGACGGAGTTTAGCAGGCGTCATTTATGTATTATTTTTCAAGTTTGACGTCGATTTGAATCGTTTCCGGGACGTCGAAATCACAACCGGACACCTCAAGCACACAGCTCCGAAAGTATAGTATTAGTACAATATTATTTATGACAGTGCGTCAAATTGACATATAGTTAGTTTTGAGTTTATAAAACGTTTGCTTAGTAAGAAGATTTCATTAGTCACGGGTTGCCATGCAACGAGGGTTTCATCTTTTTAAACACGCTAAATTTGCAAACCAGGATGGATATTTTGTTTATCATGGCAAACTTTTCATTTAATACCTTAATCCTAATCAATAAATAATAGTTATGCAACAAGAGTAAAAAAGTATGGTCTTCTTTCATGAATAGTGCACTTTTTTCATATTTTATTGTGTTAAAGAAAGACAATTTATAAACCCATTTTAATGAAAAAGTATACCTACTTTTTTAAACAGACGTAAAAAAGATTTTTTAAAAATATTTATTGGGTTTTTCTATTCTATTATAGATAAAATCTTGTATGATACGCACATGTAAAGCATCTTTAGTCGCTCACGGGCTTTCAAACCCTCGCTGCGCTCGTGCTTCAATTGACCATTCGTGACTAAAGATTATAGTTGCCGTCCAATAAATATTGACTAGAGATTTCTACACTGTTGCCAATTCCTTTGGTCATTTTGAAAATGCTAAGTTATGGAGAAGCTACAACACCGCTGGGCGAGGAACAGGGTGGGGAGGGCAGAAGGGAAAAAATTGAGCATCAGTCCATATTTAGTTGACGGCGAGTATAGTGTCTTTACGTATTAGTTTCCATGGCACCAAACAGCATTTTAAGCACAGCACACAACTTGACAAGCTGTGATTTCGATCTTATTGAACACGACGTGAAGTTAGTAACTAGTAACAGTTGAAGCACACTAAACACAGGCTCCTGTAGCCTGTTGTTTTCGTTTTATTAGTCACAGATGGCAGCTGTCACTGTGTAAAATAACGATACATCTTCAATACATTTCCTTATTTATTTGTAGAAATGTGATATTAAATCATAAAGGAATATTAAATAATTACACTATGAATTTATAAAGGTAATAAAAGTTAATTTATTTAAGAGATACAGAATTATTATTATTATGACATATGTAGATTTAGAGGTTATGTAGGATATAGTTGATATTATCACATCTAATTTAGTATCTGTTGTTATTATTTACATAATAATTAAGTATTCTATACTTACCGTTTAAAAATTTAAATATTTGTGCTTAATATTGGTAATTTTGATTTGTTTTTAACATTGTCAGTAATTGTGGTATGTTAGCAAAATACTCAAGTAAATTAAATAAAAAATATCATTCACACTTTAAATAAACATTAAAACTACTATATTTAAATGTACTTTTCATTAAAATAAAACAAATAGCCACGAAAATAAGGTACATAATAATTTGCGCAACAACACAAATGACAGTGACCTGGTAATGGTGTACGAAAAGCGAGCCACGACATCTTGAATAGAGATATTCTATGTAAAATAAGGGTGTTTCTAAATGTCTGCTGTCATAGTAATATGTGACTCGTTTTATACTCTCTTTAGATAGTCGTTATTATACACGGCTCCGGCCATGTAAAAAAAACCTACCCAAACATTTATAAAATTTGTAACATCTTTTATACTAATTACGACACTAATTATGTGCTGTCGTATCATGACATACACCTGAATGGGCTACTTGCGTG
This sequence comes from Ophonus ardosiacus, assembly GCA_943142095.1. Classification (NCBI taxonomy): domain Eukaryota; kingdom Metazoa; phylum Arthropoda; class Insecta; order Coleoptera; family Carabidae; genus Ophonus; species Ophonus ardosiacus. Next base: position 32,249,641 of record OW964831.1, on the reverse strand, counting down.
GTACTGAAAATCCGATTTCTATCACTATATACGTAATGTTATGTTGAAAACATATATAAAAATATAAATTTTATTTTTAAAAAATTATTTGTTTTTTAGTAAATTAAGAAAGAAAATTTTCTGTGACGTCATTGTATTAAAATGGAAAAGGAAACCGTATGTTTAAAAATGTAACATATAGATGGCATGCGTGCGAGAAAATTTTAATTTGAATTGACATTAGTTCATTTTTTTCTCTCTCTGGGCTCTCAAATATATTAAATACTTCACAAATAAACACATAGGTAGTTACATGTAATTTAAAATATCAATACCAAAAAGACAAACTAAAATACTAACCTCCAAACTATTGTTGAAACGTCAAACAGGAGATCTACATTATCCGTACAAACAAACGCTATGGTTTTACGGTCATTCATTGGTGCGGCGTAATTCTACGTCATACATGGCAGGAATTCAAATAATCAAATTTCATTATTTTTTTTCTGGCTAATTAATAAATATCTTGCCAAAAGAAAAATTATGGGTAGCAAGTTAGTACCTGCTCTTCAAAAATATTAAATAAAAAAAAGGTACGCAAGTAGCCCATTTGAGAACTATAATGAAATTTATTAATAGGACTGAGCAATATAATTAATCAACTGTACAAATTCACAAGTCAAAAACAGTATATGATTTTTTAAGATTTAATTTTTTTAGTACATTAAATAACTGATCCTGTTCTTTAACTAAGGGCCAGTTTTACAATCTCTAGTTAAAGTTTTAACTGTCACTTAAATAAACAATACTGAATCGAATTAATGACAGTAACATTAAATCAGTCATTTGACAGTTCATTTCGCTTCAATTTTGTTTATTTAACTGACAACTAAAATCTTAACTAGAAATTGTAAAAGTAGTCAATTTTTAGCAAATCGTTAAAATTTTTGACTATTCAAATACGTCGATAAACAACAAAAAAAAAAAAAAATATTTTTTGTTGTCAAATTCATATTCATTGGATAATAATTTTAACTATTTCCTAAAAATTAACCCCTTTGTTACAGAATAGGATCGAAGAACGTAAACGTTAACGTTATGTAGAAAACACCTTATTTTTAAAATATGGAACTTTCAATTTCAATGTTAACCGCATTTAATTAGTGTACTCACGTGAATGTTAACGTAACGCTAAAAGCAATAAAAACGAAGTTTTGAAAGTCATTATCGACTGTTTATTTATTATTATTATTAATAATATAACATTAGTTTGTAAATTTATTAAAGAAATATGAAAATATTGAAAAGAGATATAGAAATTTATGTTACTAATAACATGTTTTTCCTATTAATTATTTTTGTTTGAGCTTTCTAGTTTCTACTTACATTAAGGATCGCTAAATTGTATCACGTCTAAATATAACATCTATCGACCTATCAGCTAAACTGTCTCAATCAATTTGAAGCCGACGTGATGATATATTTATTATTATGTAGCAAACAAAACACATGCAAACTAATATTAACATTGCGTAGGTATTGTACTAGTCTTCTTTGACATTTAGGTTAATGTTGTATTTGTATTGCACTTCATCTGATAAATATTGCTATTGTTCTATTCTATCATATTATATTGTGCTATTTATAGCTATACGTATAGGTCAATTTATACATAAAGTAGATATACCGGTAAATTGAATAAATATAGAAATATATTGTGGCAAATGAGAAATACGTTTATAATAATAAAACTCGAAATCAAATGTGCATTTCTCATTTGAATATATTACAAGCAAACAGAAAATAGCACATTTATATAACAAGTGTATCTTTTAATTGTGAGGATGATAATGATATTTAATTAATATTTCAAGATGTCTCTTGCACATGGTATACAGGGTTCCCAGGATCAGGCGTCTAACATGGGTATTCCGCTCCCAAGAACTGATCATTTCTGTCAACAATTCGATTCAATATTGTTTAACTTCCAAACTGGCCCTAAGAGATACGGAGTCGGTTAACTTCGACATAAGTTGTCCCGACTAGGAGGACATTTTACCGATCTATTGTTTACCCGAAAAAATGCATAGGCCACTGGATTAGATGAAAATACAAATTTTGTAGTTTCTTATTACAAATAACTGCCAAGTATGAAATAATACTGGATTTTGATTTGACCTTTTATATAGAACACTTTTTATTCTCTTTCGAATAGTGTATTTTATAACTGATTTCGATTTATGATGACAAAGTAAAAATTTTTAAATGGGTGTCATGATAGAAAGTTACACCATTGAAAAGAATATATTTTTTTGCTTTCCAATAATTCCAAATTAAAAACAATTCTTTAAATAGTCTCAAATGTGAAAATATCATACAGCTTAACATGTGACAAATTATCGCCTACTTTTATTTATACAGAATGTGATCGAACTTTGGGGGAAAATTTGAAAGGCATATAGACCGACCAAAATGAGTAAAAAAAGTTTAAACAACATGGGTTTTCTTTGGTTACATCGTCGATATGGACTCGTATTGGTCGTCTGTACATTTAAATGTAAAGAATTTAATTGACTCTTAATTTGGCCTAAAATTAGCTTCCGTTCTTGCATTGATGTTGTTACAATCATCCTTGACATATAGCATTTCAAGAACCTTACGTTTGGAGTAATTCTGTCCTTCTTTCAAAATCTTGATATTTTCCAAATCGACAGTGTGTTTGGAATGTTCAGCAAAAGCACATTTGTTCGCTGTGTTGTTCCGTGTATATCATTTAGTAGATCCTACGTATGTAGCTTGACAGATTTCAGTGCACTTTATAAACCACGTTTGATTTATCGTTCATGTCCACTAGGCACTTCAGCTTGTTGTAAAGTATGTTTATTGTCGAAATGGACTTACATGCAATGTCAACAGGAGTTATTCTTGAACTTTTAGCCGTCACATGGTTCCATTTTATTATTTCCTGTTGAGGTTATGTTTCTCTCCCTCGTGTCATGAGAATTGCATGTGTTCTTATTAAGAGCTACCCTAGGGTAGCTGTTTTTCTTAAGTAGGTAACGTACATTCTCAACAGCTTTATCCCTAATACATGTAGATGATAGTTTTACTGCTCGCTGTTTTAGATTTCTAGCAACATTCAACAATTGAAAACGTTGGATGTCTTGACTAATAATTATTGCATTTAAAGTTTGCGGTGGGCTTCATGTACCACTTAGTTAGAATGGAGTTCTTTGTTCTAATAATTATCAACGTATCCACGAAAGGAATGAAACTGATTTCACCTTGTTCATCAGTAAACTGAAGGTGAATAAGCCTCATTTCCACCGAATGTTTTATAATGATTAGTGCATAAGACTTAATGCATTATGACAATTTATTTACATTTCCAGCTATTTTGTTTAGTGACTAATTCAACAGAAATGTCACAATTTTTTCCCTTATTACTTGTTATCGCAGCAGCAATTCTTCTTTTTTACCTTCCGTCACCTTTAGGTAAGGAAGGTATTGTCTTTGGTCAAAAAATTCGGTGGTGAGTTTTTAATGAATAAGCACGTTTTAGGGTCCCTACAATACAAATTTACTATTTTTAAGATGATGTCTGTATGTATGTATGTATGTATGTATGTGTGTGTGTGTGTGTGTGTGTATGTGTGTCCGTGTGTGTGTGTGTATGTGTGTCCGTGTGTGTGTGTCCGTGTGTGTGTGTGTGTATGTGTGTCCGTGTGTGACAATTTTTTCTCCGACGATAACTCCAATACTACAATTCTAAAAATTATAATTCTTTCGTATTCCTCTTCTGTACATCTATATGAAGAGTTGATTAGATTTTGGCTATAATTGATCCACCGGAAGTACCGTTTTTTGAAGTTTTTAACAGTTTTTCTTAAAAAAACGCAGTTAAATATTATTTTTTGACATTTTGTTATTATATATATTAAAGAAAATACTCTTCTCTATACGGTTTAATTATACATTTTCCTTCATATTCAATAGATGTAAATTTAAAGCATTATAAAGAAATTAATTTTCAAAAATTAGTCAGCTTTGTTATTTATCATGGAAACAGCTGACATAATTATTCAAAAAAAATTAATTGACAGATGTCAGTTGCAAGTGCAAAACCAAATATGTATTCCCTGCAAATATGGAAAGTATAGGATCTAAAATTGGTATGTCATATTGTTACTCGCAAGTGACATGCAGAGAAAGGCCAAAGAGAAGATGGAAGGACATTACTTAGTGTAGTTTGTTATAATTTTATTGGATTTAAAGAACCTTTTCAAATGAACTTTTAGTATGAAATTTGTAAAAAATAGTATGTGTTCGTGTTCGATTTTACATGATATTATATAGAATCTGTTCCAAGGACCTTTTGGTATGGAATTTGTACAAAATACATCGAATTGACGAAGGTCTTGTGCTGGCCACAACGGATTTTTTAAATTTGTGATACACATAATTTTCTATTATTTTTTTTTCATCATTACCGATGTCTACATGTGTTGTAGATACTGGCACACCCAGAAATGGGTAATATGCCGTGATGATATATTTATTTATTTATAATTTTCTATATCTATATCCATACCGAAAAATTAAAAATTTAATAATTATAAAATAGATTGACAGTTGACAGTTCAGGTTAGAAGTTTGCAATCTTTTGTTCTTACTTCTTAAGCATTAAATATTATAGCTCTTACGCACTAGGACAATTGGTGGAAATGAAGCTTTATAATCATTAAAAACTGTAGCTGTAACAATGATAATATGAACACAAAAAAGGTAAAGCCAAAATTCAGTTTTATTTCATACTTGAAAGTTTAAAATATGCAATTTTTTTAAATATATATACTTAGTTTCAAAAATATTATTTTATTTAAAAATATTGTACAATGTACATTTCGAGGTATTACTTCATCATCAGGTAGAAAAATAAATGATATAAATATAAATGTAAACAAATAACAAAAGAGTGAAATAAATTACAAAATCAAACTTTAAAAGTAAAATGACTATATTTATTATGAAACCGGCCGTAAGTCTTAAAGAAGTAAAATTCTATAATTTTGACAATACAAATATAATAAAGCTATTTCCTAAATATCAACAGGATCCATTAAGCGATTCACATTTCAAACTTAATTTTTAATGTAAAAAGACAAGATGAGTGTATTCAAAATTTTTGTTGTACACAGTAAGGCAGCTGAAGAGGTCACGGAAGAGTTATTACCCATAACTCGCAATAAATTATGAAAAATATGAGTCTGACATTTAGTAGGTTGAGTTAGTTTATATTGCCTTGGAAACACATTATTTATTTTATTTTAGTCTTTTGGGAATAAAAATGCCATTGTAATTCTTAGTCTATAAAAATGAAACTGTAGTTTTCGGAAAGAGACTAAGTAGCAACAAAAATATGTGCAAAATAGATATTTACGCAATAAAATTCGTAAACCTTCATGAATTTCAAACGTTTCATCTACATTCTTGAAATAAGCAAGAGTAAAAAGGAAATTCTGAATTGAGATATTTCATTAAATTTGACGGTGTGCCAATTGTCTCTAAAGTAGGCTATTACACAAAATTTGAAAGTTAAATTCTAGTACTAGTGTTCTAATGGAGTAAAACTACGACATGTAACAAATATTACGAAATAAAGTAAATATTTATATTTACGTGTTTCAATGATCCTTGTTGTATGTAATACACGTTTTCTTACCTTCTATTTTTTTCTAATTCGTGATACTTTACTTTTACTTCAAAATTAGTCTAGAGAGGGCTTGAATGCAGCTTTCACCAGTTACGCTTTTTAATCAAACCCAGCGAGCAATATTTTTTGTGTGTGATATTTGAAATTTGTTGTCAGTGTCACTGTGACGTCACACTATTGCTATCTTTCTCTCGCAGCCTGATGTAGAGCGAGAGAAAGATAGAAGTGTCGCCGTTACGTCGTATTCACATTAAAAATCAAATGCAGTTAAACTAAAAACAATTAAGACTTTTTAATACTAAGAATTGCTTCAAAATTAAATGAACTTTAATTTAAAATAATAAAAAAAATACAAAAACATTTCTTTGTTTGCATCTAGTTGGGTTATAATCATAGTTGTATTAATTATTCTCAACCAATTCTATTACAGGTAGAGGAATAAAAAGCTGACTGAGCTTGACTGCTGACCATAGCTGACTAAAAACCACTGCCTACATTTTTTTTTTTTTAAACAAACTATAACAATACCTAACTGACAATAATTCATAACTGGTAGACAGTGGTTTTGAGGTCAGCTATGATCATCCGCTAGCTCGGCAGCTTTTTACATCTATTCCTACCCGCTACAATAATTAAAAAGTATAATTAAGAAGTACGTAATGAAAATTATGCATCAACTTTTTGAATGGAATTTGAGCTATTCGTTTCATTTTTCGTATTCTAAGAATTTAGTGATATTAATATTTATAATTTCGCAAAAAGCAATCTTTTACTCCACCCCATCGAAGCTCTTTCCTAACCTATAAATTATTGTGAGTGAAGGCTGCGCCACGTTTTCTAACCTACATTACTCGCGATTTCAGATATCATGAAGGTTTCAGAGTTTCAGGTGCGGCTTTGCTTTTAGTTTTCAGTCTTCAATCGTTCGGCCTGAATGCCGTCACGTGCTGCCGCTCGATATCTGGAACTCACGAGAAACTCGACGGCGAACAGATACAAGGGATTGGGATTTACTACAGGGTTAGGGTTAGGTTATGAATTTGTAACAGGTGAAATATGGGCGGTTTTATAAATACCACATTGTACCTAAATATAGAAACAGGATCCACATTAATGATTACTGTTTGATGAATTAAGATAAATTATATTCCATTATAGTATATAAAGGAAGTAGGACAGGTGGTAACAATATATAAGAAAAGAGACCCTAAAAGAATGCATAAATTACAGAGGGATTACATTACTAAATAACGCGTACAAGATCCTCTCATCAATACTCCAAAAAAAGGTTAACAAAATCGACAAAAAATAAAATAGGGCAATATCAATGCGGATTCATACATGAGAAATCTGCAATTCATGTAATACATACGTTGAAGCGAATTATAGAAAAATGCTAAAATAAACACAGAAATGCTTTTTATAGATTTCAAACAAGCGTTTCATTCGATAAAAGAGAGAAATTAATTTTAGCGCTAAAACAATGAAAGGTTGAATCCAAACTAAGAAGACTAATAAAAATGACCAAACGTATGTATAAAAACAAAATATGGCAATACAGAAGAGTACAAAGTTAACAAAGGAGTCAACAACCCTGTTCAACATAGTACTAAAGTATGAAACAAGGAGAAAAAAAAAAAATCAGAACAAATGGAGGACAAATCATAGCAAGTGCTGATGATGTGGTTATTATAACAAAAAAGATATATAAGGAAAGGAATGCTAGAAGGAATAATCAATGAAGGAAGGAAAATATGAATGACAGTAAATGAAAATAAAACAAAAATAATGAGACAAGGACAAAAGAAACAGAACGGAAAAATAAAATAGGGGATCATGAATTTGAAGTAGACAAATACAAATACCTGGGAGCAATGATAACAAGCAGAGAAGGCAGAAAAACAAATAAAAGATTTTTTTGAAGAAAATAAAGCCTTTATCATGTACAAAAAGTTATTAAAAAGCAAAATACCAACAAAAACAACAGAAATAAAAATATATAAAACAATCATAAGACCAATATTAATGTATGACGCAGAAACACTAACAATGACTAAAAAGGAAGAGTAACAACTGAGGGTAGTAGAAACGGAAGTATTAAGAGTAATATTAGGAACGATCGAAATTAATAAAAACGAATACATGACACGATATGACAAAGAAATATTACAAGAAAGTGAAACAGAGAGTGAAATGGGTATAACATACGGAGAGTAGGTTAAGATGAAATGATATAAACAATACTAGAGGGAACCAGGAAATAAAAGAAGAGGTAGGTCTCGATCAACGTGGATAAAAGAAGTTAAAGAAGACATGAAAAACGCAGGAATAAAGAACTGGGAAACAAAAACGAAAAATAGGACTATATGAAGAAAAAAGTTAACAAAATCGTCAATAATTTTTGTTTTACATGCTTCTTTAAGAACTAGACTAGAGTTTCTTAAAACTGACCAATTATGTCATCGTTCAAAATTTTGAGAAAATCAATGTGTTCTATAAAAAAGAAAAAAAATGTTGATTGTCAATACTGACGTGAAACGCTTTTTGCACTAAAGTACAATTTGTATTAGGTTTATTGTGCTGTTTATTATATGAACGTATATATGTCCGGAAAATTTTCGTTACAAAATTATAGTCCTTTAAAAGTGCACTTCATCAGGTACATTTTTATTAATAACTGATACTAGTTGCATTAAAACTTTGAAACTTGTATCTTGTATGAGGATACTACTTATTTGGATGCATATTTTATACTTTCTTTGATTCTTCATCTTAATCAGAGGGATCTCATATGGGGATCCATGAACGTTTTTTACCTTTATTTTTTACCTATTAACATTTTTTCATTTTTAATTATAAAATGTTACATACAATGCACATATACACAAAAGGTACTTAGTAAATGAAATATATTTTGAGATGTTTTAATTTTTACAAAAAACTATTCAAAAACAATCAAGTAACCATACGAAAAAAATAAATAAAATTTGTTTTTATAACCATTGTTAATTACCTTATTTTCATTATAGGTAATTTTTTTGTTAAATAAACAAAATGAAAAATATTAGTGCTACTGAATACGCAGGTACGGTGTTTATTTAATGGATATTGCAACGGCAATGGTTATCGTACATCTAGAGAATATCTACTTAGATATCCAAGAACTAATTTATCTGAATTTCATGCTTCCCCACTTTCGAGCTGAGATACAGAAAAACAGAAACAAAACAAAGTATAAATGTGCATCTAAATAAGTAGTATCCTCATAACAAGTTTCCAAATTTTGGTGCAACTAGTACCAGAGTTATTAATAAAGATGTGTCTAATGAGATTCACTTTTAAAGGGCTGTAACTCTATAAAGAAAAGTTTCCAGACATACCTTTACAATTTTTACTCAAAGTGATCTCAAGAATACGTTATTAATTTTGTTTTTACACCAGTCCTGATATACTCTGTATAGTATAATTTTATTACAAAGATGATGGAATTCGTATGTACTTTTCGGGGAATAAAACTGTTCTCTGCAAATTTACTATAAATTTTGCCTACCTTCCGACATAACTATCAGTTAAAACGAAAAACGTCGCATCGATTTTACATTTTACAATTTAATCAATGAAAATCCCGGGCCTTAATCAATGCTACGAGCGATAAACAATATTGAATGATGATGTCAAAGTTTAATGATGACATCATAAATCTACACATCTCCAAAGGTAAATGTTTCAATCGAATTTGGTATTATATGTTAACAGTTAGCCAGCCTACGACATTCCCAAAAGGAAATAAAATTCAGTTTTAACATATTCTTTATGAAGTAGTAAACAATAAAATTAAATTGCTAAATTCGTAACCATAGCAACTAAGTCTGACGTCATTGATAGAGGCAGTTTCCACGTTGCCTCCAAACAAATTAGAATAGATTTATTGAAAAGTTTAGTGGCGTCCACACACAGAAAAGATTGTATAGGTAATCATGTTAAAGTGATATTTGATGTTGGTTCGAATAAAAATGAATACGATACGACTATGACGTTATCGCCCCGTATTCAACCAAATAAATATAAAGTTTTAAACCACCACGAACCAGCTTTAAACCAGTATAAGAATTACCTTGACTTGTGGACTAATATATTCTAAGAATAGATAAAAAATATCGACTTATCATTTTTCATTAACCTATTTTAAATAGTTTTATAGAAAAACAGTGCCACATATCATAGCATATTTTTTGTTATTACTGAATTGTGTCTAACAAATTAAAGCTTTAAACTATCATGAATCAACTTGTGAAATCCATGAATCGTAAAACTCTTATAGTATTTTTCCTTGAAAGAGATATAAATTCACAAATATCTACCTATGGAAGTCTTTGAAAAATTACGAATAAAAACATTATGAATATTATAGCGCGACAAGTACCAAGGTTTCAATTTTTGTCAACTAATTCCCTTGATATTAAAATTCATTTAGTGAATCAATTTTCATCTCGATTTTCATCAACAAACTAAATGTCAGTGCCTCTGAAATGTTACTTCCGAAACTAATATCATTTGTCAGAGCTTCGAATAAAGCTATCGCATTTAATTTAGGTCGGAGGAGTGAGCGATGAAATATTTTTATCAAATATGAAAATGATAAAAAGTATGACATTTATAAATGGTTCTATAGGTACTTCTTTTTTTATCTACTTTAAGTCTTATGGTACATTCTTTAGTTACGTCAAAAATCGTGTAGGTTTTAGGTTATGCAATTTGAGATGACAATGTAATATTTACACAATTAAATGCTATGTTAATTTAAAATTCCGTTTACGTATTATTACAGAAGTTACTATTTGCTAATTGTTAACTTGCTACGGAATAGTTCGTGATATGTGTAAAGCTTATACAAATATACATGAAATATTTTCTAATCTTAAGGTTAATGTGTATTTACGTACATATTTTATAGCACTGTGTTCCGGCGTACAAGTTCGTATCTACACAAATATAAATCATATATTACCTACCCATTAATAATAAGTACATAACATATTTGAAAACACAATACTTACTTAGAACTTGTCAGAAGTTTATAAATGGAAAAACCTATTCCTATTCATAAATAAAATTGTGAATGTACATAAATAGGAATATTTGTACGATAATTTTCTAATTTAATACATACATAACAAATAAATATAATTTTTAACACTTTAAATTACATAAAGGAACGCGTTTATATTTCGAAGAAACCTTGAAAATTGATAACGTTTTGTTACACTTTGCGTGCAAAAAAGGCAATCTATTAAAATACTTGGCATACAACATTTAATTTTTTTGATGACTCCGCTGACTTCATAATTATTGGAATGGTTTCTTTTTTTCCACAATTAATTAGGCTAAGATTGCGTGTTTCTATACTTTTATTGCTACTTTCATATTTAACTAAAACTCTAATATTTGAAAATAGTATTCGGATATTTCATTTAGTAAATGGAATTTGTTTTATAGCAGAGTGAGTAATGAGACGTGAGATAATTAATTATATATATACTGGGTGTCTTAGGCCAACCGACACACATAGGAGATTAAGATGTGAAAACAGTTAATTGTGAATAGTATCTCCACATTGTAAGATATTAAGTTGAAATTTAGAATACATATTGGAGGAAAGTAATTTTATGTATTACAGTCAATCAATTTAAATGTGATATATTAGAAAAAATTAAGAAAATTTGTCAATTTCCAGTATTGTTGTTTATATTATACAAAAAAAAAAAAAAATGTTGCTAAGTAACAGTTTATATAGCATAGTGGCAACGTGTGCGCTAGGTAATAAGCAAAATTCGGAGAGACTTAGGTGACTTAGATTCAGAACACTGATCTCTCTATACATATCTGGACACCGTTCACAATGTTAAACTTTTGTGACTAATAGACACTTACAGAATTGACATCATATGCAAAGAAAGATAGAAGATCATGCTTCCAAACAAATCTTCATTCGTTGTCTTACATCCTGCTCCCTGATTCTATCTGTCATTATGTTTGCATGCCAATCAGTGTTAACCTAATTCTTTGATTTGTTCGTTGTGTTCAATAAAAATGAATTTTAAACAGAGCATCGAACCCGAACCTGAACCGAACCCAAACCGGAACTAAACCGTAACATTTTAGGGAACCCAAACCGAGAACCGAACCCTCGACCGAACCTCAGATATATTTTTAATGGGGGATTACGGCTCAATCGAATTAAAGGAAAATAGTAAAAAATTACGAATGTATATGCTGAATAACGAATATTAATAAAAAAAATGAAATGGTATAATTGAGATTTTTCGGAAATAAAGGGTTTTTTTGTTATAGCGCTTCGACACTAATATGAAAATATTTTGATTGGCGGCCGAGAAACCGCCTATACATGCATTACAAATAGCGTGTTAGGAGGTGGGATTACTACCAATGGAAGTTAAGAAATTCAAATTCGAAAGGAGGGGCTAACATTCCTGTACTACAGTTTTCAAACAGTTTTTATTTTAACACAAATTTCTTGCATTAAATTTAATAATTTAAATACACCTGTAATTATAAAGTATGTAGACTTGTACAGTGTTATAATATTCATTTATTTTTATGTAAATATAACTTAAAATAGCATATATTTCAAGAACATTTAGGTCCATGATGAAAACAGTTTGATAAAAAAACATATATATGTGACGTCACGTCAATCTTTTCAAAATTCGGGAGACCATAACTCGCTTATTAATAGGAATTTTTTCACCGGATTTTCATCAATAGTCTTAGTTTTTCTAATATTTTCAGATGAAATTATAAAAAAAAAAATGGTGTAATCCCCCATTGAACCGAGTATTAAAATTCAGGTTCGGGGTTCAACTCCGGTTCAGGTTAATTTTTAGTTCGAAAAGTAAATACAGCCAATAATCGACGTCTTAGGCGTCTGCGTTGCTGTCTGGGCTGACGTTTCGTGAAAATTGTGTTCGTTTCTTGTTGCGTTTTGCGTAAATTCCGACTTTCATTTTACATTATTTCGAACAAAACCGAAAATTTTATTAATGCTTGAACAAGAACCGCACCCGAATCCATCTTTCAAAAAACAAATTAACCTGAACCTAAACCGAACCCAGTTTTTGGCGGGTTCGATGCCCTGGTTTTAAACCACAAGACGTGCGTGAGACAACTTTTTTTGTTTAGTAATATTGAAGATCATTCAATTATTCAACTAAAACGATGGCTGGAGTCTAGAGGTTTGTGGCTGATGACAGGTCTTTGTTTGGTAGTGGTAACTATAGCAACCTCTAGTTCTATGCTTTGCCGCAAGATGTGCTCTTGCAAATTGCAATTGTGTAAGTGTGAACGCCGCCATGTTGGTGCATTTCGGCACAATTGTAGTTGGAGATCCAAACCTTCCTAGCTATTTTAAAGTTAAAAGTTAGGTAATCTTATTATAGGAAATTTTATGACAAATTTTATGGTGTTATTCGCAATGTTCTATCTCGTTCCGAACATTTGAAAAAAAAAAACATTTTTCAAAAAACTCTCATTTAAATTTCTTCACAATTTTTAACTTATTATTGTTTGTTTATTTCTAAAATGATAAGAAAAATAATAAAAACTAACTTTAGAAAACGTTTGTTTTGGATTTTGCAACAAAGCACTAAGCGAGAAATTTTTCGTCCTTACGAGACAGACCCTAATATACAGAGACAAAGTTGTAGTAAATGAATTAAAGAAGTTTTTTATTTCAATTTTTTTTCCAAAATCTTCGCCAGTTTCGAGAAAACGAACACAAAGTTAGAACATCAGGCGCGCAACTTGGCGTTCATCCCATGGACTGCAAGAAATCCGGTGTGAGCGCCAAGTCGCGCGCATTAGTGTGTACTTACTTTTTGTGTTCATTTTTTTTTCGAAACCGGTGAAGATTTTGGAAAAAAAAAATCAACTTCTTTGATTCATTTACTACAACTATGTCGCTATATTAGGGTCTATCTCGTAAGGACGAAAAGTTTCTCGCTTAGAGCCTTTGTGCTGCAAAATCCAAAACAGACGTGTTCGAATGCAAATCTTACAAAGGAACTATTTTATTTGATTTGTATACTTTTACAAAGACGCGTACAGTTTATATAGTGGAAATTGATAATTGAACTAATATATACAATTAATTAAACTAATATTTATTGTAAAACTGGCCCTATAAAAAACTAAATTGTGAAGATAACCTAGCAACTACTAACTAAAGTATTTAAAATTAAAAATAATAATGAATCTACTCGTACACTGCTACTACAACTAATAAAACAGGAAACAAAAGGAAATATACTTTATACCTAAAAAATAATAATAAAAATGTATATCATCACAGCATAGGCATATTACCCACTGCTGGGTGTATACCAATCTGCTTTGTACACAGATTTCGGTACTGATAATGTTGATAATAACTTGTGAATCAAGAAGCTAATATATTAGAGTAAAATTATTTGAAGAATGAGATACTGGCGTCACGACAGCTGCGGGAAGTTCATGACGTGTACATGACAAGTCAAAGCCGTTGCTATGGTAACGCCAAAAACTGCGCAATGACGTCAGTGTCTCATTCGCAAAGTAATTTTATTCTACTGTCCGAATGAGGAATGAACATACGAATATACAAAAGTTGTACGTAATACTTAAAATATTTCATTAAGTTTTATGTTTGTCTGTTGGTATTTAATTCATACAAATGGAAGTAAATAAATCTTCGTAGGTGAATTCATCTGTATATTATATTTTGCGTTCTCTAACACAAAAGCATAAAATTCAATGTGACTAAGTACTTTATGAAGCAACTGTAAAACGGTGTTTATACACTGTCCAAATCGTAAAAAGACCCATTTCATAAAATTTATAAACGTATTATAGATGACAAGTGTCACATACATATATGATTTATTTACTATAAAAATATTCAGTTCATTTTTACGAGCCCTGCGCCGAAAGAATTGGCTTACATCCCTTTTCTTTATATGCAACTGTACATTTCTAAATAATGATAACGCATACGCATTTTATTTAAGCAATAAATTAACTCTAATAATACAAAAGCAAGTTTTGGCTCAAAGGTCATATAGTTATTACAGAGTAGAAAAATCTAATGTAAATTAAATTAATAATAGTGAAGGTGAATCTGAATAGATATTTATAACAATGACAACAAAGATAAATGTGTCACAAAAATTAATACAGCATGACATAAGTGCTAATAACTACATATGAAGCGGTCAGTGGCGTGCAGTCCATATGTGCAAGGTGTGCACTGCACACCCTGTGAATAATTTCAAAATTTATTGCATTAAAATGTAAATTAATTCATTGATTTGATCTTAATATATGATATACAAAATATAAAAATATTAATACAATTATGGGGCAATAACGAACAATAACGTGTTTGGTTGCCTATCAGCGAATGTGTGAATTGCCGGCCGGGCAGTGCAGGTCTCCGCACTGCACTCGGTGCGCATATTTTTACACAGGGAGGGTATAGGAACAGTGTATTTGCGCAGACAAGGATACAATATTAGAAATACGTATCGCCCCATCGCACTCTCCAGCGTGCAGCATATTTCGTGCAGGTATCACCGTAAAATTACTTTTAGTAGTATTCACAAGCATAAACAAGTTCAGAAAAACAATTAATTATTAATTTTAGGTATTTGGTACATAATTTATATATCATTTATTTAACCTATATTTGTATTTATGAAAATTTATAGAATAAAAATTGCAAGTGAATTACTAATAATTGCGGATTTACTGAAGACACCATTTTCTAGAAAGGAAATAGTATAAAAAAATCTGCACACCCAACACATAAACCCACCGCACGCCACTGGAAGCGGTAGTAAATTCCTGTAAGTTAATATTCATCATCAAGACTTCTTACTAGATTAGACAAACAAAATAAAGTTCAAATTGTGTACATAAGTTTTACGACTCATACCGAATGAAGTTACATCAAATTTTAAATAAACTATAGAATAATATTTATGAGTGTTTATAAGAAATATCAAAACGAAAGAAAAAATAATCAACAAATAAAAAATGAATAATATGTTTCCTATTTCTTTAACAAAATAACTGTGACAGTATTTTATTACATTGTTGAAATACTAAAATTAAAAAACAAGTACTATATTAATTCGGGTCAAATTTAATTTAAAAGTTGTTTGCGGAAACAACTGATTAATCTCTTTTTTAATTTCTTCGCTGGTTTTTGTTGAAAACTTAATTCTATCGTTTTACTGCCAAACAAAGCAGAGCGAAAATAACCGGCTTTATTTTTAGAATTTAATTATTTTTGTTCAGTGCAAGTGTTTTCAACCTTTACACTCTTGTCTATCAATGTTTTGAGCTATTATTAAAAAAGCTTTATAGTTCTTAGAGTGAATCTAATTGTTCCAAATGCGTATTTTATCTGCATATTTTCAGTAAGAACATAAAATATTAAATTAATTCAGAGGTATATATAATTTTAACAGAATCAAACGTTTGAGTTTCCTTTAATAACTGGAATTTCCTAACATCACTTTGGTAAATTTAGAACAGCACTTATTTTCATTAATAAAAATTATATGAATGGACACATTTACAGCATTATGTTCAATAATTTTGCACACTATTGTTTGAGTCTGTAGGGTATATTGGCAATTATGTAAAATATTTAGTTATTTAAAAAATATTTTGTATAATATAAGAAATATTTTTTTATCTATCTGCAGGCATTATAGGAATATATTATGACATTTAAATGCTAGTTTTAATGCTGGACTCATTGGTAATAGAAAAAAGTATGAATTTTGAAAAATAGCCGTGGATAGTAAAGAATTAAATGAATTACTTCACAATTTATTTCACTGAATTGTAAAAGGACTGCATTAAATGTATGTAATGATTTTTAAAAATATTTTAGTGTCTGAAAATATTTTGTTTATGTAAAATTGAAATAAATACTTCCTACATTTTACTCTAAAATCTATTTTAAAATAATATTAGCGATTCGTGACGTCACAGGTCTAAATGTTTAAGGCAGCATAAAAATACTTAAAAAATTAACGATTATAAAATCATAAATTAAAAAAAAAATCATGAAATAAATTTTAATAAGTTTTTGTTTGTCTTGAGTAACAATTTTCTATTTTTGTCATATTGTCCATATTTTTTTTTGTAATGTTAAATATATCATCACAACATATTACGCATTGCTGGGTGTGCCAATCTGTTTTGTCCCCAAACATCGGTAATTATGATGAGGATGAAATGTTCGAATCGTGCGGGCGTTTCCCGGGCGTCACCTATGAGCACTCATTGCTGGCGTGGAGTATGCACCACAGAGCTCACGTTTGTGTCAATTAAAAATCGAAATAAACAAATATTTAATATCATATGCTGGAATTCTAAGCTCGCGACTAACTAGTCACCCGACTACAGTATATATTACAACATTATTATAGTCAGGCGACTAGCTATGTATAGTCGCTTGTTTAGTCAGGTGCTGAGAATACCAGCCATTATATTTTGAAAATATTTATTGTTCCATATAAATGATGAAATTTTATACATTTATTAATTAATCTCCTGATGAAAAAACCCCTTGGTAAATGTAAGAGCAAAATATTATTATGCCCGGTTGCAGAAACGTTAATCAACGCCTTGTTCAATCACCGGTTCATCGAAACGAACAAATTCGAATCAGTTTCCTTGTTCTTTTTCTTCTTCACAGATCCTTTATACCCTTTATAGGGTGTCGGATTTTCATTGTTCATATGATATTTAATTTAAATCATTACTGTCAAAAAATCGCGTTTCATTTGTTCGTTTTGATGAGCTGTTGATTGCAAAAGGCGTTGATTAACATTTCTGCAACCGGACTTTAGTATTTTTTGTTGTATCTACCAATATAATTTATTTAAAACAACTCTTATTTATTCAAATATCTTTCAGAACTCATTATTATTATTATTATTATTATGGGTTTTAATAATAAATAAATACAGAACTTAAACTAAAAAATCTGTTGTGGCCAGCTCAAAACCTTCCGTCAATTCGATGTATTTTGTATATATATATCCCATACCAAAAGTTCCTTGAAAAAGATTCTGCATATCCTATAAAATTGTAACACGAACACACTATTTTTTACAAATTCTATACCGAAAGTTGCATTCTCTATTTTATTAGGGGTCGCTGTTTTTTATCTTCTCTTTTAATCATTCCTGTCCAACGCATCTTCTTCACACAATTCTTCCTCACTCAAATCTTCTGCTACACAGTCCTTCTATCTTCTTCTCTTTGGAGGGACACTCTATCACATTCACACATAACTTTCTGACCCTATACTTTCAACTTTGGTTTTGCATTTGACACTAACATCTGTCAATTAAATTTTTCTGAATATATCTGTTGTTTCCATTATTTTAACAAAGCTGACTAATTTTTGAAAGTTAATCTCTCTTAATGTCTCTATAACTGTATATCTATTGAATATGAACGAAACTGTATAATCAAACCGTATAGAGAATAAGATATTCTTTCATATTGATAATCACAAAATGTCGAAAAATAATATTTAACTGCGTTTTTTTTTAAGAAAAACTGTTAAAAACTTCAAATAAGGGTACTTCCGGTGGATTAATTATAACCAAAATCTAATCAACTCTTCATATGGATGTACAGAAGAGGAATACGAAAGAATTATAATTTTTAGATTTGTAGTATTGGAGTTATCGTCGGAGAAAAATTTGTCACACACGGACACACATACACACACACATACACACACACACACACACACACACACACACACACATACATACATACATACATACATACATACATACAGACAGACATCATCTTAAATTTTTCATTCAATTTTGACGTTTTAAATTATCATTATTAACCCCATAGCAACAACTATAAGTAACACTTTATTCACAAGTGAATTAAAATTTTTTAAATCACTCTCACAAAATTTTAACTCAGTCTGCAACAAATAATGTATTTAAAATAACATCAGGTACGAAAATAACACTCACCATAATATTTACCATACATTATCAGCCATTTTCATCAGGGTTGAAAAAAACCCGGGTTTTATTAAATAAAAGCGGGTTTATTGACAAACATCGAATTATAGTATGTATCACTTTTAACTTTAGTTTTATAAAGTATCTTAATACACATACACAAGTCGGCGTAATAGATAATAGATATTAATATTATTAATATTTTCTTTTTTTTTTGAAGACTGTAATGTAATAAACAATAAATGAACTAGAGAGTGTACAAGAATTAGATTCAAGTTATTTCAGTAGTTGTTACAGCCGCGTTAAACAAATAGTATGATTAACACACAACTCAAAAAACAATGAAAATGCTGACACAAGGGTTGGAGTTGTTCAAATATAAAAGAAACACCGTGCATAGTTCGTACAGCAATGAAATTGATTGTAAAATGTTGCCGGTGACAAAAATTGATGTATATACATATGTGTGTACCAAATAAGTATGTACCATATTTAATTAATAAAATAAGATTTCATAAAAGTGGGTTTTTTAGATGGGTTTTTTTGGGTCGGGTAAAATTACAACAACCCTGATTTTCATTATTTTTCACGGCACAAATGGCAGACAATAAAGCATTTTAAATAGATGACTTGACGTCTATCAGCGACGATTGTCATGCTCAGCCTACTAACTGATTAGTTTTTTATTTTGTCAAAATTAAATATTATAATGGTTTTTATTATTATTTTATCAAAATTGAATAAAATATTGTACAAACCACGTGAGCTAAGAATGTTTATTCACTCAAAGAAATTAAGTCACTCGGCCTTACGGGCTCATGAGCTAAACTTTCTTCTCTGAATAAACATTACCTCGAACACTATCTTAGCTCACTTGGTGTGTAAATATCTATTAATTTATTTTATTATTATTATTTTTAGCGCATAAATTTATTACTTTCATGTTTATAATAAAAATAAATAATATTTTTCTGTCGAATTGAGGTTTTCTTTTAAATATGCGCACATACAACATTGGCTCCGTTAAAGATGTGAAAAATTTGAGGTACACAGTTCTGACTATTTTTGTATTTTTCCATATACTTATAATATAATTAAATCCAAAATTAGAGTTAATAATTGTTAATTCGATAACAATAATGTGTTCAAATAGCAAATCCGATTCCTATATTACTTTTTTGCAGTTAGAACCTTGTCATATTAGATCCGATAGTGTTGTCGTTGGTTACAAAGTATTGAAACAACAAGCAAAATGAATAAACAGATTGTCTTCATCGAAACAACAAAATAATAACAGTATTTCAATTAAGTTTCTGTTGCGCACATAGACGGAACAGACTGTCTCCATTGAATCAACGCTCGTGTTTTAATTCTGACCCATTCGTGACTAATAGTGGGATTCTGTGCACATCTGTAATATCTGTAGCATAAATTTATAGGATATGTAAGTGCTACAGAAAATTTGGAATTACAAGTAGCTACATATTTACAAATATCTGTAAATACTTATAGATTTCATGTAAAAGTTACGGACGTCAGTGTGTTGTCGGGAACAGAGGTTATTTGTATTGCTAACAGTGAAATAATGAATAACATCAATAACAATATATTAGTTTTACTAATTGGAATGCTATTAGAAGAAGATTATAATTGGTAAATGTAAAAATACTTAAAATAGGTATAATTTGTTATATTCACAATTTATTTTTTTGTAGAAATTTTATTAGAATACAGAGGAGGACTATGAGAGATGCAATGAATCCTTTTGAAATGCCTAACAAGCATTTCATACAAATATTTCGGCTAGCTAAACTCAACTTTCTTGTAACTGGTACCTATGAAAATTCTGAGGTATGCAATTGTCGGGTGTCGTTGGGTCAAAGAGGATACACAAAACAGCAGGTTTGCAAACTGTGTAAAGATATGTGGTTGTGACAAATAGTATATATTTATCAAACAAATCTCAAAAAACTGTAACGATCAAATAATATTATGCTATTTTTCAAAATAAATCAGAAATCTGCAAAATAAATGGTTTTTAATTATTTTTCAGTATAAATAAATTTAGAAATTTACTATGTTGGTAACACTGCACATTTCGTCTGTAGCGTGAGCATAAAATCATATCTGTAAACGATTATATTACAGATGTCAACACAGAATCTCGTTTTCTACGTATCTGTAAATGTTCCTCTTACAGAAATTCTGCAAGTTACAGATCTACAGATCTGTAATATTTAGTTGAAAAACACAGAATCCCACTATAAGTCTAGCTTTACGAACTTGTATCGTAATTGTTTTTACAATTTTAAAAAGTTCTCTATTTTTTTCGCGGATCCGCTAAATTATTCCGGGCCCCCTCAGGGTTTCCCGACCATCTGGTGAAGAATCATTGATCTACTCCACATATAACTGAAATGCAGATATTTATAAAATTTGAGATCTAATAATAATTTCAGTTTTTTCGTCTAAGGTTGGTTATGTGACTGATGACGCATTTTCACGGCCTCGTCTGCTTCATTATTTCAAATATAATTTTAATAATGAAGTTCAAATAAAATTGCTTACGTGCTGTGACCGTGAAAAAGAATGAAAAATATTTTTTAAATTTTATAAAATAAAATATGGGATCTAGGTGATTACTTCTCTAGGACGGATGATGAAAGATAACGATATTGCTGGATTTCAGACAACTTTAATGTCATTTACAGAAAAAAAAAGTTTTTATACACTAAAATTACAATAAAATACATTGATTTCTTATTTCATTGATTACTTACATGATTTTTCTTAAAAGTTTGTAACTTATGTTGAAAAAAGTGAAAAATTTGTGTGATGCAGAATTATAATACATGGAAATCATGGTTTCATAAAAAAATTTGTCATATTTTTACAGTTAAATGAATTTAAAGTCAAAAATAAAATAAAAATGTACACTTGTACATAAAGTCATAAAAAAATAAAATATAGTAATTCAGGAATATCGTTATCTTTCAACATATGTATAAATATACATATATTTTCAACGGTTGAATATTAGGCATTTGTAAGTGTGACAATCTGTGGCGTTTACCAGGTTTCATCGATGAGAACACCTCAGGGGTCACTTTTGTGTTATGTGAAAATTGAAAGAGTCTAACCCGGCGTTTGAATCATAAAATGACTACGTAACATCTACAGCCACACTCCCCTATCCCTATACTAGTTTTTTTTTTTGTTTATTGGACTTCTCATATTTAAGGGAAATTAACAAAAAAAAAACCTTGATATGTTATTTATTATGTGTAGTCAAACTATTCATATGAAATATGTAGACACGAGTAGATAATTATAGTTACCGCATTAATTTCAACGTTTCACTGTGATAAGATAAAAGTACAGTAGTGCCACGATATATCAACCGATTTACGTCATCAAACTAAAAATCCCCGAACGTACGAAATGTTTTCGGAAAATATGAATTATTTTATAACTTTGAATATTGAATTTACGTTTAGTTTGTACTTTAGTAGATGACGTATGTATGCCTGATATATTTTAGTTTTGTACTACTTACGTAAGTGCTGTTCATTGATTTTTGACTGAAATCGGTGCCTTTGAAGGAAAAAAAATAAGATGAGATTTTATAATATTTTCGTGTTAATTTGGACAATTTTAATATTGACATATCTCCACTAGAAATTACTGGTTAATTTGATATTATAATTTGAGGCAGAAAAACATAATAATGGTTCCTTTTTAACGCTACATTGTATAAATGAAGTAACTAGAACTCTTGAGTCCCTATGTAAATTGTAACTTTCTATTTATGACGTAAATCGGTTGATATCATGGAGTGGCTATATCAAATAGTTTCCAATAAAGCACAATTACACTCGAATAATATAAAACACAAAAAAATGACGGTAAAACAATGAAATCGTCATATAATAAGAGAATAAAACAAAATGTGTTAACACTTAAAATGCGATAAATGCCCTCAAATAATTTACTTCTGTGTGTGCGCTCATGAATTTTTGATCACATACATGTTTCTGACAGAAACAGAAACTCGAGTTCATATCGTTATACTCTTGTTTCACTTTATTTCCGGCGGTCATGCGATGCGACATTGTTCACCACCGCGCGAATTCATCTGTTTTATCAAAGTCTACTGGGAATGTGTGTTTTCTTTTGTTTTCACGCATTCTACTACGACTTTATCATATGAAATAAAAAATAAATTTAAAGTTAATTTTGCAAATCACATGTTTCATGATAAAATTAGCGGTTAATCAACCAGAAACCACATAATATGTACGTTATTTATTTACTACGTAAGAGATTAGTACCATATCAGTTGATTCAGTTATGAGGATTTGCAAACCACATTATTCATTTTTAAGTTGTATAAGTATTTATTACTGCGTCTTTTTTACATCACAATATTTTTAAATTGTTTCTGAGTTACACAATAGGCCCTAATATTAATATATGAATATCGATTTCTAGACCGAGGCTTTTTTGATGTTCGAGTTCGAAAATTCCAAATTACATTGTTACATTTGGTATCTCTGGTGGCTGTTTAGTATTATGACTAGCGTAAACTCGGCTACGCCGAGTATACCCTAGGGCTCCGCCGATAGTGTTTTATAATAGTTTTACGTACGTCCAATCCACATAAAGTGCTAACGCTGTCTTTCAAAATATTTTTTTATCGCCCACCCAAACAGCCCACGCAACCTGCCCACCCAAACTGCCCACGCAACCTGCCCACCCAAAATGCCCACGCAACCTGCCCACCCAAACTGCCCACGCAACCTGCCCACCCAAAATGCCCACGCAACTTGCCCACCCATAATGCCTACGCAACCTCCCCACCCAATCTGCATGGCAGCCCTCGATGTTGCCTCTCATGTGATACCAAACACGACATGGTTCTGACAACTTTAAGTAAAAAACAAAAGCCGATCGAGTTGTTAAATTTTTGACATTTCTGCATGACAGCCCATGACGGTACCTTTCATTGGATACCAAACACAACATGGTTTGAACAACTTTAAGCAAAAAAACAAAAGACGATCGAGCTGTCAAATCTTTGACATTTCTGCATGGCATCCCTTGACGAACCCTCTCATTTGATACCAAACACGACATGGTTCTGACAACTTTAAGCAAAAAACAAAAGCCGATCGTGCTGTCAAAATTTTGACATTTCTGCATGGCAGCCCTCGACGATACCTCTCATTTGATACCAAACACGACATGATTCTGACAACTTTATGCAAAAAACAAAAGCCAATCGATCTGTCAAAATTTTAACATTTCTGCATTGCAGCCCTTTACGATACTTCTTATTTGATGCAAACACTACATGTTTCTGACAACTTTATGTAAATAAAACATAAACCGATCGAGCTGTCAAAATCTTGACATTAGAGTATTTGTGTTTTACTTAGTTACTTATGGCAACACTTTCTCTTATATTTTTGTTTAAAATTTATTATATTTTTTATTAGTAGCTTGGAAATTAATTGGCTAACTTCACAATAATGCAGTTAGGAATATTTGTTTTTCACTTATGCATGTAACACTTGTATACCGACTTCACATTGATCTAGTTAGCAATATTTGTTTTATAGGTACTTACCTAGTTACTTATGGAATGTTTAGCAACACTTTCGTAGTGGACATGAACCATCAAAAATTATCAGGGATTTGTTAACTACTGGATGGAGCAAGTGTATATCGATATATGTATTTCTTGTGTACCCGGCTAGATTAAGAGAGAACACAGGAAGTGTGAGTGAGAAAGATATAGATAATTCCACTTTAGATAAGTGAATTTGATATTCATGTCTGTCATATTCACATCTGTCAAATTCACGTCAAAAATTAATTGTGTTTAAGTATATTTGATCATGAAACGTGAAATAAGTACGAATACATCTAATGAAACGCTAAATTAGAACACCTATAAGAATATAAGTCGTTTATTTGTCAAATTATTTTTTTGAAGAAATCATAATTTTAATCATAACTTACTAATGAAACGACACAGCACCGTTCATCACATATTTTGATACACAATTTTCAACACAACACCTTCGAACCATTTTCATATATTAAAATAATTATATTTAAATAATGATATCAAGAATAACCTAATATCTATCAAACCTGTCAAACAAAAGATATGACAAGTAACGGAAACAAAGACAACAAATCGGAATTATGTATGACTATCTCTGTCGATCTGGCCGGGTACATGGTAAAGATTCACTCGCTCCATCCAGTAGTTAACAAATCCCTGAAAATTATAAATTTTAAATGTTTTAGGCCATTTTTACTATTGTGAAATAATTGCCCATTCTTAAAATTTATGTTTATGAATTTAACATTTTTCAAATTGTCCTCATTTCAAAAATATTTCCATTTAAAGGTTCTGATTGACATGTCAAACAATCTTTCTCCTAGGGCTCCGCCGATAGTGTATTAGTGTATTATAATAGTTTTACGTACTTCCATTCCGTCTAGGTACCATTTTTATCAATTTCATATCCAAATTAGGTTCCATTTAAATACATGCCTTTTTCGTCGTTCAGCAACTATTTTGTCAATGGAAACATGCGTACATATGATACTGTACGTTCATATTCACTCAATTATCACCTTTTCAACTTTTCTGTCATAAAAAGCAGACAGTTTTACCTATGGATAAAATTTAACTTCAAGATTATATATGAATTATTAATTACCATTTAAATAGAGAAAATAATTATAAAATACCTTTAATTATACTATTATATGAATAATAATCGTTCCATAAATATATATATATATATATATATATATATATATATATATATATATATATATATATATATATCCACTTTTAACTAATCTTTATACATTTCTTATAATGGTTTGTCACCAATATTGACATGTTAAATGTGATAGATGACATCGTTTTTCTTCTTAATTTTGTACATGTAGACTTCGATGTATTGTTTCAAAAAGCCAAAATACGACCTTTAAAAATTTTTTACACAAAAACCATGCATCGTACAGAAAAATGACCTATTATCAGGAAATCAAGTTGAGTTATTCCCTACATCCCAGAAAAATTTTCATTAAAATCACTCGCACCGTTTAGTCTGTACAGGTGAGCAAAATTTCCCCGATCGTCGTGATTAAAGAAAATATATATATATATAGATAGTGAATGTACCCGTTTAGTATAAAAGATTCGCCATTTTATGAAAAATGAATTCATTACTTTCTTTTAATAATCTATAATACTGATAATATCTATATCTGAGAGATTCAACCTGTAAAGAATATAGCAGAATATGTAAGTACGTAGATAAGTGAAATTCTCAGAAATTTTTAATGCCTTGAAAGCCATAATGGTCATCATCATCATTCTCAAGTACCGTTAATTCAAAAACATAACTCAAGGTCAAAAGTTCTAAAATAATGCAGTGGAAAATATATAAAATGAAACTGAAAGTAGGTATATGACGTGGTTATATTTACTAAGCAATTTTTAAAAATTACGCCTCATAAATAAAACATAAATTCATTTCATTCAAGTTTATATATAAGTATATTTGACCATCTGTCTATTAATAAAATAAACATATTTATTTTTAATTAGATTACATATTCCAAAGAAATTAACATCATTTATCAAAATTCTTCAAATAGGACAGAGCATCCTAACTTTTGTTCCACTACCCGGGATCGAAAGATCTGTTCCAGTACCCGTATTCAATAATCTATTTCAATATCTGTGTTTGAAGATTGATTCTATTACCCGGATTTGAAGAACGATTCCAAATTCCACGACCCGGTTTTAATTTTTTTCGGTTATCGACAGTTCTACAACCAAGACGTTAAAGGGGATACTTTCATGTAATCATGTGTCATGTCAACACCACTTAAATTTAAGACGGACAATTGGACACGTAGTCATGTCAGAGTGAGATTAATGCGCGTATAATGACATTTTCACGAGTACACATGTCATGTAACATAGTTTGTTGGTATAGATTCGATCCATAGCGTCTCTGATTCGATCAAAACAGCTTAATGTTTACGACAATCTGCATAAATTATAATATTATGAATAAACATTCGCATATGTTTAAGTTACATAAAATATAAAAAGAAAAATTGGTCATATTTTTCAAATGCAGCAGCATGTTTTAAGAAACCTTTCTGAATTTAATTTAGATATTTTACGTTCTCCATTTGCATTTTTATGGATTCTTCCTTCATAAAAAGTTCGGTCAATATTTCTAAAGGAATTTTGTTATTAAACAATTGGTTAACTTTTATTTCTATTCGATAAACTACTCGTATTTTAAGTATGAATTACTGTTTTTACTGGTATTAAAAGAAAGTAAATATAAACAGTTGTAGTATTTTTGTCCGACTCAGGGTTGTTGAAGTTCACTCCACTGGTTTAAACCGGTTTGAACCACCAATTTCTACTTCGCATTATGTACCTTTTACATCGCATGTTACAAAAAATCAGCACCAGCTATTTTCGGTAAAAAAATCTATTGTTCTTTCGAAATTAATAATTAGACGTACAGTATAAATAATAAAATTACGATTTATTTTTAATTTCAAGACAAATTTTATCTAAAAATCTTTGAATAAAAGACAATTCAATTTCAAATTACATATTCTTGTAATTTTTTTAGAAGAAAACTAGGCAGGTGCCTAGCACCTACTAAAAATAATTTGGACCGCTTTTATATTTTTATGTCCAGGTCGTGGTGAAATTCTGTGAAAATTTGATACAACTCTACAATGACCTCATGTTCATAAAAATCTTTTTAAAATTTGCTTTAAAAAAAGAATATTAGTGACTACGCGACTTTAGGTTGTATGTACAGTAGCTACAATCAAAAAATATGGTAGGTCCACCAGATAATTAGATACTGAAAAAATAATAAAAAAAATTACTAAAAATTTAAAATGAATATAACAATGATAAGACATTTTAACAAGAATTATTAAAATTAGGTAAATTGTCATTCTTCAAAAAAACTCCTAGCTTTTATAATGACAAACTCTACCTACGCATTTATTATACATTAGTTTTTGTAAAACATTACAAGAAAATAAATTTCAAATGTTTTGCAAATTCTGCCAGAGACACAGCTTACAGCTTATTAACATTGGTTCATCTGGCTCTCATGATTTGTATATTCGTTTCATCGTACAGAAGTTCGACAATGTTAAAAAAAAAACCAAAAATAATCAGTGAATAACGAAAATAAGATCCAATGTTCAGATTTATAGAAATTTATATCAGTTCGTAGATATGATAAATTAATGATAGTATAATAATTGCGCAATTGTTAAAATAAATAACTTTCAAGGTATGTATTTATATCGTGGCACTTATTTCATTTCGATCCTGTTCAATACTGTAAAAACCACGTATGTAGGTACTTCCAATTAATATAATTATCTTACTGAATGTTGTTTTTTTTTTGTAATAATTATCTAACCAATAGTTAAAAATAGTGATACATCAACAGTAAATTTAAGCAAAAATCTGTTTTTTTGCGCCAGTTTGTGCTCTACGAAGAAAAATCAATATGAGTAATTACATTAAAAAAATTAATTTGAAACGAAAATGAGTTTGACGACATGACAGAATTTAATAAACTTGTCTCGGAAATTAATTACTTTTCTGTTCATTGCATTACCGACTACGACCAACAATGTTTCAGAGACTCAAAAAGCTTTGGAACAAATGTAGTAGATAAGACTTATATGTATATAAATGTAATAATAAAGGTAAAGTTTTATAAAAAAAAATCTGTTGTGGCCAGCAAAAGACCTCTTGCCATTTCCATATTAGGCTGTTTATATATCGCTATCGAAACGTCGTTTAATAACAAAAAAAAATTACAGAACTTTACCCAAATATTGTTTTTTTATCGTATTTAACATGTCTTCTGCACAAATATAATTCTAATTGTATCTATTTTTCATTATAAACAATTCATTAACAAGATTTGCGGTATTTCTGATGGATATATGCATTTTACCTACAATTTTAAATAATTAATAAAACAATAAGAATGATTAAATGTACTTTCCAGAAAAAGCTTTCAGAATGTCACTAAAACTGTTGATTTTTGACACTGACATCTATCATTTCCAAACTATGTTATAAACATTTATTGAATTTGTCAACTGGTTTCCTTAGTGCCTTCGCCTCTGCGACTAGATTATTCTATATATTACAGTGCCTCTATCTCTAAATCTATACAAAATATAATAAAAATTTTAAATGTATCAGATGTAGAATTTTATATTCTTCAAGTGTATTAGATGGAGAATTTTACTATTACTTCCGGTTGTCCAATTGTTACCAAAATCTAATCAGCTCTTCCCAGGATTGTCAGATTGAGGAAACTGTATAGTTAAATATTTTTTAAATCTTATAGTATTTGAGAAACCGTGTTCCACCATCCACACATACACATGGACTTCATCATAAAAATGTTATAATCGGATTATAGGGACATTAAAACGTGTTTATCCACTAAAATCTGGATATGCGAATTTTAGCATGATTCCAATACCTCTCTTAGCGAGAGGTAAAAAATACTATAGAACATCCCGTTCAAAGATATTTGGGATATACATATACCCATCTTACTTAAGTACCTATAAATGTTCAAGAAGCAAATGTACACGCTCGGAATGTAGTATGGGATAAATATGTGTATATAGATAAGTTATGTACAATACTGAAAAATCATTAAATGTATATCTTTACTTACAAATAGTTAAAACAATGAAATGAATGTGACATTTTTTTTTCAGGTGAAGAAATTACCATTATGAGCAGTGTGAGTGTATAGATTTCTTCATTTTTTTTTTCATGATCTTTAAAGGTCTCTGAATCGATTTGTCCTAGTCATTTAATATTTTTAAAATAATAAGGAATACAGAATTCTGTAAAATACACAAGAAAAACTAAGCTATATAACTTAAAAGGAGAGTATTATTATATTATTTAACTTTGTTGGCCATGGATGACACACTTGAAGTAATATAAAATATAAAATATTACATATATGGTACTTAAATAAAAAAAAATATTTATTCAATTAAATCAATTTCAAATAAAAAATATTAAGTATGAACAATTTTAATAATATTCCAAACAACAAAATAAGATGCCACGTGTATTAAAAAAATAGAAAGATGTCAACAATGTAATTTTATTTAGTGTTTCTAATAACTATAATCAACAGTTCTGACTATAAATTTTTTGTCCAGGAACCTTATCTTATCAGTCACGAGGAATTGTTTCAATGATAAAAGAGATTATATTTTAAATATGATAAATTGTCTCCCATGTAAATCCAGAGATAAAATGACTGTTTGTCAAAGTAAAATAATTTCAACTCTCTCCTTCACTTGACTTTGCTTTAATCAATGATAAATCAATGCACTTGTATTGATTATCGACGTATTGTCAAGTGTTGACATCGTTTAAAAATTTAAACTGTTTAAACTTCAGAGAATTGGGAATAATGACTCTGTTTATAAATTTAGAGCTTTTGTACTGCTCTATAAATACGGCTAAGTAAATAAATTTACTAAAAACGAGAAATATTTAGTAGAGTTGAGTTTCCAGTAGATAAATAAAGTTAAAGAATAGAAGGAATCATAAGTTTTTGTCTATTATCAGAGTTCTTAACCTAAAAATCCAAGAAGACTCATATAACAGAAAATAGGTCAAAGACGTAAAACAAATACATAGTGTGTCTTCAAAGATTATATTTCTCCTAAATAAAATTCACTACGCTTTTTCATTCTGATAAGATATTTGTCTTGTAATAAGATATTTACCAGTTATTTTCTTGCTTTAAATTATGCAATTACCATTAATATTTCATACTACATACATATTGTTTAATTAAATATTCTACAAGCTTACAAACTATAATATTATTATTCTTATTTTTCTAATAAGGCATAACGAATTATTTTTAGAGATTTGAATCGTATATGCTACGTGAAAATATTGATTTTCTACACAACATAACTTACATACGATAAACGCAATGTAATACTCAATGAAATTTACTTTACACGTGCTCTTAAATAGTAAGTTTACTTGAATTATATTTTGGTAGATGATATATTTAGTTGCGAGTGAAGCAATTGCTAATTTATATTTTACATACAACTGCTATGTTGTTGAGGTGAGAATGTTTGGACTGGCAGAAATAAAT
This sequence comes from Ophonus ardosiacus, assembly GCA_943142095.1. Lineage (NCBI taxonomy): Eukaryota > Metazoa > Arthropoda > Insecta > Coleoptera > Carabidae > Ophonus > Ophonus ardosiacus. The sequence goes on along the minus strand of OW964831.1, from coordinate 32,218,619 downwards.
AAAACAATTTCATTTATATTTAAACATAGGAAAATTTTCTGATTCACACGAACTGCAAAATTATGTACCTACTGTTGTCAGTGAATATATTGTATAATATGATTAATTAGTGTAAAATCTACCGAAAATCGGTCACTTTAATATGTTCCTCTGCTCTTATGTATGAATACGTTTGTGAATGTGGCTGAGGTGAAAGAAGTGTGCATGAATAGGAATGTGTGGCGAAGGATGATTGTTATGTAACTATTATTGTGGTCCGGATGCGGTTATTCGCTACCGAAAATCGGTCACTTTAATATGTTCTTATGTAGGAATGCTATGTTGATTGTGGATAAGGCGAAAGAAGAATGTTGTTTAAGAGTGAAGTGAGTCAGCTGAGTTCTTACTCTTATCCCTTTTCCTATTGTTAATATTGTTTTCGGGTTTTTGCTAACCCACTAAGTGGGATACGCGTGGTTTTATGTATGTATGTATGTATCTGTGTAAATATTTTCATATTGTTTTTATAAATACCTAAATGCACTGAGAATAGGAATTTTAGTGCAAACGTTTTATTAATTTTATCGCGATCGGTTTTTTACCTCCCGCTACCCTTGTAAGGAAAGCATAGGGATCGTGGTAAAAGCGCATATCGAGATTTTGGAAAATTACCACGTTTTAAGGTCCGTAGAATCCGATTTTAACATTTTCACGATGGTGTGTGTGTGTGTGTGCGGACCCATTAGATTTTGGTGTAAATCGAATGACCCGGAAATAGCACTTTACTTGAAGCTCAAAACAGTTTTTCATCGAAAAATACCTTTAAATATATATATATTTTTTTTTTTGGCGATTTGTTATTATAAAAATAAAAAAATATTAAATTTTCTACGGACATTAATACCTATTTCTACATATTTTATAGATAATTTTATAAAATATTCTATTTTATAAAGCCCGGAGCCAAAGTTTTAAAGATAAACACAACTCCTTAGATACACGGATCAGATTTCAAATCAATGTAACTGACAGTAAAATGTGGCTGTCAAAAAAACCCATCATTTCAAATTAAAAACGGTAACATTTTAAAAAGAAAATAGTAAGTAAAACATACTTAGTTTGCCGTGATATTCCATTAAAGCAAAATGATTGAAGGTGAACGATTTTTCCTATAATATATGTTTTATATAAAAATCGCCAATCATTCGCCTTCGATCATTTTCTTTCATGAGATTTACTTTAGTTTTTGTAAACAACTAATAAGCAAATGATATTATTTTTCGTATTATGCTAATGTAAACTTCAACACAAAATGATTGTTGCTCCACAAATTATTGTTTTAAATAATAATAATAAATTATACTTTGTCCAGATTTTTTGTTAACACACCCTTAACTCAATTTAAACAATAAGTTCAAGATGCCATATTTTCAACTCAATTTAAACAATAAGTTCAAGATGCCATATTTTCGTATTGGTGAGTTGTTAAAATTAAGTTGTACATATTTTCAATTGTATTTACAATTGATTAATTTTATAGCTGATGATGTGTCAATGTTACACGAAACGTCCAATTTGTGTTAATCTTTTTCATTGTTTTTGACAATTATTAAATAAAATCTGCGAGATGGAACTATAAAACCTAAAATTTCATTTTCTCGTTACTTCATGTGTCGTTTTGTACAGTAATAGTTTATTATTATTATTTAAATGCGTTTTTTTCATATACTTTCCAGTACTCCGGCAATTTTGGTAAACTTGGTACAAATTAACAAATGCAATGCGATTATTTGACAATGATTTAAATGTCTTAAGAACAAGGAAACTGATTTGAATTTATTCATTTTATTATTTATACTGTGGATTTTAATTTAACAATGGTAGATGTTATATTATATATTATAATTCAGTTGTAGAAAAAATATTGTTTGTCTATTGTGCTCGACTCTCTTTGTGCGTTTGAATGACATTCTCATGTACTAAAAAAAATCTACAAGTATTAAAATAATCTAAATATTGTATTATTCTCTATCTAAGTAATTGTTCATAAAAGTTTTTTAATGACCACTTACAGATTTTTAAATTTGAGTTTTTATTTTTCGTTTATCAGAAATGCACTCTATCTACGAGTAATATCAATATCTAAATCTATACTAATTACAATATAAAATCTGCAATCTAATCAATTTACAACCTATCTAATCTATTATGAAACAAATAATTAATTAATAACAACCTACATACGTAGGTATACATACGAGTATTATGAGTACTTTCACAGGTGAACACATTGTGCTTAATTATTAACTACATTTCAAATGACTTTTGTTATAATTAACGTTGCTTGTTTTACTCAACAAACCTTGCTATAAAATAGTACTACATATTTTTGAGCCATCAACAATTTTCTTTATGCTGCATATAATAAAAGAATGAAAAAGTAGTCTGTGTTACTATGATTTCATACCAGAATTATAATGCTAGTGACATCATTAATAATAATTGAAAATGCGATTATGAATCAAAATATGCAGGAATGTTATTAAGGAATATAATTCATACATATGTATGTTCTACGGAAAATGTACAATTAATAGACGGAAAATGAAAGACCAAGTTAGGTTCAATTCCAACATTCCAACAGTATTCCAGATATATTTGCATACATTTCCATTGATCCTAAGCTACTTACTCTGTTATTAGTTTTACCGTTTTCTCAAATGTGAATACAATTTTGTACGTACATGTTACGTTAAAGAAAGTATAATGTTCTCAAAGTATTTCATACATGGCACATACTGTTTATCCATATTTGGCACAGTTTTTCTATATTTCAATGGAGACATGAGTTATTGTAAATGGAAGGTTACAGATAGTTTTTGTTTAGATTCAATCATGTAAACTTGCATATATATTTTAATAAAAACTATACTTGCAGTTAAATAAATATAGACTCGAGATTTCTACTAGGAATGACGAATTCCGATAATTTTGGTACCCGAGTACCCGAAACAATAACCCGGATAGTACCCTTTACCCGTTAATTACCCGATACCCTTTAATTACCCGTTATCCTTTATATCAGCAGTTCGCTTTTTAATAAAATTCATAATTAATGTTTACATATATTTATTAAATAAAAAGTAATACAAATAAATAATATACTGTATCTCTATAAAAAAACTTAGCATAAATTATATTAATTACCTTATGGTATGGTAATAAAAAACGCTTCTTTTAGATACAACCTTTCCGTCAGTTGAAAACTGTTCGGGTAATTAAAGTGTATTGGGTAATTAACGGGCAACGGGTATATTTCGGGTATTCGGGTAAGAAATTTTATACCCGGGCACATTATTATTGGGTAGATGCCGAGTACCCGGGTACCCAACGTCATTCCTAATTTCTACACTGTCGCCAATTCCAATGGTCATGTTGAAAATGCTAAGTTATGAAGTAGCGGTAACAATGCACGGCAAGGAACAGGGTAAGGAGAAGAAAAAAAAATAAGCATCAGTCCATATTTATTTGACGGCGAGTAAAATCAAGTTATAGGAGGATGAGTTTGCTCGAAACGTAAACGTATCTAGAGATGAGCGGTTAAGTGTGTATAATGGAGTGATGTATGGAAATGAATGTTGGGCCTGGACGAGAAAGCATATAAAAGGAGAGTGACTGCCGTGGAAATGAGGTATTTACGTAGTGTTTATGGGAATACAAGACGGGATCGCGTGAGGAATATTTTGGTGTATGAAGAATGTATATCATTACCGATATCTGCGATAAAGCAGATTGTGGCACACTCAGTAATGGGTAATATGCCGTGATGATATATTTATTTTAAGAATGTATGGTTTGGAAGAATCTGGTTAAGAGAATTAAGAGAGTTGAAGTGAATCAGTTGAGATGGTTTGGTCCTTTGGTCATGTGGAGAGAATGACGAGTGAACGGCTTGTACGCATACCTATATGTTGGTAAAGTTGAGGGAATTCGACTGTGGCCGTCCAGTGTGTAAGTGAATGGATATGATTGGTAGTGTTCTAAAGGAGCGTAAGTTTCCGAGTAGAAAGAAAAGAAGAGCATGTATGAATACGATTAAATGTGGGTGAGGCAAAAGAAATGTACCTGGATAGGAATGTGTGGCGAAGGATGATTCGTAACTGTTGTGGTGCGAAGATGTATGCTTAGTAAGAATGGTGTGACTCAGCTGCGTTCTCATGTATGAATGCGATGATGAATGTAGACGAGGCGAAAGAAGTATGTTGTTAAAGAGTGAAGTGAGTCAGCTGAGCTCTTATTCTTATCCTTATTCTTCTAATCATAAATTCGAGACTCTCGAGTAGAGATTGAAAGAGAGCAAGGAAATATGTGATGTGGACACCACATGACTTCCTTGTACGCCTATTACTTTGACATTGACATTAAATTCTTTATTTTTTTTTTTATTATTTTTTGTCCTAATTCATAGAAGACTTAATTACAGAAACCGAAAAGTACATAATATTTAAATTTACATATCTCGCTTATACAAAGAGCTGATTTAATCATATTTGATGTTTTCGACGCATAATTCAATTCTCTAAAACTTTTATTTGAAGCATTTATTATTAAAATCAAAATAAGACCATTTGTGTAAAAAAAAACAGATAACAGCTTCAAGTAAAATATCACTTCCGGTTAGACTATTTTAACCAAAATCAATTATGTTATTCCCATTGATATAAAAGTATTATATACCAAATTTGAAAAGTTTTGGATTATATTTTAATACAGTTATTCATTAAAATCTATTATAGGCTTCAAGTAAAGTACCACTTCCGGGTAGACCATTTTAACTAAAATCTATTATGTTATTCCCATTGATATAAAAGTATTATATACCAAATTTGAAAAGTTTTGTTATTTCCACTGATATAGTGGATCGTTTCTCGCCATTTCTCGCTTCGCAGCATCACTACTGTGGACTCAAGCAGACCGCTACAGCAAATGGATTTCGATATTTAGTTACTTCCCTTGATGATCTCTCTTGTCATATACAGCCATATTTTTATTGAAACAAAAATCAGTAATTGAGGAGAAATAAGAAATATAAGTTGAAATGGTAAAAAGTAAGTTTGGAAGAAAACCAAAAGTGATTCGATCGAGGAGGAGAGTACATGAATAAGAAAGTTTTAGATTTTTTGACGTTTGAATTTGAAGCTATAAAATGTAAATTCCTCACAACAGAACGGAATAGCCGAAAAAAAAGGTCGTTCATTGAAATGACACGTTGTATGTTTACGGAAGAAAAATTACCAAACGATTTTTGGGGAGAAGCAGTTATGACAGCTAATCATTTACAGAATTGGATAATTAAGATCAAAATATATTACTTCATTTCAATATTCGAATGGAAAGAAGCCAAATATGAAATATTTGAAAGTTTTTGGAAGCAAATGTTTCGTCCATGTGTCAACAGAAAAGCGAAGAAAATTGGATAACACTGCTCAACAAATGATTTTCGTTGGTTATGACGAAAACTCCAAAGCCTATAGAAGTTATGTTCCAATTACGAAGAAACTTATTATTAGTCGCGAAGTTTATTTTATGGATAAAGACAAAGAAGAAAATAATTTTCAGAAAATTTCAAATAAAGTACTCGATTTTTCGAAAGAAAGTTTAGAAAATAATGACACAGAAAAAGAGAATGAACTTTATATAAACGATGTATTCAAGAATGAAGTTGTGAATAGAGAAGGTAATAAGAATAAAGAAGTAGAAAATTACAAACATCATTGTGCGAGAGAGAAAACTTTTCAAGTCAGTTGAAAAGAAAAACTTTATCGTGTAATGCATACTTAATGAATGAAATAGTAATAATCTAATTTCTAAAGTACGCAAGAACATAAACAAATAAAGTAAATAATAGAACCAAAAGTATACAATTCAATAAATCAATGAAAATAATTATAATTGAATTTTTAAATCATTAATACATTCAACAGCTTCTTCCGTATACCTTGTTAAAATGTTCAACTGGGAAACTTGTCTTAGGCAAGGGACACTCAGTGATGAATTGGTGAGGAGTTTGTCTTGAATGACTACATTCGCAGTCAGATCTATCTGCTGACGCTTACGTTATGGCGTCACTAACGTTTGCATTGGTTATTGGTTGTCAGATATTCATGGATATTTCAAACTAAAAATTATTACAAATGATCGCATGAATATATCCTGTTACACTACTAGTAAATTCAAAAGAAAAACTACCTACAGTAGCTTAAATTATTGAAGTTTCGATAACAATAATACGATATCGTACAATTAGTTTTTACAAATATTTCTGAATGAAAATATCACAGGAAGTTATACATTAAAATTTGTTAAACCCGGTTATGTAAAATTCTAAACATTGAAATGGAAAATTTGTGTTTGAGTGTAAACATTGTAGTCAATTAGGCGCCTACATTAGAGTGGAAAAATTTGAAATTTACTTAGAACCAGTAGTATTATAAACGTCCAGTTAAATTTAGTTCCATTGTAAATTTCATAAAATAAATTCTTATCAATTTCTATGTTCTTGTGATATTTAAATCATTGCTATCAAAAATTCGCGTTGCATTTGTTAATTAAATTAAATTTATTATGGAACTAAATTTAACTGGACGTTTTTAATACATGTCCCTTAGTTTTATTATTATTATACTAAGTCAACAAAATAATATATAATTAGCGTAATAATGCAAAAAACAAAAATAAAATGTCTTTAAATAATTTACATACTTGCAAAATCATTAATTTTATTCATTTTTACTCTCGCTAAAAGAGGTGTTGGATTCATGCAAAAAATCGCATATTCAGATTTTAGTGAATAAGCACGTTTTAAGGTCCCTAATATCAGATTTACATTTTTACGATGATGTCCGTGTGAGTGCGTGTGTATATGTGGATGTTGGAAGGACGACTTCTCAAAAAATATAAGACTTAAGTCCTATTTAACTAGTATTCCTCAATATGACATTAATGGGAAGAGCTGAATAGGTTTTGGTAACAATTGGACAACCGGAAGTAGTAGTTTCTTACAAATAATACAGAACATAAAATTCTAAATCTGATAAATATAATTTTCTTACTACATATATCTTCTATAGATTTAGAGATAAAGAATATGGTTTAATAAATCGCACACTCCAAACTACACCAAGGAAACCAGTTCACAAATTGAAATGTTTAAAAATGCCAGTGTCAAAAATCAACAATTTTAGTGACATCACTGAAAACTTTTTCTGGTATGCAAATTTAATATTTCTTATAGTTTTATTAATTGGAAGAATATCCAACATTTAGAAGAATAGCAAAAAAACTTGTTTATATAGGCAATGAATTTAAAACTTTAAAGAATGCTTAAATATTGGAAATGGAAGAATCTTTGACATCATAAACTTTTTCATAGAATGAAAGAATAGATAGAATTTTCTGTGTGTACAAGAAATATTAAATACAATATACATAAAATGGAAATGGCGAGAGGTATTGTGTTGGACACAACAGATTTTTAAATTAAATATAAACAAAGTGATTAACATATATGAGAAGGGGTTACAGCAGGAGTAAATTACATAGATGGGGAACCCTTCAACAAAAATTATTTCACTGCGGCTCAGTGCGCCTGGCACCCTACACCGAAAGGTTAAAGGTTTACAGATTACGAAAAATCTTTATTGCGAGCAGGGTACAGTTTCACGTAAAAATTGAATTATATTTTGGTTGCATGTTTGTACCGACTAGATACTACACTAACAGTAACATATTTAACATTTTCAATAAATTAGATAAATTAGAACTGAATATTTTATTGGTAACTCTTTGGTTCTTGTATATTGTGATTGTGAAATTTAATACATTTATCCACTTTAAATTCTCTTTTCTTCCTTTAAATTAAATATTGATTTGTACAATTGACAGCAGTTACTCTTAGGTTAAGGTTACAAAAGATGTAAAATACATATAGGTAATTGAATTTGTGTGAATCAAAAATAAAAAACTTTGTTGACAAAAGCTATTGATCAAAGATCGTAAGTTCATGAGTCACTTCAGTATCTCGACTCCTACGTCATTGGAATTCTCGGAAGTTCATGGTAGGAACTGTCGGATCATTCAAAACATTTAGTTCCGCATGTCTAATTACATACATATGTACTACAATTAATATTTGTCAAGTAAAAGCATGATTGTATTGGCATATTTATTATTTATTTTACTATTCTCGAAAAAACAAATATACTCTAAATATGAGTAAGTGAAAGTTTATGTTTGTGTTATTATATTTTCCAAGAATACCTATTACAAATAAATGTCATCACGGCTTTTTACCCATTATTGTTTAGGTGAGATCATATATTTTATGAAGATTTTTTCATTATTTGGTGTGCATGATCACATATTTTATTTTTATTTTATAATTTATCATCAGGAACTCAAAATCAATGTACAATATATTGGGATCTTTTTCGCAAGAGAAATATATTGTTTTCAATTGGATTATGACTAACATGATAACTGGTTACCTCAAACATCTCTTATGAGAGAGACAAGCTCGAACTGACAAGTCATTTTTCAACGGCTCCTAGGCATTCAGTATTAATGTTGCAGTATATTGACAAACGTTGAATATACACTCCAGAAAATTAATAATACTGTTCAATATTGAAAGTCTAGGAAACTCTAGTGATCGAAATCAACCAAAACGTGGAATATAACAGCAAATGTTTATTTCTGTGATACATGTATTAAATTGTTTGTTTAATTTTATGATACATGAATTAATATGATTGTTGATAATTTTAATTAATAATTTAATTAGCGCCGTGGTGTCTATTTCCGGAACTATTTGCAATTCGGTCATTCTTTCACAGATCAGCTTTGTAACTTTTTAAAGATAGTTGTAATTTATTAGTGACACTGTGACCCTAGATCACGAGGATGAGTAAATGTTTGTAATATCAAACATAATAAATATTTAACCAAATAATAGTTTGCAAAATTTGTAAATTATTACTTGATAAAAGTTTTATTTTGTTTGATATTGCAAAGGTAATCGGTGGAACTATCTGCGAAAGAATGACCGAATTGCAAATAGTTCTTAAAATAGTCACAACGGCGCTAATTAAATGGACTATTTAAAAATTATCAACAAACATATTAATATTAAACGAGATATTAAATCTTGTATCTTAGAATTAAATATAAATAAACAATCGTTCTAATTCATGTATCGTGAAATTAAAGCGTCAATTCAACTCATCCATATAAATGGTGCTTAATTTCTACGATATTTGTTTGGAAAATATTAACTTTTATATAAATTAAACGAATATAGTATTAAATAATTATAACAAAGACAGTTTTGTATTGACTGATAATTTAAAATATTCCCGTGGCCGCGTGCCTGAGTGTCTGCTCGCGAACCTGGGGGAACCGGGTTCGATCCCGACAGACGCAAAATATTTCCAATTTTAAATGGCACAAAAGTGACCCCTGTGGTGCACTCTCCACACCAGCTATGAGTGCCCATGAGGTGACGCCTGGTAAGCGCCCACACGGTGAAATATATCGTCATCATTACCGAAGTCTACATATGTTGTAGATACTGGCACACCCAAAAATGGATAATATGCCGTGATGATATATTTATTTATTTTATTTATTTACATTTTAATACAATCAATTTATATCTTTCATTTTAATAAGAGTTTATTTTTATGATACACGAATTTATATGCCTTTTAAATTGATTATTCTAAAATTATCAACAATCTTATTAATTCATGTATCGCAAGTATGACAGAAATAAACAAACGTTTTAATTCATGGATCATAAAAATAAAGGATTAATTTAATTCATTCATATAAATGTTACATCATTTCTATGATATTTGAATTTTTACGATTGTTTTCAAAATATCAACAATCATATAAATTAAACAAACATAAAATTAAACTAATATTAAAAAGAAAGTTTTGTGTTGACTGCCGATTTAAAATGTTTGTTTGAAAAATTTTTAATTATCAACAAATATTTTTATTTAACAATCAGTTTAAATCTTCCTTTTTAATGCGAGTTTATTTTTACGATACATTAATTTGTATGACTGTTTTAAAATGTGGGAATAAATGTTAAAACGGCAATCATTCCATACACATGTGGTCGTAGATATCGGTTGAAGTTGAAAAACAAAAACTAAATTATATTTTGAAATATGTTTTCAGAACTCATTATTAATAAAATTAAACAATTAAATTATTGACTGCAATCCCCAAGTTTTATTTATTTACCTATACCTTTTCATTTATAACAAATTAATCTTATGCAACTTTTTTCCAGGGTATTTCCAAAAGAAAATATAAAAAACATTTCTTGTTCCACGATGTAGGTTTTGTTAAAATTAAGTATTCCATAATTTAAATTTATTGTATAGATAAATAATATTATCTAGTTATTTACCTCAAGTATAATAATGAAGAATAGCATAAAATCATGATTTAGAGCTCACTCCTGTCGCATTAGATAGTTTGCGGTGACTAATTCGCAATTTGACTGGCCAGAATGGAAATTCCCATCAATGTTTTGCTTTTTGGCAGGTGCTGTTGATTAAAAATGAAGAAAAGTAGCCTATACAGTATGTCCCATTTAGAGGTGCCACCATTGGGATCTCGAGATCTATACGAGATAAGATGACGGTTAAATGGAACTTTTTGTGCGCCTTTGGGAGGCCATCTCAGATGTGCTTTTGTTTTTCCAAAAATTCTCATAGGGCACTAGATAATGACAAAAAACTGAATATTGTTGATTTTTTCTTTTTCAAATAACTTCTAAACTATTAGTAATTGAGAAAAAAGGTTCAAATACAAAAGATAGATATTTTTATCAACTAACCAATGGCGTACGAAATAAATTTTTATATCCGTAAATTTTCGAGATATAACACAAACTTATATTTTTTTAAATGGAACCCATATATGATTTTAGTCTCAAAAAAATCATTATTTTTTTCTCTTTTCAATGATATAATGGTTATTATGTTTTATATTTGTTTTGTCGTCAAAATTATTATTTTTTCATTATTTTGTAGTTAATTTACAATTATTTTGAAAATATTGGTAGATTTATATTTAGAAATACTCCTTGTATTTAAACAATTTATTTCGTTATAAAATTTTGCTCAAAACTCGTATTAAATTATTTTTTATATTTTGTATCAGGTCGCCCTTGGCACATTATAGTGTAATTTGTAATTATGAGTCTAGAATAAAAATATTAAGTAATAAAGGCATAAAATAAATTATATCGATCAAATGTACTATAATTAATTAAAATAATAATGTTATTTTGCGATATAATAAGAAAATTCAGGAAAATAAAGACAAAAATAAAATTTTAGGGGCAAAACAAATATAAAACATAATAACCCATACATCACTGAAAAGAGAAAAAAATAATTATTTTTTTGAGACTAAAATCATATATGGGTTCCATTTAAAAAAATATAAGTTTGTTATATCTCGAAATTTTACGGATATAAAAATTTATTTCGTACGCCGTTGGTTAGTTATTAAAAATGTCTATCTTTTGTATTTGAACCTTTTTTCTCAATTACTAATAGTTTAGAAGTTATTTGAAAAAGAAAAAATCAACAATATTCAGTTTTTCGTTATTATCTAGTCCCCTATGAGAATTTTTGGAAAAACAAAAGCACATCTGAGATGGCCTCCCAAAGGCGCACAAAAAGTTCCATTTAACCGATATCGTATCTTTTATAGTTCTCGAGATCCCAAAGGTGGCACCTCTAAATGGGACACACTGTATAGCATATTGGTCAGCAACCTATGGCAGCGGGCATTCAAAGTATGTAATATAAACAAGATTTTTTGGTGGCTCGTAAAGACTTTATCTGACATTTTGTATCGTATGAAAAATCAATTTAATTTATTTTCACTCTGAAATGGAATTTGAACTTATTTTTAAATTAAATTCACAGGGTCTTAATGATTAAGAAGATTTTCCTTGAATTAAAATGATGAAAACTGAAATGAATAAATAAATTATGTCAAAAAATGACGAGAAATGGCTATTCTTTGATCACAATAAATCGAGCAATAAATGTTCAATAAAAGTACAATGGCGATATTTGGTGAAACTGTTCTAATATAAATTTTAACAAATCATATTTGATACGTGGTGCAGGTAGTGGCCCAGTCTCTGATAAATGACCGAGACGTTAATTCGGAGACTGATATCTTATGAAACGTGTCAATTATGATTTTTTTAAATATAAAGGTATTATTTGATCTATATGAAACTAGAAGAATTCAACTACATATATATTATTTATGATAAAATACAAAAAAAAAAAAAAAAAATGGTATGAGGACTTTTTACAAGATAAACAATGATATTAAAGGAATTTCGCGGAATTTCGATAGTATTTTGCAATGGACAAATTCCGGGATGCAACATTCCATATCCATATTACATTTTAATGAAATTTTAATACATTCATATTCATAAATTTTATATCATATGAGCATATTTAATATTATACGTTATACACATATACCATACACGTTTCTATTTTTAGAAATTAATTTCTACTTACAGTTAATATTTACTTAGAATAAATGCTTTCATGAATTATTTAAATATAAACTTATGTAATAATAAGAAAACACATTTAATTCAAGGATATATAATTATTATTTAATTGTTCCTTCCGCATAAATGTCACAAACTTTAATATTAATCGTTCACAGCAGACTTGTAACAAAGAGAAATATTCTTCAATGTATTTCTTATTTTGTATAGTTTTCATAAATTATGTTAACAAATACAATACAATATTGTTTTAACTGCAATTTACATAATAACAATGAATATGAAATCTCAATTCTTCTAAACACTTTAAATATAATTCTATTGTTACCATATTTTAAAAAATAAAAAATAAAACACTAGGTATTGTTTCACAATTTAACAAAATCCTTTATTACGAAATTTCGGCAGTTACGCCATCATTTTTTTTTTTTTTGTTAATCCTCGCCTGATAACGAAAATAAATAATTTAAAGGAACAGAAACTTCATTGTGAATCAATGTCCTAAACAAGGTTGCGCATTATTCGAGTCACTGACCCCGATAATAAACAGGTATGCACTATTTGCTCATACGATCTTATTTTTATAGCTTATATATCCTTCAAAAAAGGAGAATGCCTACGTGGTCGTAGAAAGGGAAATATACCATTTACGTTCTAGGTGACGCAGAGGTTATTTTAAACTATTTTCAGCAATTAATAATTAGTTTTGAGGCTTCGTAGAAAACATATGAGTATTAAAGGACGCAAAAGCTATTCAGTTTGAACCGAATAGAACTGGATTTCACGAACAATCTGCCAATTTTCCATCAATGTAAGCTGTAACCCACTTTGCGAAATGAAAAATGAGTTTGTTCGGCAATTGAAAATGTTTTCAAACGGCTTTGTACGATCCAACAAGAAAAATTACATCAATGTTTTATCATAAAATATTTCGCAATGATAAATAAATATTAAAAATAAACATAATTGACATTCGACCTAAGTCATATTTTGTAAAATTTTTCCTTGTTATGAAATTATATTATAAATAAAAATATGAATAAAACAAACACAACAGTTTTAAATCTAACCAATTTTAACAATGAAAATGAACATATTTTCGAGCCTATTTCATAACTTTATTAGACAATCAAAACTAAAAGTATATTACTATTATTACTTATATAAATTCCATCAAAGGCGAGTTCAAACTTCAAAGATTATATCTAAAACTTCGTATCCATGTTTCAATTCATTCTATAAATCCTGAGATTTAATCTTAACCGCCTGATCTTTCCTCATAACACGAAGTTGTGGAAGGGCATACTGTAATTCATAGGAGCTTAAGATCACGCATGGGACATTTAATATGAATGTGAAGGTCGGACGCAATAATTAAGAAAATAGAAGGTTTCCTACAGGCCTGGTTTTACACCCGAATGAAGATGGATGAAGCAACTAACCCGGGAAGATATTAATACACCTGAATGTTTAATGTTTCTAATCAACTTAATCATAGACTAACTCGCGATAATTTACGACCATTTTACTAGCATTTTAAATCAACTCATTACTGGTATTTCTACTTCAGTATTTTTGGCGAGCTATTTTTAAAAATGTAGTAAACTAGCGCAGAGAACACCACGTGCCCTAAGCAATTTTCATACATGAAAAGTGACCTTAATTCTAAATTAAGTTCATTATCAACATTCCGATGTTTACTATTTAATGTTCTGACAAGATTGCTGGAGTGGTTAACAAGGGCGTTAAAGAAATTCATTATGCTACGCTGTCATACATGTGATTCATTGCAATGTGCATACACGAGACTATTAATTCAATAGGCTAAATGAAGTAGATCAGAACGCGTGCAATGATGAATTAATATTGTTCCCAATTGAATTAAATTCATAAAGATGAAGTTATTACGGTCGTTACTGTTAGTATGGCTCAATGGAAAACCCCTACAACTATACAAATAATACAGAAATGTAACGGAATCAAATCTCCGACTAAAGGAATACTGATCAATATTCTATATGCCAAGAGCTGTTTCTGGTGAAATTTAAGAAAAATATGATACCACAACGTAAAAGAATATTTAGCTATATTCTTTAGTTGCTTACAATATTATAAGTTGACCCACTGAAGAAATTACCACAGAAGTATTGATTCTCGCCTCTACCATGTTTGATTTGACAGACAAGCTAAATAATGTGCTATACATGCTGTGTACATATCGACATATAATTTAATAAGTTACTTTCACAAACTGTTAAATATATTTGTAACATTTGATAGGTGTATCATATGTTTTGGTCTGAATAAAATAACCAGTAAACGAAAATGTTAACCCATTTGGAACACTACTTGAACCATGTCTCAGTCATGGCAGATTACAGTAATTGAAAATTGCAAAAAATTGAATAAAAATTCACTTACCTAGTTGCGAAGAAACAAAATTCGCTAGAAATAGCAAATTTAAAGCAACACAAGACACTAAATATTTCATTTCTAATGATTTATGCTTCATGTGTACACTAATATATTAATAAAGTCAACACCACACACGGTCCGACTAATTCACACGCTCCGGACACACTGTCAAATTTTTATTTCATTAAATTCAGTCAAAAAGCACAATGCAAAATGGCGAACAGACATCCGAAAGAGAATCACGAGCTTGCGGTTTACGTAATGCTTCCCTGACGTACATCGACGCGTGCGCAGAATTTACTAACAAAAACTCGAAAAGGTTTTCGTAAATTAGAAATATAACAACACCAGTTATTAACTACAAATGAACAGAATTTTAGTTACACATTTAAATCTACACATGTTCCATACATAACCAAAAAACTTTCGCTATTGCAAACAGCTGTCACCGTACGATTTGGGGCTGCTTACAACTAGCTAGCTGATTCAAGAAAAGTTATAAATGCAAGGCAAAACGAAATTGCTCGAAGGCATACGGATTTAGCCGAGGAGATATTCTCGCATTGGGCTATTTTTAACTTGGCTCTAGTTTTCACAGAGGCCACCAGATGGGAGAATAAAACGGGTGCACGATTGTCAACTGTTTCGCATATCGCAAACTACTTTATCGACTAGTAACTACCGACACATGGAAGTTTGAATCAGACAGAACAGATGTTGTTGTAAATTAATACCATAATATTGAAAAAATATGAAAATTAATAATATGTACTCGTCTAATTAAATTAAAAATATATAAAATCGAATTCAGACATTATTTAACCTTTGTGTACACGGATTTAATATTTAATGTTAATACATGGATAGGTACACTTTTACCTCTATATATTTATTAAGTTTTTTATAAATATAAAATAATGTAAACCATGAAAGCAGAAAGCAGTTGTCTGAAATTATTTTGAATTATATTTGAAATACAATAAAATACGAAATTTTATAGAGAAAATTTTTTGGTTAAAAAATTATCCAATTGAATTGACTCCGAAAGCGTGACGTCAAAATCGACCGGGAATTACAAAACCTGAAAGTAGGCTTCCGATTTCTTGACTGAGTTTATTGTGAACAAACCGAACTAGCGCCAAATTTAAATAGCTGTATTTTGCCTTATTTGAAAACTAGAAAATGTAATGATGTGATTTTGTTACATATTCCTGTTTTATGTATTTAAAGTATAAAAATAAATTAAATAAATGCGTAATTTGTTTAAAGAAACCTTATATTGAAGTAAATTTTAATAAATTCCAAGAAATAATGTTATCGTTTTTCTGCAATAATCAGTTTTTTTGTGGATGAAGAGAGACTTTTGTTCGTGGTGAAAATGCAATGGAATCAAACCATGTTCATTTGGTCTGTGATGTCCATTGTCTATGGAATGGTTTATGACGCAGACCTTAATATTATAAAAGGAAAAGTGCTTACATTATCTTTCTTAATTTTCATTGGCTGTTACGATCTCTCACTACAGTTACTAATTTTGTTTATTTTAATTTTGCATAAGAAATATTTTTTAATGCTAAAAAAGTTTTATTTACACTTTACAGATTACAGCTTTGATGACAGCTATTTAAATTTGGCGCTAGTACGGTTCGTTCACAACAAACTCTTTCAAGATGCAGTTAAGAAACCGGAAGCCTACTTTCAGGTTTTGTAATTCCCGGTCGATTTTGACGTCATCACTTTCGGAGTCAATACCTTTAAATTAAATTTTGACCTAGGTCCTAGGTGTATATTATGTAATATGATAACCTGAATAAATATTATTATTATTATTATTATTATTATTCATTGCTGACCACGTGTGCGAAAGTAACCAATCAAAACAAACTTACACTGAAAATTTTTTGGTTAAAAAATTATCCAATTGAATCCCTATATTGTTGACCACGTGTGCGTAAGTAACCAATCAAAACAAACTTACACTGAAAATTTTTTGGTTAAAAAATTATCCAATTGAATCCGTTTATTGCTGACCACGTGTGCGAAAGTAACCAATCAAAACAAACTTACACTGATAATTATCCTAAGACAATTATCACTTATGTCACCAAGTTGCTAAGTAACAAACACTTTTTGACATATAATTAAAGATTAATTGTTTTATTTTGAAAATGTCATTTTCACGCTGTCAATAAAAATGATGATTTAATCAACAAAATTATAGAAGAAAACACATAAAAAATACTGTATTAAATGAAAAACTAAATGTGGAGCATATTTATGGACTTTTGTATGTCTTATCTTCTTCTCTTTGGTCTCACTCCAAGAGGTCTCATTCTCATTGCACACTTCACACTGAACATATTCATAGCGACTAGCGACATTCACGTTCATAGCTACTTGTGACATCTACTGGGTTATGTTAGACACAAAAATTCTATCAAATACAAATTTTAGGCAAATTTAATGTTAAAACTGCAAAAAAAAATTCTCATCGAATACCCCTTGATCATTGATAAATACTTATAATTTTATCACATTTCCTCAAGCACGTTGCTTTTAGGTAACACCACCTCCGCCTTCGGAGTCGGGCTGTTACCAAGCAACGCGCTTTCGGTAACTGTCATAAAATTATTACGTAATTATCAATGTCCGCGGGATATTAAAGCTGAAGACAATTATCACTTATGTCACTAAGTTGCTAAGTAACAAACACTTTTTGACATATAATTAAAGATTAATTGTTTTAATTTAAAAATGTTATTTTCACGCTGTCGATGAAAATGATGATTTAATCAAAAAATACTATATTAAATATAAACTAAATGTGGAGAATATTTATGGACTTTTGTATGTCTTATCTTTTTCTCTTTGGTCTCACTGTCTCACTCAAAGAGGTCTCATTCTCATTGCACACTTCACACTGAACATTTTCATAGCCACATTCACGTTCATAGCTACTAGTGACATCTACTGGGCTATGTTAGACACAAAAATTCTGTCAAATACAAATTTTAGGCAAATTTAATGTTAAAACTGCAAAAAAAATTCTCACCGAATACCCCTCGATCATTGATAAATACTTATAATTTTATCACACTTCCTCAAGCACGTTGCTTTTAGGTAACACCACCTCCGCCTTCGGCGTCGGGCTGTTACCAAGCAACGGGGTTTCCGTAACTGTCATAAAATTATTTCGTAATTATCAATGTCCTGAAAAAATAACTGAAAAAAAGCGAATCGCTTCCCAACATTTTATAATGAATTCTACTAACAAATCGATAGACTGTTGGAAATTAAGTAACTCAGAGAGAAATAAAAATAATGATAAGAGTAAGAATAATATAACTGCTAATCAATTTTGCAATTTTTTTATTCATCTGCAGAATGTACCTATAATTGAATTGAATCCTTACCACTATCTAAATATGATCAAAATACTTTACTTCAAAATATTAATTCAGTAAAAAATCTTTATTTTTCTATCCCGCAAGCTTAATAGTAATTAAGGTACCAAGGGTTGTTATAAGGACAATAATACCTGATAGTCCAGTCAATGGAGATCAAAAAAGACCTTTGCCTTGCACAAGGTGGGGAAAAACGATTTTAACATATATTGTTTGGGTCTAGACGGGGATGAAAAATTCAAATTTGTGACCTAGAGGAGGCTCGGCGTGAGCCGCCATCTTGGATCAAAGGTGCAAAAATGAGTTTTTTGCTATTATCTCGAATAACAGTGGCCCGTATCAAAATTTTACAAGAATACCAAATTAAAGCTCGTTATTTTTTGTACAAAAAGGGTTCGTACATTTTTTACTTAGGATGAACTCTCAAAGAGTTATATTCAAAAATAGGTAACCAGAGAAACAATTTATGAAAGCAAATTTACTCACACAAAATATGCACCATATTAAGTTTTTAATACTTATTCTAATAGATTTTGTTATTTGCAACAGTTTACATTTGTCGTGCCATCAAAAGAAGTAAATTATCGGTGATTTTTAAATAATTTTTGTCAACTCTTTTCCACTAATTCATCAACCACTCTGACTCGGTTAAAGATACGGTACCCCGGTTTAAAAATTTTAATTCAGCTAGGAATTGTCCTTCATGTCATAGTAAACGATGTTTGCTCCGATGAGCGGTTAACGAATTATTAACAATTTAAACTTGTATGAAATTTCACTAAAATTTGAAACATCTGCAAATCGGCTTAGTTTTCATTTTTTCTTCTGAAATTTGGACACGATTAAAGATAAACATTATTGTGCATTTAATACGTGTCCAAATTTCAGAAGAAAAAATGAAAACTATGCCGATTTGTAGATGTTTCAGATTTTAGAGAAATTTCATACAAGTTTAAATTATTAATAATTCGTTAACCGTTCATCGGAGCAAAAATCGTTTAACATGATATGAAGGAGAATTCTAAGCTGAATTAAAATTTTTAAACCGGGGTACCGTATTTTTAACCGAGTCAGAGTGGTTAATGGATTTGTGGAAAAGAGTTGACAAAAATTATTTAAAAATCACCGATAATTTACTTCTTTTGAAGGCACGACAAATGTAAACTGTTGCAAATAACAAAATCTATTAGAATAAGTATTAAAAACTTCATATTGTGCATATTTTGTGTGAGTAAATTGCTTTCATAAATTGTTGTTCTGGTTACCTATTTTTGAATATAACTCTTTGAGAGTTCATCCTAGGTAAAAAATGCACGAACCCTTTTTGTACAAAAAGTAAAGAGCTTTAATTTGGTATTCTTGTAAAACTTTGATACGGGCCACTGTTTTCGAGTTAATAGCAAAAAACTCATTTTTTGCACCTTTGATCCAAGATGGCGGCTCACGCCGAGCCTCTTCAAGGTCACAAATTTGAATTTTTTATCCCCATCTCGACCCAAACAACATATGTTAAAATCGTTTTTTCCCCACCTTTTGTAGGGTAAAAACCTCTATTGACTGGACTATGAGGTCAACAGTGTACTGTCGAGGGCCTCTGGCCCGAGGCAAGTACGTTGACCGAAGGCATTATTGTCGTTTAACACCCGTGGTGCCTTCAACGTTTTATGTCTCACTAGAAATTCTTAATAAACATTTTATCTGACTAGAATTTATCAAACAAAAATAATAAATCACAAAATTTTAAAACAACTTATACATTATACAAAGTAGCCTGTGAATGCGGTATCTAGGTAATATTTTCTTTCTGTAAACAAAGCATTTTTTCAAACAAAAAATATATTTCTTGTGGTATTTTTCTGTCAATATGGACGAGCAATGTTATTGCTAAGAATAAGAAGTTTGCTGGTTTGTATTTTGTGATGAAACAAATATGATTATAAACGACTACAATTCACAATGCTTCTTAACCTTAACTGCACTTTATGTTAGTATCAGTATTATTAACCTCAGTTTGTTGTCAACATTACCATAGCAACTTAATACGCCCTGGGGCATTATTTACTCAATAACGGACCTAATGTTGAGGTTATAAAATAATAACATACTAGTAAGACATAAATGAAATTTATTACACAATTATGAACTTAAATAATTCTTCTTGCCTCGATATTAATTTACTAAATAGTAAAATCATGAAGTCTATTGCAGATATAATTTCATATCCCCTTTATGTTATTATAAATAAATGTTTTACAGAAGTTTTTCCTGACGCTTTAAAGATTGCAAAAGTGATACCAATTTTTTAAAAAAGGAGATATATCTGATCCTGGTAAATACCGTCCCATCTCAATACTTCCTATTTTAGGAAAAGTAATTGAAAAATTAATTAAAACAAGGCTTGTAAAGTATCTGGATGCTAATAATATTTTAGATTCAAATCAATTTGGTTTTAGATCATTCCTTTCGACAACGCAAGCATTTGTTCAAGTTGTCAAAGAAATAGTGTTCAATATGAATAAATGTGAACATACAGCTTTAGCGTTGTGTGACCTAATTAAGGCCTTTGATTGTGAGCCTCATCGAATATTATTAGATAAGAAACAAATGTATGGAATACGAGGAATAGCACTAAATCTGTTTACATCTTATTTACAAAATAGACAACAATGTGTTTGCAATAATAATGAACATTCTGATCTATTTACAATAAAATATGGGGTACCTCAAGGCTCAGGACTGGGACCCATACTTTTTATACTCTATATAAATGACTTGAGTATTTTCTTACAACCTAGAAAATGTGTTTTTATTTGCAGATGACACAACTCTCATTGCTACAAATAGTAATATAAATGCACTACATAATCAATCAAATTAAAGAGACAACAATTGATGTGGAACATTGGTTTACAGTTAATAATCCAAAATTAAATATAGACAGGCCCGGAATGGGACTAAATTTCGGTTCGGGAGTTTTATCCTGACCGGCCCCCAAAAAAGCTAATTCAGCATATAATGCTTTAAAAGAAAGAAAGCGACGATTCATGCTTTCAGTAACCATGTCATAAATTACATTGTGATAATTAAAACTTTAAATAAGTATCATAGAACCCAGTCTAATTAATAAATACATTTAATTCTGGTAATTAATTTTATTCATATTAAATCTAAATAAATAATAATAATAACAATAATAATAACAATAACAATAACAATAACAATAACAATAACAATAACAATAACAATAACAATAACAATAACAATAACAATAACAATAACAATAACAATAACAATAACAATAACAATAACAATAACAATAACAATAACAATAACAATAACAATAACAATAACAATAACAATAACAATAACAATAACAATAACAATAACAATAACAATAACAATAACAATAACAATAACAATAACAATAACAATAACAATAACAATAACAATAACAATAACAATAACAATAACAATAACAATAACAATAACAATAACAATAACAATAACAATAACAATAACAATAACAATAACAATAACAATAACAATAACAATAACAATAACAATAACAATAACAATAAATATAACAATAACAATAAAAATAACAATAACAATAACAATAACAATAACAATAATAATAATAACAATAATAATAATAACAATAATAATAATAACAATAATAATAATAATAATAAAATAAATGTTGTCTACAGAAAGTTTTTACATTAGGGGATGGGCCAAAAGCAACAAAGTCACAACAAGTTTCACGAATATTATCGAAGCAAGCCGAATGGAATAGAATGGAATGGAATAGAATGGAATAGAATGGAATAGAATGGAATAGAATGGAATAGAATGGAATGGAATAGAATGGAATAGAATGGAATGGAATAGAATGGAATGGAATAGAATGGATTGGAATAGAATGCAATAGAATGGAACGGAATAGAACGGAATGGAATAGAATGGAATAGAATGCAATGGAATAGAATGGAATGGAATAGAGTGGAATAGAATGCAATGGAAAAGAATGGAATGGAATAGAATGGAATGGAATAGAATGGAATGGAATAGAATGGAATGGAATAGAATGGAATGGAATAGAATGGAATGGCATAAAATGGAATGGAATAGAATGGAATGGAATAGAATGGAATGTAATAGAATGGAATGGAATAGAATGGAATGGAATAGAATGGAATAGAATGGAATAGAATGGAATAGAATGGAATAGAATGGAATAGAATGGAATAGAATGGAATGGAATAGAATGGAATGGAATAGAATGGAATGGAATAGAATGGAATGGAATAGAATGGAATGGAATGGAATAGAATGGAATGGAATAGAATGGAATGGAATAGAATAGAATGGAATAGAATGGAATGGAATAGAATGGAATGGAATAGAATGGAATGGAATAGAATAGAATGGAATAGAATGGAATGGAATAGAATGGAATGGAATAGAATGGAATGGAATAGAATGGAATGGAATAGAATGGAATGGAATGGAATAGAATTGAATGGAATAGAATGGAATGGAATAGAATGGAATGGAATAGAATGGAATGGAATAGAATGGAATGGAATAGAATGGAATGGAATAGAATGGAATGGAATAGAATGGAATGGCATAAAATGGAATGGAATAGAATGAAATGGAATATAATGGAATGGAATAGAATAGAATGGAATAGAATGGAATAGAATGGAATAGAATGGAATAGAATGGAATAGAATGGAATAGAATGGAATAGAATGGAATAGAATGGAATAGAATGGAATAGAATGGAATAGAATGGAATAGAATGGAATAGAATGGAATGGAATAGAATGGAATGGAATAGAATGGAATAGAATGGGATGGAATAGAATGAAATAGAATGGAATAGAATGGAATAGAATGGAATAGAATGGAATAGAATGGAATGGAATAGAATGGAATGGAATAGTATGGAATAGAATGGAATAGAATGGAATGGAATAGAATGGAATGGAATAGAATGGAATAGAATGGAATAGAATGGAATGGAATAGAATGGAATGGAATAGAATGGAATAGAATGGAATGGAATAGAATGGAATGGAATAGAATGGAATAGAATGGAATGGAATAGAATAGAATGGAATAGAATGGAATGGAATAGAATGGAATGGAATAGAATGGAATGGAATAGAATGGAATGGAATAGAATGGAATGGAATGGAATAGAATGGAATAGAATGGAATGGAATAGAATGGAATGGAATAGAATGGAATAGAATGGAATAGAATGGAATGGAATAGAATGGAATGGAATAGAATGGAATAGAATAGAATGGAATATAATGGGATGGAATAGAATGGAATAGAATGGAATAGAATGGAATGGAATGGAATAGAATAGAATGGAATAGAATGGAATGGAATAGAATGGAATGGAATAGAATGGAATGGAATAGAATGGAATGGAATAGAATGGAATGGAATAGAATGGAATGGAATAGAATGGAATGGAATGGAATAGAATGGAATGGAATAGAATGG
The DNA here is from genome assembly GCA_943142095.1 of Ophonus ardosiacus. Taxonomy (NCBI): domain Eukaryota; kingdom Metazoa; phylum Arthropoda; class Insecta; order Coleoptera; family Carabidae; genus Ophonus; species Ophonus ardosiacus. The sequence continues at coordinate 32,194,664 of OW964831.1, read as the reverse complement.
AATGGAATAGAATGGAATGGAATAGAATGGAATGGAATAGAATGGAATGGAATAGAATGGAATGGAATAGAATGGAATGGAATAGAATGGAACAGAATAGAATGGAATAGAATGGAATGGAATAGAATGGAATGGAATAGAATGGAATGGAATAGAATGGAATGGAATAGAATGGAATGGAATAGAATGGAATGGAATAGAATGGAATGGAATAGAATGGAATAGAATGGAATGGAATAGAATGGAATGGAATAGAATGGAATGGAATAGAATGGAATGGAATAGAATGGAATGGAATAGAATGGAATGGAATAGAATGGAATGGAATAGAATGGAATGGAATAAAATGGAATGGAATAGAATGGAACAGAATAGAATGGAATAGAATGGAAGGGAATAGAATGGAATGGAATAGAATGGAATGGAATAGAATGGAATGGATTAGAATGGAATGGAATAGAATGGAATGGAATAGAATGGAATGGAATAGAATGGAATGGAATAGAACGGAATGGAATAGAATGGAATAGAATGGAATGGAATAGAATGGAATGGAATAGAATGGAATAGAATGGAATAGAATGGAATAGAATGGAATAGAATGGAATAGAATGGAATGGAATAGAATGGAATGGAATAGAATGGAATGGAATAGAATGAAACATAATGGAATAGAATGGAATGGAATAGAATGGAATGGAATAGAATGGAATAGAATGGAATAGAATGGAATAGAATGGAATAGAATGGAATAGAATGGAATAGAATGGAATAGAATGGAATGGAATAGAATGGAATGGAATAGAATGGAATGGAATAGAATGGAATGGAATAGAATGGAATGGAAAAGAATGGAATGGAATAGAATGGAATAGAATGGAACAGAATGGAATAGAATGGAATGGAATAGAATGGAATGGAATAGAATGGAATGGAATAGAATGGAATGGAATAGAATGGAATAGAATGGAATGGAATAGAATGGAATGGAATAGAATGGAATGGAATAGAATGGAATAGAATGGAATAGAATGCAATGGAATAGAATGGAATGGAATAGAATGGAATGGAATAGAATGGAAAGGAATAGAGTGGAATAGAATGGAATGGAATAGAATGGAATGGAATAGAATGGAATAGAATGGAATGGAATAGAATGGAATGGAATAGAATGGAATGGCATAAAATGGAATAGAATAGAATGGAATGGAATAGAATGGAATGGAATAGAATGGAATGGAATAGAATGGAATGGAATAGAATAGAATAGAATGGAATGGAATAGAATGGAATGGAATAGAATGGAATGGAATAGAATGGAATGGAATAGAATGGAATGGAATAGAATGGAATGGAATAGAATGGAATGGAATAGAATGGAATGGAATAGAATAAAATGGAATGGAATAGAATGGAATGGAATAGAATGGAATGGAATAGAATGGAATGGAATAGAATGGAATGGAATAGAATGGAATGGAATAGAATGGAATGGAATGGAATAGAATGGAATGGAATGGAATGGAATAGAATGGAATGGAATGGAATAGAATGGAATGGAATAGAATGGAATGGAATAGAATGGAATGGAATAGTATGGAATGGAATACAATGAATAGAATAGAATGGAATGGAATAGAATGAAACATAATGGAACAGAATGGCATAAAATGGAATAGAATAGAATGGAATGGAATAGAATGGAATAGAATAGAATGGAATGGAATAGAATGGAATGGAATAGAATGGAATGGAATAGAATGGAATGGAATAGAATGGAATGGAATAGAATGGAATGGAATAGAATGGAATGGAATAGAATGGAATGGAATAGAATGGAATGGAATAGAATGGAATGGAATAGAATGGAATGGAATAGAATGGAATGGAATAGAATGGAATGGAATAGAATGGAATGGAATAGAATGGAATGGAATAGAATGGAATGGAATAGAATGGAATGGAATAGAATGGAATGGAATAGAATGGAATGGAATAGAATGGAATAGAATAGAATGGAATGGAATAGATTGAAACATAATGGAATAGAATGGAATAGAATGGAATAGAATGGAATAGAATGGAATAGAATGGAATAGAATGGAATGGAATAGAATGGAATGGAATAGAATGGAATAGAATGGAATAGAATAGAATGAAAAATATGGAATGGAATAGAATGGAATAGAATAGAATGGAATGGAATAGATTGAAACATAATGGAATAGAATGGAATAGAATGGAATAGAATGGAATAGAATGGAATGGAATAGAATGGAATGGAATAGAATGGAATAGAATAGAATGAAAAATATGGAATGGAATAGAATGGAATGGAATAGAATGGAGTGGAATAGAATGGAATAGAATGGAATAGAATGCAATGGAATAGAATGGAATGGAATAGAATGGAATGGAATAGAATGGAATGGAATAGAATGGAATGGAATAGAATGGAATGGCATAAAATGGAATAGAATAGAATGGAATGGAATAGAATGGAATGGAATAGAATGGATAGGAATAGAATGGAATGGAATAGAATGGAATAGAATAGAATGGAATGGAATAGAATGGAATGGAATGGAATGGAATAGAATGGAATGGAATGGAAGGGAATAGAATGGAATGGAATAGAATGGAATGGAATAGAATGGAATGGAATAGAATGGAATGGAATAGAATGGAATGGAAGAGAATGAAATGGAATAGTATGGAATGGAATAGAATGGAATAGAATAGAATGGAATGGAATAGAATGAAACATAATGGAATAGAATGGCATAAAATGGAATAGAATAGAATGGAATGGAATAGAATGGAATAGAATAGAATGGAATGGAATAGAATGGAATGGAATAGAATGGAATGGAATAGAATGGAATGGAATGGAATAGAATGGAATGGAATAGAATGGAATGGAATAGAATGGAATGGAATAGAATGGAATGGAATAGAATGAAATAGAATAGAATGGAATGGAATAGAATGAAACATAATGGAATAGAATGGAATAGAATGGAATGGAATAGAATGGAATAGAATGGAATGGAATAGAATGGAATAGAATGGAATAAAATAGAAAGAAAAATATGGAATGGAATAGAATGGAATGGAATAGAATGGAATGGAATAGAATGGAATGGAATAGAATGGAATGTAATAGAATGGAATGGAATGGAATAGAATGGAATAGAATGGAATGGAATAGAATGGAATGGAATAGAATGGAATGGAATAGAATGGAATGGAATATAATGGAATGGAATAGAATAGAATGGATTGGAATAGAATGGAATGGAATAGAATGGAATAGAATTGAATGAAATAGAATGGAATAAAATGGAATAGAATGGAATAGAATGGAATGGAATAGAATGGAATGGAATAGAATGGAATGGAATAGAATGGAATGGAATATAATGGAATGGAATAGAATAGAATGGAATGGAATAGAATGGAATGGAATAGAATGGAATAGAATGGAACAGAATGGAATGGAATAGAATGGAATGGAATAGAATGGAATGGAATAGAATGGAATGGAATAGAATGGAATAGAATGGAATGGAATAGAATGGAATGGAATAGAATGGAATAGAATGGAATAGAATGGAATAGAATGGAATGGAATAGAATGGAACGGAATAGAATGGAATGGAATAGAATGGAATGGTAAAAGAATGGAATAGAATGGAATAGAATGGAATAGAATGGAATGGAATAGAATGGAATGGAATAGAATGGAATGGAATAGATTGGAATAGAATGGAATAGAACGGAAAAGAATGGAATGGAATAGAATGGAATGGAATAGAATGGAATAGAATGGAATAGAATGGAATAGAATAGAATAGAATGGAATAGAATGGAATAGAATGGAATAGAATGGAATAGAATGGAATAGAATGGAATGGAATAGAATGGAATGGAATAGAATGGAATAGAATGGAACAGAATGGAATGGAATAGAATGGAATGGAATGGAATAGAATGGAATAGAATGGAATGGAATAGAATGGAATAGAATGGAATAGAATGGAATAGAATGGAATGGAATAGAATGGAATGGAATAGAATGAAATAGAATGGAATAGAATGGAATGGAATAGAATGGAACGGAATAGAATGGAATGGAATAGAATGGAATGGAAAAAGAATGGAATAGAATGGAATAGAATGGAATAGAATGGAATGGAATAGAATGGAATGGAATAGAATGGAATGGAATAGATTGGAATAGAATGGAATAGAACGGAAAAGAATGGAATAGAATGGAATGGAATAGAATGGAATAGAATGGAATAGAATGGAATAGAATAGAATAGAATGGAATAGAATGGAATAGAATGGAATAGAATGGAATGGAATAGAATGGAATGGAATAGAATGGAATAGAATGGAATAGAATGGAATATAATGGAATGGAATAGAATGGAATGGAATAGAATGGAAAGGAATAGAATGGAATGGAATAGAATGGAATGTAATATAATGGAATGGAATAGAATGGAATGGAATAGAATGGAATGGAATAGAATGGAATAGAATGCAATGAAATAGAATGGAATAGAATGGAATGGAATAGAATAGAATGGAATAAAATGGAATAGAATAGAATGGAATAGAATGGAATAGAATGGAATAGAATGGAATAGAATGGAATAGAATGGAATGGAATAGAATAGAATGGAATAGAATGGAATGGAATGGAATGGAATAGAATGGAATAGAATGGAATAGAATGGAATGGAATAGAATGGAATAGAATGGAATGGAATAGAATGGAGTGGAATAGAATGGAATGGAATAGAATAGAATGGAATAGAATGGAATGGAATAGAATGGAATAGAATGGAATGGAATAGAATGGAATGGAATAGAATGGAATGGAATAGAATGAAATAGAATGGAATAGAATGGAATGGAATAGAATGGAACGGAATAGAATGGAATGGAATAGAATGGAATGGAATAGAATGGAATAGAATGGAATAGAATGGAATAGAATGGAATAGAATGGAATGGAATAGAATGGAATGGAATAGAATGGAATGGAATAGAATGGAATGGAATAGATTGGAATAGAATGGAATAGAACGGAAAAGAATGGAATGGAATAGAATGGAATGGAATAGAATGGAATAGAATGGAATAGAATGGAATAGAATGGAATGGAATAGAATGGAATGGAATAGAATGGAATGGAATAAAATGGAATGGAATAGAATGGAATGGAATAGAATGGAATAGAATGGAATAGAATGGAATAGAATGGAATAGAATGGAATGGAATAGAATGGAATGGCATAGAATGGAATGGAATAGAATGGAATAGAATGGAATAGAATGGAATAGAATGGAATAGAATGGAATAGAATGGAATGGAATAGAATGGAATGGAATAGAATGGAATGGAATAGAATGGAATGGAATAGAATGGAATGGAATAGAATGGAATGGAATAGAATGGAATAGAATGGAATAGAATGGAATAGGATGGAATAGAATGGAATAGAATGGAATGGAATAGAATGGAATGGCATAGAATGGAATGGAATAGAATGGAATGGAATAGAATGGAATAGAATGGAATAGAATGGAATAGAATGGAATAAAATAGAATGGAATGGAATAGAATGGAATGGAATAGAATGGAATAGAATGGAATGGAATAGAATGGAATAGAATGGAATAGAATGGAATAGAATGGAATAGAATGGAATAGAATGGAATGGAATAGAATGGAATGGAATAGAATGGAATGGAATAGAATGGAATGGAATGGAATAGAATGGAATAGAATGGAATAGAATGGAATAGAATGGAATAGAATGGAATGGAATAGAATGGAATGGAATAGAATAGAATGGAATAGAATGGAATAGAATGGAATAGAATGGAATGGAATAGAATGGAATGGAATAGAATGGAATGGAATAGAATGGAATGGAATAGAATAGAATGGAATGGAATAGAATGGAATAGAATGGAATAGAATGGAATGGAATAGAATGGAATGGAATAGAATGGAATGGAATAGAATGGAATGGAATAGAATGGAATGGAATAGAATGGAATGGAATAGAATGGAATAGAATGGAATAGAATGGAATAGAATGGAATAGAATGGAATAGAATGGGATGGAATAGAATAGAATGGAATAGAATGGAATGGAATAGAATGGAATAGAATGGAATAGAATGGAATAGAATGGAATAGAATGGAATAGAATGGAACGGAATAGAATGGAATGGAATAGAATGGAATGGAATAAAATGGAATGGAATAGAATGGAATGGAATAGAATGGAATAGAATGGAATAGAATGGAATAGAATGGAATAGAATGGAATGGAATAGAATGGAATAGAATGGAATGGAATAGAATGGAATGGCATAGAATGGAATGGAATAGAATGGAATAGAATGGAATAGAATGGAATAGAATGGAATAGAATGGAATAGAATGGAATGGAATAGAATGGAATGGAATAGAATGGAATGGAATAGAATGGAATGGAATAGAATGGAATAGAATGGAATAGAATGGAATAGAATGGAATAGGATGGAATAGAATGGAATAGAATGGAATAGAATGGAATGGAATAGAATGGAATGGCATAGAATGGAATGGAATAGAATGGAATAGAATAGAATGGAATGGAATAGAATGGAATAGAATGGAATAGAATGGAATGGAATAGAATGGAATGGAATAGAATGGAATGGAATAGAATGGAATAGAATGGAATAGAATGGAATAGAATGGAATAAAATAGAATGGAATGGAATAGAATGGAATGGAATAGAATGGAATGGAATAGAATGGAATGGAATAGAATGGAATAGAATAGAATGGAATGGAATAGAATGAAACATAATGGAATAGAATGGAATAGAATGGAATGGAATAGAATGGAATGGAATAGAATGGAATGGAATAGAATGGAATAGAATGGAATGGAATAGAATGGAATGGAATAGAATGGAATGGAATAGAATGGAATGGAATAGAATGGAATAGAATGGAATAGAATGGAATAGAATGGAATAGAATGGAATAGAATGGAATAGAATGGAATAGAATGGAATAGAATGGAATAAAATAGAATGGAATAGAATGGAATGGAATAGAATGGAATGGAATAGAATGGAATGGAATAGAATGGAATAGAATAGAATGGAATGGAATAGAATGAAACATAATGGAATAGAATGGAATAGAATGAAATAGAATGGAATGGAATAGAATAGAATAAGAAATAAAATTTAGTTATATCCTATTCTATTCCATTCTACTTTATTCCATTCTACTCTATTCCATTCTGTGCAAGTATAAATGGTACCATGCATTTACATTGGTTTATATTTCTATTCCTTGAGCTATTCTGTTCTATTGTATTTCATTCTGTTCTATGCAGTCTATAAATCAGGCTTAATGCTTTTTAAATAGATGACGTGACGTCTATCATCGACGATTGTCATGCACTGCCTACTAACTGATTAGTTTATTATTTTATCAAAATTAAATATTATATTGGCTTTTATTTTTATTATTATTTCCTCAAAACTGAATAAAATATTGTATAAACCACGTGAGCTAAGAATGATTATTCACTCGAAGAATTTAACGCACTCGCTCACGCCATTACGGGCTTGTGAGCTAAACTTTCTTCTCAAGAATAAACATTATCTTAGCTCACTCGGTGTATAAATATCTATGAACTATCCAGTTTGTTAATTGTTGAGATCATTAATGGTCAATTAACATACGTGTTAGTTACAATATTTTTCCGTAACAAAAAAATTTAGGTTAGTAACGTCTGACACATAAGTTTGGCAATTGTTCAGCATGGTATCTATGGCTACGTACTAAAGTTGTTTATTAATAAAAATCATGCATTAATAAGGGTCCTTAATGAATGATTTCCTGTACATTAAGCGTTCGGCAATTCAGAACTGTGCACACATTTTGAACAATATGCACAATACCCATTCGTTAATTCGTTTTTGAGTGAAGTGTGGGCTGCAAGCTGGCAGTTAAATACACAAAACCGAAACGAAATGAACTGTCAAATAATGGCAAATTTATAATTGCTGTCAATAATCCGTTTTAATATTGTTTATTTAGAGTAACGATGATCGACTGGAGATTGATATGGGAGAAAATAAAGTAATCGGAACTGCAGTCTGCATGCTCAGTGGCGGATCTAGGCCTTTTTTACAGTGGCTCGAGCCACTGTGAAAATTCTCTGAGCCACTGTAACTTTTTTAAAATTATTATAAATGTAAATGAAATATTTAAAAAATCATTTTATTTGCATATTATTTTTTACTTATTTTTGATTGAATTAAAAGAAATATATCAGATTACTAACTCGAAATGATCTGTATTACATGGTGATTTTCTTGTTGTTCAGTATTGCGTTTGGGTTTGGTGCTCTGGCGCATCGCATGTGAGCACCCAGGATTCCAGGAATCGACATGTCTATATTGTATATAACTTAATATGTAGTATTAATATTAGTAATAATTTTTACTTATGCTTAATTTCACATTAATTTCATCTGTTGTTTATTGCAGATAAACTTTAATTAAATAATTCAAAACAATAGATTCATTAACTTTAATGTCCAAACACTGTGAGAATAAAGTACCTAAAAATTGTAGCTTTTCACCTCAGAAAAAAATGTTGGTAACTTTCAAAAAAATTACCTACGCTTCAGTGGCGGTCTTAGGGGGTGGCAAGCAGGGCAATTGCCCGTGGCCTCACGCAACAACCCGAGTAGAAAAAAGTTGATATTTAAAACTTATTTCTATACATGAAAGAGGGAAAACATGCTTTTGCCCATCTCTTGAAAAAAATGAAACTTTTAATTTTAAGGCATTTGACCCTGAACGAAAAAAAAAAGTTTGCATTTTTTTTATGTATACCTTACCTCACCAGAGGGCCTCGTAAAGATTTGCCTTCCGCTATCTCGCTTAATGCTGAGCCACTGCAGTTAGCAAAGTCTAAATCCGCCACTATGTATGCTTTTATTAGATTTGAAACCTACGTTTCGATCTTATCTACTACCCTGAAGAGGGTCATAATAATGATCGAAACGTAGGTTTCAAATCAAATAAAAGCATACAGACTGCAGATGGTAAGATTGGGCCTTAATGTAATCAATAACAGCTATAGTCTAATTAAAAGGGGACTGGGACGTTTTTTGTATTTTGTAACAGACAACCTAGTGACAAGGACCTGCCCAACTTCCCCAATGTTTCCGGCAAAGTAAAGCGGACAGTTTTGTGTAATGTGTGAAGTTTTAGCATATGTATTTAAATAAGGCCCGGTTTTGCCATATCTTGAAACAGTGCCAGTTAGCTTATCCGCCAGATAAAAGAAAAATATTGCATTGTAAATTAATGTGTGTGCAATTTTGTCAATTTACGCTCTAATATCGATGCGATATTTTCATTATATCTGGCAGTTAAGTTAAATGGTACTACTTTATCCCTATTTGGAAAAATCGGGCCTAAGTATATAATATACAAATCTGGGCAATATGTCCTTTTTTATCTTATCTCATTAAAAAAAATCTGTTATGGCCAGCACAAGACCTTCCGTCAATTCGATGTATTTTTCACAAATCCCATACCAAAAGGACAGTGGAACAGTTTCTATATAATATCATGTAAAATCGAACACGAACACATACTATTTTTTACAAATTTCATACCAAAACTTCATTTGAAAAGGTTCTATAAATCCAATAAAATTATGACATAAACATACACTAAGAAAAATGCACTTGACACATTTTACTTTCTGCTTCAGCTTTCCTCTATTTTATTAGGGGTCGCTGTTTCCTCTTCTCTTCCACTCATTCCTGTCCAACGCATATGAAGGAAAATGAATAATCAAACCATATAGAGAAGAGCATTTTCTTTAATAAATATAATAACAAAATGTCAAAAAATAATATTTAACTGCGTTTTTTTAAGAAAAACTGTTAAAAACTTCAAATAAGGGTACTTTCGGTGGATCAATTGTAACCAAAATCTAATCAACTCTTCATATGGATGTACAGAAGAGGAATACGAAAGAATTATAATTTTTAGAATTATAGTATTGGAGTTATCGTCGGAGAAAAATTTGTCACACACGGACACACATACACACACACACACACACACACACGGACACACACACACACACACACACACACAAACATACAGACATCATCTTAAAAATAGTAAATTCGTATTGTAGGGACCCTAAAACGTGCTTATTAATTAAAAACTCACCACCGAATTTTTTGATCAAAGACAATACCTTCCTTACCTAAAGGTGACGGAAGGTAAAAAGTTATAATATAAAATGTTACAATGAAGAAATTTTAATTACAATAATGAAAATAGAAAGTGATTGTAATTATTGCTAGGTACCTATATATTTTTACTTTAATCCGGATATATGTATTTTGGAATAAAATTCGAGTTCCTTATATGAAAAACTTTCTTATTATACACGTTAAAATTGACGTAGGTTATTATGGGCCAATTTTTTAAGACAATTTTAATTTAGTGCTCTGAATACCGGTGGATCCATGACCACGCACTCACCTATATTTTAGCGAATACTGGTCGGATTCTTCACCCCATAAGAACCGTAAGCTAAGGCTCATAAGACCGAAAGACCCATAACACCCATAAGAACCGTATGATCGATTAGACGTATTATTACGTTCCAAATTATCCGTTTAAATAATCATACCGTTGAAAAACTATTTTTTTAATTTAGTTGATTTATTTGATTAAATATTTCACGTAATATAAAATTAGTTTTAAAAGATAAGTTAGTAATTTGTGCAATAATAGGAGAAGTAAAAAATCTCAATATGACTGACACCATTATGAACACATGTTACACGTTACACTTCATAAGTGACTTGGTTTTTAAAATATTGTTTTGCTTTTATACCTACTGTGATTATTCGATTCAAAGTACTAATATTATTTGTTGAGAATAAAATTCCCTACAAATTTCATCTAATACATTTTTTTCTATAACCAATAGATAGCGAGCTACAACGCTACAAGCATATATATATATATATATATATATATATATATATATATATATATATATATATATTTATTTATTATTTTTTTGCAAATTACTTATTATTATTATTATTATTATTATTATTATTTAACTACTATACATTTACAGGGTGTGGCAATTAAATAACGAGATTTATTTTTTTCCGGCTTCCCTTCAAATCCACTGTTAAAATTTCAAGATAATTAGGCAAACCGTTCGGCAGTAGCCTTTGATTGAAGTTAACTACTTTCTCGTACTCCGCCGGAATTATGTTAGTGTCAATATGAAATTCTGTGTGAAACTTAAAAAATCCGCTACAGAAATGTACGAATTGTTGAAGAAAGAGGGAAGAAAAGAGATCGAAGACGATTAGCGCCTCGGCCGTGCACTGAAGTTTTTTTCGAAATGTTCACATGGATTGGGTGCCTGAGGGACATTTCGTTAACCAAGCATATTACAAGAAGGTTTTGATAACCCTTCATGCCCGGGTGAGAAAAAAAATAGCTGAAATGTGAGAAAACGGCTCATGGATTCTCCATGAAGACAACGCGCCGGAACAAAACGCCAGTCCGGCAAGACATTTTGGACGACATACAAAATCACCGTGTTGGTACATCAACCGTACTCACTTGACCTAGTGCCATGTGACTTGCTTTTATTCCCAAACTGTAATTCTGCGTTAAAAGGTACCAAATTCGGGGCCGAGATGTAGTTATAGAAAAAGCGACAGAGCTTATGAACAACCAGACAAAAAAGGCCTGCAGGCATTGCTTCTAACAATGGAAAATTCGCATCGGGCGGTGTAGGGTTCGGGGAAAAGAGTAAATTGAAGGTGGCAATATTTGTTTTGTGTAATTTTATACATTGTCTAAGATCAATTTATGATTTTACCTCAAAGTAATTACATGAAACGCTTTTAAATGAAATCATATCCAGAAAATGCGCTGAATAAAAATAACATATCAAAAAATTCCGGAAATTGGAGCACGGGAACATCCCGCCAATTGGGAAAAATATTATATTAAATATTTATATTTTTGGCGATTGCTCAAAACAATAATGAAAGATATTGAAATTACTTAAAAAGAAAAACAATATTACGTATTTAATACTTAGTCTAATAGGTTTCACTATTTAAAACAGTTTACATTCATCGTGGCATTGAAAGAAATAAATTACTAATGATTTTTTTACAATAATAGTCAACATTTTTCTGCATTTTTTTATTTTTTCATCCACCACTCTGATCTTGTTAAAGATACGATAACGCGGTCAGAATATTTGAATTTATCATGAAATTCTCTTTCATATCATGTATTACGCAATTATTGACGATGAACGATTTGCAACTTATTAATTAATTAAATTTTTGATATGTTATTCAGCGCTTTTTCTGGATAGGATTCCGTTTAAAACCGTTTCTTGTAATTACTTTGAGGTAAAATCATAAATTTCCTGGACTATACTATAAAACGTCTTTACAATGAAAATAAAATAATAAACAATAATTAATATATATGTATAGTAGTTAAATTTATAAAAAATTTGAAATAAAATATAATAAAATATGATCTAAATGAAGCATTAGGGCAATTTTCAAAAATTTGCTGTTGGAAGCACTGTAGCTCGCTATCTATTGGTTATAGAAAAAATGTATTATAGATGAAAGTTGTAGGGAAGTTTATTCTCAACAAATTCAAAAAATTACTATTTTTGCCCTAATGCAAATGGGTGAAGAGATATTTAGAAAAAACAGCTTTTTTGCTTCCCGAAGGTCCCCTAGGAGGAAAAACTTGAATTTTTTATTTGGACCCCTAAATATATAATTTATCCAAAAATCAAAAATACCCGGCCTTTTGTAGGGTAAATCTACTTAATGACTGGACTATTTTACCTATTCCTAAAAATTCAGGCAGGAACAGATAAAATGGGCAACATGTACATATTGAAAAAGCTTATAAAATAAGGAAAAAAGATGATGCTATTCTCAACATATGTTCCCATTTAAAAAATATTATGTTTGTGTTATATCTCGAGTTTAACGCATTAACAAGTTAATATACATTTATCTTTCTCATATTTCATTGACAAGAAAGGCGCGTGATAAGGATGGATGATATAAGACGCTTGTCTCATATGCATGCTAGATCTGTTCGACAAATATGCTCTACTAAAAGCAATTAAAATAATAAAAAAAAAATATTTCTGGATAACTGACACTATAAATCAAATGATGAAATTACATAATAATGCTCATCGATATTAATTAAGGAAAAATGTTGCACATTAGAACTATTATATATAACTAAATATGGATACCCATTTGTTAGAGGATGCTTGGCGGCTAATAGTTTGAATGAAATATGTGTAAATGATCTGGGCTCTGTGGCATTTTCCACACAAAACTATATTTACATTATAATAACCATATCAAAACTTAGACTTCCTTCCATCCTCTGATCCCTTTAGTGTGTAACTGTGAGTGATCCCGTTGATCTATTTACCCTAGTCTACTGCGTACACCCACACCACAACAACGTTAGAACATGAGACACACGAGAGACGAGGAACGCAACGAGAACGACGCCCGACGCAGAGATATAAATCCCACGTCCCGCTGGTTAGTTGAGCGGTTGACGGGAGCTGTTATAGCGGACGTCCTTAGGGATTCCAACCCGGGACAATGGGATGGGATAGTGAAAGATGGGATACGAATAAACAGTCGGGTAAGTGGAAGAGAAACAGGAGTCTGGGTAGATGGATGTGAAAGGAAATTAATTGTTTTTTGACGTAAGATTTCTCTCCTGAATACATTGTTTTATTAACTTACGTGTCTCTCAAGTAAACAAGTAAATATATACCTACATCTTCAAACATACATCTTCTTTAACAATGAAGAAGCTATATTTAATTCATGTTTTTTATGTCTCCATAACAGATGAATATGAATTATTACACATTTTTTTTTGTATGCTGACTAACAATGTGTTTGTTAGGTACGTTTTTATAGCCTAACCAATTAACCATTAACAACATTTGTTTGAGGTTAGAATTTGATTTTTAATATCTTTTAAATATTAGAAAACTATAAAATACATTCAAATATACAGTATTAAGCTTATACTCGTAAATGTATAATTACCATTTATAATGCTATATTTAACCATTTAGCACACGCTTCCGGTTTCAGGGACCAATGATAGATAAAATATCTATTGTTTCTGTAAACTTAAGTGTGATTTAAATATAATGTATTAATAATTTATGAAAATTCAAATATAATTTATAGTTAATTTATAATCCTGAGGCTTATTTTGTCAATAAGGCCATATACCTCGTTTTTTAGCCGAATGTTTCCTCAGACCAATTTAATGAGTATTCTGGAGGGTTAAAAATGTTAACATTTTTGATAGCTTGCCAATTGCACAGATATTAGAAAATAAATAAATAAATAAATATATCATCACGGCATATTACCCATTTCTGGGTGTGCCACTATCTGCTTTATCGCAGATATCGGTAATGATGATGACATATTTGTACCGTGCGGGCGCTTACCAGGCGTCACCTCACGGGCACTCATTGTTGGCGTGGAGAGTGCACCACAGGGGTCACTTTTGTGCCATTTAAAATTCGAAAATATTTGGCGTCGGTCGGGATCGAACCCGGTTCCCCCAGGTTCGCGACCAGACACTCAGGCACGCGGCCACGGGACCCCATACAGATATTAGAATGATTCCAAATTATTTGCTACCAAATGGTTTTTGTGTTGTTAAAAAAAAATATTCGCCACATGACCGGTAACCGTATTTATGTAGTAAATAGCAATTTTCGGCACCCGTCATGGTTCAATTACAGGACTATATTGAGATATGAAAGTTGCTCATTACATATCTAATTCTCCAAAGACTTTAAAAGACTAGTCGGGGTCTTCAATTTGTAACGAAAAGATTATTCTTAGTAATGATAATCTAATCGTTACAATGTGTAAAAATATACGCTTGTAAATATTATTGTATATTTTTATTTCTCAATTTCTGACGTTACATTCAGACTCAAATACAAAATTATTCTTGTGCTGATCAACAATGGTTGAAACTAACGTGGCGGATAACTTGATATTATATAACATACGTGAAGTTTACTTGATCCGCCACATATTAACCTCTCTTAAAAGTGACAGTTCGCTACGACTATTGTAGAAAGTAATGTCGTCTGCTTCTAACGTCAATCGACTTCCGAGAAGCAACAACCGACTCAATGGGCCCATAAACCATAACAAAAAATAATAAAATGTACACTTTACCCTTAAAGTACTATTCAATAAATAAACGTATTTCTATCCTATTCTAATATGAATAGAAGCCATTAGCTTTTGGTGTAAATCGGATAACCGGAAATGGCACTTTACTTGAAGCTCATAATGGTTTTTCTTCAAAAAATATCATTAAATGCCATTTTTTCGCATTTTATGTCTTATAAAAATTAAAGATTATTGAATTTTCTACAGGAATACATTAATACTTTTTCTATATATTTTACAGATAAATTTTAAAATATTTTTTTTCATTAGTCGCTAAGCCTAAGATAAACACAATTCCTTTGTTACACATTTCATATTTCAAATGAATGTAAATGTCACTGTCAAAAAACTAATCACTTCAAATTAATAATAGTGACATTTTAAAAAGAAAATAGTAAATAAAGCATTAGTTTTCTGCAATGGAACAGTTTGCAGCGTTAGTAAATACGTAGGTATGTATTTAAATTAATAAAAATTAAATAGCGGGAGGTTTTGTGTTGGCCACATCAGATTTTTTAATAATTACTTTGCGAGATATTTGCATTTATTTCTAGAGCCGCAAATGACGTCACACTATTGGTATCTTTCTCGCGCAGCCTACTAGAGAAACTGGTGTGAGAAAGATAGCTATAGGTTTCTTTAAAAATCAAATGCAGTTTCAAAATTAAACGAACTTTCATTTAAAAATAAAGCATTAGTTTTCTGCAATGGAACAGTTTGCAGCGTTAGTAAATACGTAGGTATGTATTTAAATTAATAAAAATTAAATAGCGGGAGGTTTTGTGTTGGCCACATCAGATTTTTTAATAATTACTTTGCGAGATATTTGCATTTATTTCTAGAGCCGCAAATGACGTCACACTATTGGTATCTTTCTCGCGCAGCCTACTAGAGAAACTGGTGTGAGAAAGATAGCTATAGGTTTCTTTAAAAATCAAATGCAGTTTCAAAATTAAACGAACTTTCATTTAAAAATATTTTAATAAATTGGTTTATTGTAGAACAGACTGCTGTAGGCCCTGCGGGTTTATTTTATATTATTATTTATTATTATTATTATGCATTATTAATTATTTATTATTATGGTTATTATTATTTATTATTGTTATTATTTATTATTATTATTATTATGAATGATTACTATTAATTATTATTTTTTATTTATATTATTATTATTATTATTATTATTATTATTATTATTATTATTATTATTATTGAAGTGAAAACTTTTTAGGCGCACCTTGAACACTTTTTCGTGGGCAGTGATGACGCTGATTGGTCACGCGTGATGCATCACAGTCATTCGGGTAAACTGCGGGAGAGCCGAACGTCACGCGTCACGGTTTCGGGTTATACCGTACGTTATTAATACAATGCTGGAGAACATGACACAATATCTGTCAAAAAGAAACTCCAGTTCCAAACTCGCCGTTTTGACGTTACTTATTCCTGCTGTCATTACAGATATCTGTACAAAGTAGATTGACACACTCAGCAATGGTTAATATGCCCTGATATATTTATTTACTTATTGATATATAAGTAAATAAAATTACTTACCTACATTTGTATTTGTTAATTAATAATGGCATTTAAACGACAACAGTAATAAATCGTGCCCTCATCACCGGGTTTAAAACTAGAGTTTTTTGGGGTTTTCTTTGCCAGATGTTTAAATAAAATTTGAGTTGTTGCGCTGCCTTCTCCCGAAAATTAATATTCTTTCTTGAAAGTTTTGTTAGAATTTCGTTAGAATGCCAACAGGATTTTGACATCTTATAAAAAAAAATCCAGCCAGCATATAACCGCCCGCAAATTCCATATTTAAAATAGCAATGAGCTTTTTTTTCAATGAATAGAAGTCTGTAATAAGAAATTAATTTTGTGACAAAAATAATCTATTATCATGTGCCTATAGCGCTCACCATCAACTATAACAGTCGGACCTTCATCATTTTCAAAAAAGTAAGTTCCGATGACGCCATCTGACCACTGTGCGCATCAAACAGTCTCATTTGGGCATGTAATGGTACCTCGTAAATCACATGAAGATTTTCCTCTGCCCATATGTGGCAATTTTGCTTATTAACATACACAGAGAAGTGAAAATGTGCCTCATCAAAGAAAAAAATTTTCCTCGAAAAATCAGCTTCAAGTTCCTGGTACTCTAAAACGCAATCTGTGTAAATTCTTCGCTGTACATAATCCATTTCGTAAATATGTAGTTATAAACTAATGTGTTATTTATAGAGCTGTGAACATAGCAAACTTAAATCGGATCATCCTGTACATCTAATATTTATGTATGATGGAAAATATATTGGGTGAGATTCAGTGGGTTGTATTAGCGTGTTTTAAGCTAAAACAGTCCTTTGTCAAAAATATTTTGGCAACTTTGTAATTCCTGTCAGAAAAAAGTGAGAGACCAAAGGATCAAATAAAGAAAAAAATATTATTAACAGAAGTAAGAAAAAAAGGACAAATGTCAAAACTGATCAAAACGGTGGTTGAGATATTTTAAAATTCATTAATATTCAGGTATGAAATATTTGACACATAAAATTTGACATAATATTTCTAACCTAATTTTGCAATAATGAGTTTCCTTTTACACCTTCCATTTACAGTAATACTTCCTCATTTGACTAAAGGATATCTGTATTACTTTTCCCTATGCTAAAATATCTAAATCACAATTGAATCTCATTGATACATGTGGAAAATATTACAATGTTGCCATATACTTAATACAATATTTAATACAGACCTTAATACAACCCACTGAATTCCACCCATTATTTTTACAAACCTTAATTTCATTAGAATCATATATATTTAACTACATTCTCCTTAACACGGTTTCATTATTAATTTAAAATATTGGATGCAACGATTTCAAATATGGGTAACAGTATATTAAAAAATAAGTTACAGAAGGTAACCTATTTAAGCACGAGTTTGAATTTGAAAGAACGAGTGCTTGAATAGCCTTTTGTAACGAGTGTTTTATACTATTTTCTCTGTTCAGCTTTCATTTAGTATATTTCTTTATAAAATTAGTTAACAATTTCCATTAAGGGAATTTTTTTGTCAGAATAGTTAGGTTGGTGATTGTGATTTGTCTTTTTATTCTGTCCGTTGCCAAGATATTTTGTGTATTTAGTACGATCATATCAATCTCAAATAATAAAATGTCACCAAAAAATCGTTTAAGAATGAAGCTCCTTTTAGCATCAAGCTTGCTGGAATATGTTATTCTAATTCCGAAACAGAGAAACTTTCTCTAGGTACATAACTTTTCCTTTTTTTCTTTAACCAGATGAATAATCATATCTTTTGGTTTTTATACAGGTGACACTGAAAAATGAGGCACTAAAAATAACTTTTTTTATTTATAATTATTTTTTAACTTTCTTGATATATTTGCAAACTAGGGTTAAGGGCCTTTCCGGTTAACAGGAAATGACATCAACTTTCATATTTCAAATAGGGCACCCTATATTTTTTTTTTATATATTTGTGGTTAAAGTGTATTTTTATTGAAAGAATAAATTACAAAAGTGTAAGAGAAATTTATTAATAATCAACCTGGTAAGCCATATCAGGTAGGCTGTGACAAAAAATTCATCATTTTTTTGTAACAAAATATATAATTTTATAAAAATAATTAACTAATTAAACAACTAACTTAAATATTACTCAATATTAGCTCAACTGTCTTCACAGCCTGTTTATCATGGCTTAGCAGGTTAATTATTCATAATGAAAGTTAATGTCTCTTCCGGTTAAACCGGAAGCGCTACCACCATGTCAAATATCCCTAAGCCTATTTTACAAATATATCAAGAAAATAGGAATATAATTATAAATAAAAAAGTTATTTTGAGTGGCCCGTTTTTCATTGTCATCCATACATGGAGAGTACAGCTTCATTTCCACCGATTGTCCTAATGCATGAGAGCTATAATTAATAATTAAGTGCAACGCGTAAATTTTTTTTTCATATGTCAACGTTTATTATCATTTCCAGCTTTGCATAAGAATTAATGCGTAAGAACTAAGCAATGCGTAAGAACAAAAGATTGCTAACTTCTAACTTGACTATTTTATAATTATTAAATTTTTAAGTTTTCGGTATGTATATAGACAGAAAATGATGTATATAATAAAAAGATTTGCTGCTGCAATGGCAGTCAGCTAGACAACAAGGGAAAAATTGTGATATTTCTGTTGAATTAGTCACTAAGTATTAAAACATTCTGGAAATGCGGTTTTAGACTAAGTTAATTTTGAACGATAAATAATTAAATTCAGTAATACTCGTATTTGCAATTTAGCTTGTCAGAAACAGATTGTGAATCAATTACAGTTACAAAGTTACAATATTGATTTAATATTAATAGCGTTATTAATTCCAGCGTTAGCGTTGAATAAATTATTTAATTTTAAATGTTTATTGTTATTCTGTTTTAAGTACCGGTTAGTAATAGGTACATGGTATATGTATATCGTTTACCAGATTAAAATTAAGAGAAATTGGCGAAGGATTATACAGGGTGTTAAAAAGGCATTTTTTTTTATGGTATATACAGTGGCGTACAAAAATCTGGGAACTTTTTTATTTTCACGATGTAATTTTAGTGAATATTTCTGTGGATAAGTAAACAATGACATAAATAATAGTGTCATATATAACAGATTTATTAAAGTATATTTCATATTTAATAAATAAAAAAAACTGTATTTAAAGAAAAACACTTGGCCAAACAAATTCATTATTTGAGAAGGCCTTTCTAAAACATCAATTTTTTCTCTAAAAACCATTCTTTAACAGACTTTGATGAATTCTTTGGATTATTATCCTGCCGAAAACGTCATCACAAAGGCTTTTCTTCTTCAGAAAATGGTAGCGTAACTTTCTGCATGCAGTATATCTCTACACAAAACACGGTCTTTTTTTTGATAAAGCTTTCTTAACGGCTACTTTTCCTAGTAATCCTACATCACATAGCCGTCGTATCATAGTGCGATCACTCAAATCTGCATCAAATTGTCCTCGAATTTTTGAACAAAGTTCACTTGATAAAATAGGATCCGTTTACGGATAGACGCCAAATGGTTTTCTCAATTCTAGCACTGGTTTTCTTGGACGACCGACTTTTATATTAGTTTTAACACTTCTACATTGATTTTTTTTTCAAAATCTTTAATAAGCTAGTTTTACTGATTTTTAAAGTTTTTAAAATCTTGCACTGTTTCACATAATTTTTGTCCGAAAAATATTTGCTTTTACCCATCTTAATATCAACTCACTAAATAAATGACAAAATACAATACTTTCAATACTTTTGTCCACCGAAAAAAGTACATGCTATATCACTAAAATCGTACAGCCATTATCAAAAATTTCTTGTAAATTTATTCTTCAATTTACTGACTTTAGAAATCCAGATTCAAATTTGCGAAAACTATGAACATATTTTATAAAAATGAAATATTTATAAGTTCCAATACTTTTGCCCGCCACTCGCCACTGTATATATGTATATATTGTGACAATTTGCAACGCGACTGTCACTCGGTTTTTTAAGTAAAATAAAATTTAATTGTCTGACAAAATTGTCTCTTGTCACACGTTATATCGCTGAATTCATTTCTAACTTGTAGCACATTTTTGCGAGTATTAACTTTGTCTGTGAGAGTGAATTGACCTTCTGTCTTTCACAAGCTTCGTTTCTCTTGTTTAAATCTTGAAGTGAACATTTTTAGTGCCACTGGCCGAAACGAAATTTTTATTAAATAATTATGAATTAATTTATTTCCTATTCAACGTCAGTATTTTTAATGAAAATTTGATGTCGCTACAAAAATGTACACGCAAACTGCAAGAATTAAATAAATAATTTGAAATAAATTTTCGAATTTTGGAAAAGTTTTATTTGATTGAGAATCAGCACATTGAAACGTATATACGCTCAAAAATGTTTACTCTTTTTTTAACACCCTGTATTTTCTGCAGGCCTCATAAACATTTTGAGTGTTTAGAGCACAAGTAGACATCTATTTTGAGGCAATTTAATTTTTATACAAGCAACACAGGTAAAAGTAACTATTTTGCAGAGCTGTAGACATGTACAGCCCGATTCACAAAAACGTTTAAGCTAATCCTCATTTTTGAATTAGTGAATTCTATTCTATTCCGGTATTTAAAATTTAATTTTCATGATATTACCAGTAAAGGTAGATACTAGAAATAGATTAGACTATATTTTAAGATATAAGCTGTCAAAATTAGAGTAGAATTCGCCAATCCTAAAGGCAAAAATGAGGATTAGCTTAAACTTTTTTGTGAATCGGTCTGGTAATGTAGGAATTTGTTTAAGTTAACGTTCTTAATTACAGGAAAAGGAGATTGTGACCCTATAAAGTGCATTATTTTTTTTTTAATATTAAATATAATAACGGAGTTATTTAACATTTTCGGATTTATTTTTTTTTCTCGAAATAAAAGGTCAAATTACATATGTAGGTGTTTTACACCTTACAAACCTTTAGAATCAGGTGCATACGAGGGGCGTTTGAAAAATAGTTGGCCTAGAGAAAAAAAAACACAACTTTTTCAAAAAATTAGTTTTTATTTTTCGACGAAATCTCCATTTAGCTCGACATACTTCATCCAACGTTTTTCCAGTTTTTCGATCCTCTCTTTAAAATACGTCTTCGATAAGTCTTTAAAATAAGCGTTTGTTTGGGTGATGACCTCATGGTACGACCCAAATTTTTGTCCGGCGAGCCATTTCTTCAACAGGTTTGGAAACAGGTGAAATTGGCAGGGAGCCAAATGTGGTGAATATGGTTGATGCTGAATCAATTCGTAACGTAATTGGTGTAGTTTTCCCTTTGCGATCACCGAGGTATGAGCTGGCGCATTGTTTTGATGGAAAAGGATTTTTTTCTTTGCTAAATGGGGACGTTTCGATTTGATTTCGTTATCCAATCGGTCCATTAACGCAGTATAATACTCTCCTGTGATGGTTTTTCCCTTTTCCAAGTAGTCAATAAATATTATACTGTGACTATCCCAAAAAAACAGTCGCCATCACCTTGCCGGCCGATGGAACCGTCTTGGATTTCTTCAGAGCACATTAGCGCAGTAGAAATTAATTGTTTAGATTGTTCCTTCATCTCCGGTGTGTGATTATGGATCCATGTTTCTTATGTCCAAATAATGTCGCAAAATAGTATGTACCCGTTTGGTTGAGATGTTCGTAGTCTCAGCAATTCCGCGCAATTACACTCGCCGATCGGTCAACACCATATCATGAATTTTATCAACGATTTGTGGAATAATGACTTCTCTTGAGCGGCCAGGACGTTCCTCATCAAAAATGCTCGTTCGATCTCGTTTAAATTCACTTGTCCAATATTTTATTGTTGATAACGAAGGTGTAAACTCCCCATATTCGGCCTTCGTTCGTTTCATTTTTCAAATATAAGTATTTAATCACGGACTGGTACTCAAATATTTCCATTTTTGTAAATATACAAAAGTTGCTAGCTTTCGATGACTGTCAAACAGAAACTAAATGATGCAATATGCTGAATATTTGAGAGTTGAGTGCCAATTGATGTTATTTACAAAATAAAGCATTGTTTTGGCGCTGCGATTTCATCTGTTGCTATGGCCACAGATTATCTATACTACCGTATACAGATGCGACACTCGGCGATTTCGTTGGGGCAAATTTTCAACTGCGCAGGTTGTTTGCGCATGCCATATTTCGTTAATAAAATGGCGTGTTCTTGGTTTGCCGTTATAGTTTGCAAAATAAATATGAAATATAAAAGTCAGTGCCGTAAAAATAAAATGGAACACTTTTTTTTCAAAATTTTGAAATTGTAGCCATACAATTTAATATCATTAAAAATATTGTAAAGTAAATTAAAGAAATTGAATTTACCCATTCTTGACAGGAAAGTTTATAAACAAGAACTTTAATACAATAAAAGAAAAAAGAAACTATTATTATAACAAATAATAAGAAATGGCTTAATTGATTCTTAGTTTTTTTTTATGTTATGTTGTCATTTAATGCATAGTGTAGCAGTTGATTTTTACATATTATTATAAATAATAGGTATTGTATTATTTAATTCTTTGTTTTTATAGTAGTAATATATTTTAATAAAATGATATCTAATGACAATTTAGTACAAAAAAAAACATTGAAAAATAGAAAATTCTTTATACGGATTTGAACTTGCGACCTCACATAGATTCGGTGTTTGCTCTAACCCTCTCTCTAACCAATTCGGCTACAAGCCAAGCTGATCTGTGCTCATATTTGTAGGGTTTTGAGGTAGTAAATTATTTCATTAAAAACATGGCCGCCAATAAAATTTTTTGGAGACACTAACTTTAAAGGTACCGACAGAGAGTGTCGCATCTGGTTACGATAGTATAGGTAATCTGTGCTATGGCCAACTATTTTTCAAACGCCCCTCGTATATGCGATACGAATGAGCGAGTTGCGGTTCTACCCATACAGTGTACCGAGGAGCTTCGTACTATCCTAATATTAGGTACATGATTTTATAATACCTACCTGTAATTATTTCAAATATTTTAATGCTGACGACACAGCTTCACGGATACGACAGTCCACCTCTACCTTATACTGCATTAGTACTTTTAAAGAAATAAAAAATAATAATCTTCTCTCTTGTATTCTCAGCTACGTCACCTGTCACAATTTAAAGTTAGATTGCTGTTTTGTTTTGTGTTTACAATGTCTAAAACAGAAATCAAGTGGAACGTGAATGTGTGTGCGTGTGTAAGAGAAATGTCTTTGTCTGAATATGAATGAAGCCGTAACTTCGCAAATTAGTCCTTGTTTATAACCGCGAAATTTTATTAGCAAATTTATGAATGAAAAGTCGCATATTTCAAATTATTTTATATTTATTAAATGACGGATTTCACGATTCTATAAAAAAAATCGACAATTTTTTTAAATGACCCCATACCATAACAATCTATTTAAATATATGAGATATATATTTTTACTAGTTTTATTATATTTTTTGTAGAACAGTCTAACGAACAAAACAAAATAAAATACTTAGTTTTCAATATAAAAGAAACATTCTTTTCAATTAATTTTAATTAGATCTAATGTAGTGGAGCACTTTTAATAAATCATTAACAGGTATTTTTTTTAGCAAAATATGAAAAACTACAAACAAAATGATTGGAGTTTTTGCATTCTAACATCAATCAGCAATATATATGTATATTATACGAATATCTTTCCCTGTAATTCAAGTTGTTGGCTTCGAAACACTAACATGAAAAGTTATATATCTATGGAATTCATTAACGTAGTTCAGAGATACATCAGACCAAGTCCATAGTTTATGAGGTTGACTAGCAGCGGCAACAGTGTTTCAAAACGGTACCTACCTAAGATTAATTGTGGACTAATAACTAAAATACCAGGAGCAGGTACGTCAAACTAACATACGATGAACTTGGTTTAGTTATACTCTGAATCCTCCATATTATGATGACCGGACTAAAGTTGAATATATCGAAGTACTATAGTGTGCTGCTGCAATACAGATAATTTTGTTATTCCACTTTTACAGTATTCTTTTACTATCAACAAATAATAACTTGTCATTAACTTATCTTAAAGAAGAGGCAATTTTAAATTTGATACAAAAATAATCAATAAGTGAAATATGATATAAATTATAAATACGAAGTTCGACATATTTTAAAAATATTCATTTTACAAGTAAAATATGCATTTAAAATAAATATTTTATTTTAACATTTATTTGTGCAATGCAACAAGTAAGATCTTTTCTTCCAACGTTTGGAATAAAGTACTGATTGAGGAGACAGTAATTTACGTTATAAGGTAAGTAATCTTTGGCAAGACGAGTATAATGGCTCGTTCTGGAAGCCTGCGAGTCCTGGGAGACACTTTCCTGGCGTAATACGTACCTATAATTTTTTCCCGAAATCGCTTAAATTAGTTAAAAATTCTTCATAAATTCGTATTTTTGTGTCATTTTGACAATTGCATTAAAAAAGGAAAACAATCAAAAACGTCAGATTCTGTTTCCATAACAGTAATCAAAAAAGTCAGGTAAAATTTTACATGACTAGTACTGTACTAGTAATAGTTATTTACATAATTAGTTATGAAAAGAGTCATATTGTTTGATGAATATAAAATATGCCAAAACGAGAGAAGCGAGTATTGCAAATTATGTGAGTTCACGTTTTCATAACGTATTATGTACAAAATTGTATCTAATTTCGCTAAAATAATATAAATATATACAAAATTCTAGGTTTTTCTACGATCAATTTACCAAAGCGTTGCCTTGAAAACACATGAATTTAATTTTTTAATTTAATGTTTGTCAGTGCATCGAATCATTGTTGAAAATGAGTTCTGAATGTATTCAGAAACCGATGTAGATCTTCTTTCTGATGTAGAGGAATAGGGTGTGAGGCAATAATTCATAAATTGATATTAAAGATATCATTATTGATATATTCTTGTTTCTTTTTGTATCAATTGTTAGTTGCCCTTTGCGTAACTCAGTTATGTAAAGATTTTTACAAAACACATTTCAAAATATTATAAGGTTAGGTAAAATTCAACTTTTTAAAACAGAATTAGATAAAATAATGTTGGTTTCTTTGTTTCCCCAGTAGCAGCAGTAGTCGCCGCAACACCGACTATACTGAAAATTGTTTTTGAAAATTGTATTGTTTGTGTTTTGGTTCGCTTTTTTACGCAAAATGTAGCAGGAAATAGTAAATACTGTAATTAAAACATTAATTCCTGAAAAATGTCAAAAAAGCGCCTAGGCTTCAAATGGCTGGGAACAACACAAAAAGATCACTTTCTACTAATAAATTAACTATTACTATTCTTAATGAATAATGAATTTATTTTTACAAACCGTAGGAAAAATAAAATTTAACATCCTGAGCCTCTTTTTCAATTGCCAATAATTCTACATAATTTAATTTTTTCAATGTGATACTATTTGAATACAGATTGTTTATAACATTATTCATTATAAAGAATACAAAATGTATGAATATGTTCTGCCATAGACACTTAGTAAGAATGAAAAAGGTTAATCATTAACAATGACAATGCTGAACATCATAACATATATTTAATAATTGTTGTCAACTAACATAGTTGAACGTACATATTTAATTGTTATAAATTAT
Source organism: Ophonus ardosiacus (assembly GCA_943142095.1). Taxonomy (NCBI): domain Eukaryota; kingdom Metazoa; phylum Arthropoda; class Insecta; order Coleoptera; family Carabidae; genus Ophonus; species Ophonus ardosiacus. The sequence goes on along the minus strand of OW964831.1, from coordinate 32,167,999 downwards.
AAAATATTTTATTTACATTGTAAACCTAAAAATATAAAATAAAAAGTGAAAAAACCAATTTAATGATACATTGCAAAATATTTATTTTATTTTGAACAAATATTGTGTATTGCGTGGTATAAATATTTGTAAAATGTGTATGTATGTAATTAAATAAAGGATAAATATAATTATTTGGTAGGTGAGTTTCAGTGATATTTACTTCCTTTCCTAAAACTAAAACTTAAAAATATTTGTCGTTATTTCTAGTTGAATCAGGCACTTAAAGAAAATAAAATTGAAAGTCACAGCAAAAGTTACTTTCTTGGTTCCAAAGTAACGAAATGTCCTTTCTCTGGCCTCAGAATAAGTTCAGACACAACTTTAATTTCCTCCGGAGTTTCCATTGACTTTATTTTAAACTTTCTTAAAATAGACGCTAGCAGAGTTTTCTCCTCCATTATTGCGAATTTTTGTCCTGTAATCATACCAATTATCAGTGATAGTTTTAAATGGTTAAAGTTTAACTGTAGCGGATAACAATTAATTACAATATCTTTGTTAATGAATGAAAATGTTCACGTTAGGAATGGGTCGATACTCAATTTCAGATACCGATCTGATACCGCAATCTGATACCCGATATTGTTATCTGAATATCATAATACTTTATGAATCTTCAATATTTGGAATTAAATTTTGCTAAATTGGTACTTAAAAAAATTAATTAAGGTCAATAACTGCTCAAAATGTGTTTGAATTTCTTCTCTCAATTTCAAATATCCAGGTTGTGGCGGTTAGAGGTGAACATAAGTATTTAACATGGGATTTTTGTTTTATGCAATTTCCTGCTCTTCTATTCAATTTACGCAAAAATATGTAGAATGCGAAGTTGTTCAGAATTAAAAGTTGCATATAAAACTGTTTTTGCGTTTTTTATTATGACTCAAGTTCATTCACAATTTTTAAAAGATATTTCAAAATTTCTGTTATTTCATATCAATAGTAATAGCCATGACATTTGTTTTCTTTTTTTCTGGTTTTCAGAAATTATTAATAAACGTCAATGGAATAAATTCCGTATTCTTCGATAACTATTTCCACCACAATAATTCTTTATAATAATGACACGTTCCTTACTTCTATAACATTCTTTATTTAATTTACTTTTTATTGACAGAATGTGAATAAAATAATATTGTTTTCGGCATTGACAAAAGTCATGGCTATTGCTACTAAAAGACACTTACAGAATTGACATCACATGCAAGAGAGAGATAGAAGGTAATGTTCCAACCAAACCTCCCCTCGTTGTCTTTCGTCCCGCTCCTTGATCCTATCTGTCATTATGTTTGCATCTGTTATTCAGTGTTAACCTAATAGACACTTACACAATTGCAATTTGCAAGAGCGCATCTATCGGGAAAGCATAGAACTAAAGGTTGCTATGGTTACCACGTCCAAACAAAGACCTGTCATCAACCATAGAATTCTAGACTCCAGCTATCGTTTTTGTTGAATAATCGAGTGATCTTCAATATTATCAAACAACAAAAGTTGCCCCACACACATCTTGTGGTTTTTAACTAATTTTTATTGAATACAACGAACAAATCACAAAGAATTAGGTTAACACTGAATAACAGGTGCAAACATAATGATAGATAGAATCATGGAGCAGGATGTAAGACAACGAGGGCAGGTTTGTTTGGACGCATGATCTTCTCTCTCTCTCTCTCTCTCTCTCTTGCATATAACGTCAATTCTGTAAGTGTCTATTCTTTATTGTGATTTGTTCGTTGTGTATAATAAAAATGTGTTTAAAACTAGAGTATGTGCCTGGGGCAATCTTTGTTTGATAATATTGAACATCATTCGATTATTCAAGTAAAACGATGGCTGAAGTGTAAAGGTCTACGGAAAACTGGCACTGATTACAGATCTTTCTTTGGAAGCGGTAACCATAGCAATTTTAGTTCTATGGTTTGCCGCTAGATGCGCTCGTGCAAATTGCAATTGTGTGTCTACTAACGGTAATTTTGAAATTTCTTTTTAAATTTATTAACAAAATAAAATTATAATAAAAAATGTAAGAATAGTTTTGTATACAACTTATAATTTTGGACAACTTTGCACTCTACAGTTTTCGTCGTCAGATGAACAAGAGAGCAGGGAATTGCATATTAAATCCCTATGTTCAGCCCTAACCCCACCACCCAGTATTTTCGCAGAACCATAACAATAACATTTTAAACATACAGAACAGAATAAAGCATGATTGATAATACATTGACCGGCAAAATAAAAACGGACCACTTTTAATTTTAAATGTAATGCGTTGAATTTGTTCCGTGGAGTAAAACCATTTGTATATTCCTTAATAATAATAGTTAATTGTCAATTTTTTGAGACAAAATTGATGGTCGTCATAGAAATTCTCAATTGTCTTTGAGTTACAGGCCAAAACATTTTTGTTAATTTTGAAAATACCTCGCATCTCATTTTGCCTGATCTGCAATGATACTTAAAAAAAAAATATCAAGAGGACTTATAATACTAGTGTTTTATAACAACAACTTTTTGATTGTCATTTTCTTTGCTAAATGAAATACTTTTAATACGCAAAACTGACAGTTTAATGCGTAAAAGTGACAGTTTAATGAGTAAAATGTTACTTTTAAGCACTAATTTCATTTAGCAACGAATAGATGAACCTGACGTCTGCCTACTTTTTAATTTTGAAAAATTCAAAATGTTGATATTTGAGAATAAATGATCTGTTTTAAAACGCTATTATAAAAAATCTTGTATGCAATACATTACGAAATTAGGCACTTGACGTGTTGTACCACTCGCTTACGTTGGTGCGCACAAATTTCACGTCGCATGCCTAAATCACTATTATTTTGCAACTTATTACATAAATAGCTATTTTAAAACTTGTTTATGAATAGAAATAACCCTTAAAGTTCTAATTCAAGAAGACATAATGGTTTAAATATTTTATAAATTGTTTATGTATACATAGAAATATACATTTGAAGTAGCGGTAAACTAATTATTAACACCTTGTAGAGGGATATAGTCAGAGTGGAATAAGTATGGTAATAATTCTTATCTTTATATGAGTATTATTTCTTGATGCAGGTAATTAAACTTTTATGAATAACATTATTACGAATGAACAAGAAATGCAAGCAGTATATTCTTAGTACGTATTTCGTGAAACGATAGTAGTTATGGGTTATGGCTATCATTGCATGAATATCTTAGACGCTGTGCATTGTGCTTTATGCTATTATGCCACTAAAGTATCGCTCACCTATGCAATTCCTAGGTCCGGCACTGAAAGGCACGTAGGCGTACGGGTGCCTTTGTGAGTTTCTTTCCGGAAGGAAGTTATCTGGATTAAATTGGTCAGGGTTAGGGTATTGCTTAGGGTCTCTGTGCACGTCGTAGATGTGCAGTACTGCTGTAATGCCACGGGGAATCGTGAATCCATCTAGAGAGAAGTAAACAATATTGTTACATACTTGAAATAAAAGTTAAGTTTATGTAAATAATAAATAATAATATAAGTATATTGCGAAATAAATGTAAAAATACATTTATTTCTCACTAATTGTAACAATTTTGGATCGAGATGAAGTCGAATGCTGGAATCACACATTTTCTTTATGGCCTTACATTTTGGTATAAGTATATTACATATAAATAGTAATTAATTTCAAACAAATTATGAAAGAGAACAGTAACCGGCCAGACAGTGTTTATATAAACACAAGTTTACTTATACCATTTAAACCTACAAATAAAACATAATAGTACAGTGTGTCCCATTTAGAAGTGCCACCATTGGGATCTCGAGAACTATAAGAGATACGATGACGGTTAAATAGAACTTTTTGTTCGCGTTTGGGAGGCCATCTCAGATGTGCTTTTGTTTTTCCAAAAATATTCATAGGGCACTAGATAATGACGAAAAACTGAATATCGTTGATTTTTTCTTTTTCAAATAACTTCTAAACTATTAGTATTTGAGAAAAACGTTTCAAATATAAAAGATAGATATTTTTATTAACTAACCAGTGGCGTACGAAATACATTTTTATATCCGTAAATTTTCGAGATACAACACAAACTTATATTTTTTTAAATGGAACCCATATCTTAATTTAGTCTCAAAAAAATATTTTTTTTTCTCTTTTCAATGATGTAAGGGTTATTACGTTTTATATTTGTTTTTCTCCTAAAATTTAATTTTCTTTATTTTTGTGAATTTTCTTATTTCGCAAAAAAAATTATTATTATTATTAATTATATTGTATTTGATCGATATAATTTATTTCTTCATTACTTAATATTTTTATTCTATACTCATAATTACAAATTACACTATGATGTGCGAAGGGCGACCTGATACAAAATATTATAAAAATTAATTTGATACGAGTTTTGAGCAAATTTTTCTAACGAAATAAATTATTTAAATACAAGGAGTATTTTTAAATAGTAATCTACCAATAGTTTCAAAATAATTGTAAATTTAATACAAATTAAGGAAGAAATAGTAATTTTGAAGGCAAAACAAATATAAAACATAATAACCCTTACAATATTGAAAAGAGAAAAAAATATTTATTTTTTTGAGACTAAAATCAGATATGGGTTCCATTAAAAAAATATAAGTTTGTATTATATCTCAAAAATTTACGGATATAAAAATTTGTTTCGTACGCCACTGGTTAGTTAATAAAAATATCTATCTTTTATATTAGAAACGTTTTTCTCAATTACCAATAGTTTAGAAGTTATTTGAAAAAGAAAATATCAACAATAATCAATTTTTGGCATTAACTAGTGCCCTATGAGAATTTTTGGAAAAACAAATGCACATCTGAGATGGCCTCCCAAAGGCGCACAAAAAGTTCCATTTAACCGACATCGTATATCTTATAGTTCTCGAGATCCCAATGGTGGCACTTCTAAATGGGACATACTGTATAGCCTGCTTTAAATTAAAATGAGAAAATTTAAAATTTCCATTTTGGTATTTAGTCATTTTCATAAACTTTTATCGTATGTAATGCATTACTATTTAATTGATTCTCTACGAACTGACCCATCTAGTTCACATGAACACTTTTGAAAAATGCAATCTGTATCTATTTGCTTAGGTAGAATAATGTTTATGCTCCATATTTTTAACGAAGGCAATATTACGAGCAAATATTCACTTTAAGTGTAGGTATTAAAATATTCAATTAAATAATTATTTCTAAAATGATAAAAATCGCATATTATAACATAATATGAAATTTAACATACATCATAGTTATCTTACACATTAAGTACTTCATAAAGCAAAGATTAAATAGTTATTGGTATGTATTCTATATGGAACCTTGTTAATTTTAACAGCCTATTAAAATTTGTAGCCAAAGTTATTTGTGGCTTAGACGGTGCTTAGGTAATTTTAAATTTAGTCCTTATCGATTATATTTTATATGAATTCTACTTATATATTTTTTTTAAGATATCTACATATATTAATCCCAAAGTATGTGCTTGGTGCAATGAGGTATTCTAAGTAGTAAAATTTATAAGAAAAAAACATTAATAGATATTTATACACCAAGTGAGTTAAGTTAATGTTTATTCATGAGAAGAAAGTTAAATTCTTCGAGTGAATAAACATTCTGAGCTCACGTGGTATATACAATATTTTATTCAATTTTGACGAAGTAATAATAAAAACTATTATAATATTTAATTTTGACAAATTAAAAAACTAATCAGGTAGTAGGATGTGGATGACAATCATCGATGATAGACGTCAAGTCATCTATTTAAAAAGCATTATTGTCTGTCATATGTGGATTTGTGTCGTGAAAAATAATTAAAATGGCTGATAATCTAATAAATACTATGGTGAGTGTTATTTTCGTGACTGATGTTATTTTAAATGCATTATTTGTCGCAGAGTGAGTTAAAAAATTGTGAGAGTGATTTAATTTTTTTTAATTCACTTGTGAATAAAATGTTATACTTATAGTTGTTGCCACAGACAAACCTTGTCTGTGTTGTTGCTATGGAATAAAATGTTATTATGCTGAAAAATGACCGAATTCTGAGAAATAGACTATTTGTTTCATTTAATATGATTTTCCAATTTTTATTTTTGCGCGGAAAAGATTACACGTGATGTATTCGTTGTATGACGTATGTTACGGCGGAAGAAGCAATGCGCCTGCCAGTGCTATTGATGCATTCGCAGCTAATCTTTGTTTGTGGTTTGTGGTCCTTGCTAGTTTTGATATGTTTGTTGTTTAGAGTTTTTACAAGTTTTAAATTAAATTTATAGACAATTATTATTAATAACGTTCGTACTCAGTGAAAATATTGTACGGTACGACTCACTGAAATATATACTAACTGGAATGCGCGTACGAACCGTGACTGTGAAGCATATTGAAAGCCTGCTGCTGGAGTAGTCGGCAAACATCGAGACAGTTCGTGAGTAGACGAAAATTATTTCATGTGGCGCATGTTTAAATAAATGAAGCATAATATGAAAACAAAGCGATCAGCTATGATACGAGTTATTCGGCTAGGTTCGAGACAGTTCGTGAGTAGACGAAAATTATTTCGTGTGGCGCATGTTTAAATAAATGAAGCATAATATGAAAACAAAGCGATCAGCTATGATACGAGTTATTCGGCAAGGTTTGGTTCATCACGAACGTGCGCGAACAGGACCAGCCATTATTGTTCAATGAGGTTTCAGTTTAGCGTACGCTGATAGGTAGAGTATGCGAGTTCCAGTTGGTATATATTTCAGTGGTACGACTGACAGCTGTCATAGTGTTTTCATTTACGACCGTTAGGCACCGCTGATTTTAGTTTCTAAACGAATGCACGTCATATCTTATAGCTCAAATTTTTAACCATAATTAAAAAATTTCATATCTCGCTTAAAAGACACAAAAAAAACTCAAAATTTCACATTTGTATTACAAATTTATGAGTATTTCAGAAAAAAAAATTCATTAGAATTTCCTATTTTATTGGCAAAATAATATCTGCAAGAAATATATAATATATTTATCTACATGCATATAATATATGTATATAAATAGAATTGGTGGAAACAGAAGGTACCTAATGTGCCGACCAGCCATATCCACATTTTAATATAGGGCTATTACTTACTTTAAAATATATCGTTTCATAGAACATTTTATTTTTCAGGTACTGGTATATTTGTCATCATGTTTGTTAAATATTTTGTAGTCGGTAAAAAAATAGTAATATTTTATAGTAATCATTAATTAAAATATTAATTAAATACACATATAATAATAAATAATTTAATTTTCATATGATTACAAATTTGTAGAAAACTGAAATTAATTTAAAAAATGTAATATACTTCAGTAAAGATAATTTGGTTTTCACTGTACCTAATACTAATATTGCAACAGAACTATATTTATATTACAATTAATTTAAATATGAATTTACTAATTAATTCCTCAAATAAAATTTAAAGTACATGGGTACTGATTATTAATAAAAAAATAATACATATTTTATAATTATTTTGAACTGTTAAATTTAATATTTTTTAATTAATAATATATGTACATACATTTTAGAATATGATATGGACAGTAAACAATAAGAAGTGTATTTAAATTGCGAATAAAAATTTGTATGTTTGTTGTATTGAAAATATTAAATTGAATAATGAAAATAAATAATTTCTTATATTTTTTGGAAATTTTATTGTTTTGCTTTATAAAAGAAAATAATGTTAATATTATTTTATTGTTTTCAAGGATGGGAAGAAATAATTCTTTGTTTCAAATTAATGAGCAAACGTATTTTACACTTTTTATTTTTATCAATTCATGTAAATATCATTATTCCACTGTTAATTACATTAACATATAATGCGGTGTATTCCGTAACTAGTCATGTTAATTTTAACATCCTGTTTAAATTTTTCACCAATAACAACAGTAGATACTAAATCAAAAATTGAAATGACAGAAAATAAAATTCTAATGTTCCAATAACTTTTATATTTTGATGTTTCGCTATTATGACATATTTACGTGTACCTCTTTTTGTGGAATGTAATTATTGAGGTACTTATTAAGTACAAGAAAAAAAATAACGTTTTTTTTTGTAAAAACTATCTGTACTGTGTTGCATCGTTGAGAATAAATGATCAGTAATTTACTTTCGTTGAAATATTTTGTCTTTTTTGTGAAATTTAATTTAATCCTTTTATTTACTCTTAGAATAAATTTCGGGATAAGTTAAAATGTATATTTCCAAATGTTTTTATTTCATGGATTGTTATTCCAAAGTTAAAATGTTATGTGACTAACACATAATGTAACTGTCACGGTTATTCTAATAAAAATTTTGAAAATTGACAGAATGATAACAAATTATAAATTTATTGCGGCTGAATGTAATAATATGTAGAGTGAAAGCAAACAGAAAGAAATTCTAACTTCATTGGCAATGAAATGACAATATTAATTGAAATAGTTTTGTGGTGCACTTTTCACGCCAAAATTGAGTGCCCTTAAACGGATTATTGACAGTAATGATAAACTTGTCATTTGACAGTTTATTTCGCTTCAATTAGTTTATTGAACCGGCAGTTAAAATTTTCTATTTGTCCTGTTACTACCAAAACCTAATTGGGGCGCCGTACAGCGCCGTACATAAACACTGAGTATGTATGATTTTCAAATTGTGATATTTGAGCATATTTATTGAAATCTCACTACCATTTTTTTTTATCCAATGAAATAGGTGCATACTTTATTTACACGTGATTGGCGGTAAAAATAAGAAATTCAGTACTTAATTCTTTAGGCAGAAAAATAAAAAAATCAATTTTACCGAGAATCTGTAATAACGTACATTATAATGTGCATTTCTGAGATTAAGAATCTGCTATTAATATTTATTGGATCAGTGCTTCGATCTCATCTCGATAGAGGCTAATCGTATGGAAAATCAGCGAATAAAAGTTCTCTCCAAGATCAGAATTTAAGAGGCCAAGTGCTTTAACCTTTCTCTTTGGGGCTGCAAGCTCCAAATCATTAAATACTTTGAAATGTTACGCACACGCAGACGCACACGCAGCTACCCTCATTAGTTGAAAACCAATATTTACCTTGTCGGCTCAACTGCCTATTTATATTATCATCACGAAATGCGATTTTTACTTCTCCTCGCAATCAAGCATGGAGTTTAATATTTAATACAAAATGGTAGTAATTTGTTAAATTGTTCACGAAGCCTGTTCAATTTGATGGAAGTTGTAATATAACTTAATCAATTGTTTTAAACTTTGATACAATTCAATTAAATTAACGCCTCAAAGAACAATTGTTAATGAAAGATTAAATTTTAATATCATGGTTTCGAAATTGCTTTATAAACACGCTACGTGGAATTTGTGAACCTACGCTCTAAATATCAAAGACGTTTAACGGAAATTGAATTCAATTTAGATAATACCCTAACAAGTAGTTCAAAGTCCAATGAAAAATTGATTTTGTAATACTTGTTTCAAGTTTAATGCGAGTTTGGACTGGACATTAATATCAAAAATATATGAATCAGTTTTATAAAAGGAAATTTATTATTATTATTTATTTATTTATGGGGTCTCCTGGCCGCGGGGCAAAATAAAAAAGAAATATATCGAATTTTTAATGGCACAAAATTGACTCCTACGGTGTTCTCTCCACGCTAGCAATGAGTGCGTGGGGGGGGGGGGGGGGAGGATATAATCATCATCATACTTTTTGGTGTACATATATAAAGGAGAAATAAAAATGTAATTAATTTAAAGAAATGAACGATTATAATTTCATTTGAGTTCATAGATCGAAAATTTGTGTATGAAATTAATTTGTGCTCTCTGATTAAACGAAGTGAATTGATGGTAGCGTTCTAGCTCAACGTGCCAGCGGTTCCGGGTTCGAATCTAGTGTAAATTATTGTTATTTGTGTGTCCTTTCATTATCTCATCTTTATCAACTCAAGGAATACAATGTCGAAATTAATTGACTCACCCCCATTAATATGTCGATTGTAATAAGTTGGAAAAACTTTAAATAAAATAAAGATTATTATTATTATTATTATTATTATTATTATTATTAAACCAAATGGAAAACGACTTCACATTATTTTAATGACTGATATCTGTATTGCAATTTATTCATTCTTGTAAAAGTCATATGCAGTAAAGTTCTGCTAATCCGGATCAATTGAAAAATCCGGAATACTGGTGTACTATTCAACTAATTAATCTAGGCTACAACATTTAAATTTGATGATTCAGTTCAGTGTGTATTTACATTTTGAATTAAATGTAAAAGGATATTAATCGAGGCGCACTGTGTTTTTAATAAAATTTATAAATCTTTGTAATAATGAATTGCGACTTATGGATGGCCAAGCCATCATAAGATCACAGCGCCAAGTAATTAAGAGAATGTCATAATTCTAATTCTAATGTGAAAAAGGTGGATATTTTGTTTTGCAAAAGCCAAGAGATGGGTTTGTACAGCGAAGTTGAGGCGCTTCCTTTACAACACATGACATGCGATCCGGATTAGGGTATCCGTGTCCGGTCCGGATTACAAGGTATATACATAATGTAAAATCTACATTTTTTAATTCTGTCGAATTAGCGGAGCTTTACAGTACTTATTAATTTAAAATTATTCAATTTTTAATTTAGATTCAGGCATATAGGTACTTTATGAACAAAATTTTATTTAATGTTGATATATAAAAAACTATTGTTTTCATAGTGATATCTACTCCATTTATATCACAAATTAAGTATATAGTAGAGCTTCGATAATTCGAATTTGTCTGTAGTCCGAACGCTTGATTCCCATTTTATAGGAATATATTTGTTACTACAACGTTTCTTGCGGACTCCGGCCCATATAGGTACTTTGATAGTTATTGGTATCATGATCGTCGTATTGAAAGTTGGTAATACACTTCTATGTTGGATTGTGCAATTTATTATGACTTTTTTCTTTTTTAATTCGAATTTCGTTGTCAAGGCAGAATTTTCGTTCCATTATTTATATTGTTGCAACTAGAAGATGATTAAATAATTATGTTTGCTTTTTCATTGTTCATTACACAATATTATTTGTATAACAACTGATGTATAATTATTCAAAATTAATGATATTTGTTTTATGTACTTAAATTTAATATACTCTTCTCAAGTACTGTTTAGAATGACATGAAAAAATAAATTTAAGTCAGATTTTGTGAAAAAAAAATCTTTGACAGTACAGGGTTAGTATACAAAATAAAGCAGTTGAGAGCTATTATGAAACGTTTCAGTATTTTATTCTGAACCAGTAAAACTACTAAATTTCAATTTCATCTTTTCAGTTTATTTAATCTTCATTTAATACCTAATTTTACCGTTTCTAATTAAATTGTTTGTTAAGAGAAAAATATTACATTGATATTACAGCATTGTAAAAATGTATTCTTTTTTTCGATGTAATATTCAAGTTAACAAACACTTGTTAGCAGCAATGGTAAAATCAGTACATTTTGCATAATTTCAGTTCTATTTTGTTTAAATTTCGCAGGCAAATTTAGTTTACCAAATCTGTAGACATACATGTGCTTTCTCAGTAGAAATTAGTTATGATCTAATTTAGAGGTAACTAATGGCATTAATTTCGCAATTTAAACTGATTTTCCAAGTTCTGTAAATCCTGATTCTTAGTCAAAGTACGAGGTAACTAGATATTCGCGACGCGACTCCGCTCGGGTGCCATCTAGTGCATTATCGTGTAATGACAGTTTGCTGAAATCTTATTGCAAAACAACTCACACAAGGCTAGATAGCAAGCAGGTAGTATAGTGTTAGTTAATTACTGCATCGAACTGTTTCTTATGGACAGATTTGTAAACTTACTTATTTCGATGTCTTCTCCAACGACGCGAGAGATGTAAGGAACGCTTGGATATAACCTCAAGGCTTCTTTAACTACACGCTCGAGGTATTTCATGTGGTTCAGGTCCTCGAGAGTGATTGGGCGGTCCTCGTCTCCGAAGATGTCTTGAAGTTCTTCTACTACTTTTGCCTGAATAATATTAGATTGTTAGTTTGATACAAGGTTTCCTGAAAGGAAAACGTACCTGTGCTTCTGGATAGTTGCCCAAAAGGAATAAACTCCAACAAATACCGGCAGTTGTAGTATCGTGACCCTGTTCAAAAGAAATTCAACATATTTTTATTTTGCTTCAAACTTTTTCGACTGTATGAAATAAATTACGAATATACATACACTGCCGGTTAAAAAAAAAAACGGATCACCTGTAAATATGTATATAAGACAAAAATATTTGCTTACTTCAGATATGTAATATGTAGTTATGTATTTATTCGTTATTTTATATTGTCTGTTAAGGTATATAATCTCGTAATATCAAATAATTTTAACATTTAGATACATGACTGTTTCTCTTTACTTACGCACAGTTTAGTAGTGTCAATAGAGATATAAAACTTTAAAATTTGTTACAATGCCTATTATATTCAAGAATCTGCTCGCATTGCTACGTGATGGTGGAAGACATTATGTTCCAAGAACATTAGTTACACCGGACACACACAATACATTGATTATACCAGGGGTTTTTGGAGACTGGGGAATTTGGTCAAAGATCAGGTTCTTGCTTTTTTGTTATCATCCGTGATTTGTAAAATTGACATTGTAGTGTTTTAGCTGTTTCAGACGAATTAGGAGTTGTCAGATATCTGTCCATTTTAGAGAATGTGTTCTAAGAAGAAGGTTCAATGAAGTTGATTTGTTGAGCAGAAGGTTTACAAGTGGTCTAATTTTAAAACGACATCATTGGATAATATCCTTGCAATAGTTTTCTGTGAAAAATGGATAACTGTAGAAATATCTTTTTTTTTTAAATTAATCCATATATTGTGTACATGGTTAGGAAAAGGACTGAAGAAGGCAAAATGAAAGGAAAACTACAGTTACCAACCACAATGCTAAAAATAAACTGTGGACGCAGTGGAGTTATGGTTTGGGCAGATATATTTTCAATGCTCATATGGATTATGGATCCTACAATGGTCGATTGGATCTCATTATCATTGAGAATACTTTAAAAGCTCAAGAGGACGTAGTTCCCTTTACTCTATATAATAATAACAATTTTTAGCTAATGCATGATAATGCAAGACCATAGATATTTTGAGAGAATTGTTACACAATACATAATTGAATGATGTGGGAATTTTAACTTTATTATGGCCAGGAATGTCAGCATGCAGTACGAAAATTTCTGGGATGAGTTGCAAAGGATGACTCACAGGCGTATTAACCCACTTAACACTATGTAAGAGTTAACAAGGGACTATTTGAGGAATATGAAAATATTCCTCAAAAATACATTCAGAAACTCAAGGTCCAAGGGACGACGAACACAAGCTACATTGCATCAAGGCGCGGAAATACGCGCTATTGAATTAATGTCTATATTCGTTTCAAATTACGTAATTTTAAATAAAACTCAATAGTATTGATTCAAGTATTAAGTAATTTTGTTTGAAACAAGAAATAAACGAATTTACTTAATAAACATAAAGTTAGAAAATTTATATGCAAAAAATCTTAAATATATAATAACGATAAATTTTTAGGTGATCCGTTTTTTTTTGCCGGTCAGTGTATATTGATTAAGAAGCTATTTTATTTTAAAAGATTAAAATAAAAAATCATGTTTTATATTCAAATTTGTATATGGTCAAAAAAATGTTATTTCTTTGAAGGTCGAATTTCTAAAAGAAATAGTTGCTCCAATTAGTTTATTATTCACATTTATCCTGTTTAATGGAATATATGGAAATATGCAGAATGTCTCTCAAGCAACTTTCGTGCAATTGCTACTTTTTTATTTCAATAGATACAAATTTGATTAATTTGACAAAATGTGCCATTTTATGCCGGAACTTTACTAATGTAGTTAAAAACATTAGCAGCGCTCAGAAATATGAGTCAAAAAATATATTTTTTAAATATTATTAATTGTCCTATTGGAAACATTTTTTTTTCACTTTCCAACAAAGTAATGTTGTCTTTTTTTAAAATTTTTTTAAATAACCAAATTATATCAAATTTATACGTCAATTACGGCCAATCTTACAATCTCTGGTTAAAATTTTAACTGCCAGTAGAATAAACAAAACCGAAACGAAATGTAATGTCAAATGACAAAAAATATAAAAATACATAGTCGCACAAGAAAGAAGTAATAAAAATAATATATTATGCTCTTCTTCTTATCCTTATTAAATGAATATACTCGTATAATCGGTTGAAAAATTCCAGAAACATATTTTCATATAAAATTATTTTGCTCATAACTTGAAGTTAATGGCAGGTATTCTAAACGTCCGACTAAGAAAGCTCCTAGTTAGTCGCCCGACTATCATATTGTTACAATTTATACTTTAGTCGGGTGACTAGCTAGTCGCTAGTCGCTTGCTTAGTCGGGCTTGATCGCGAGCTCAAAATACCAGTCAATATGTTTTATCAAATAAATTATGAAAAATAAATATACCTCAAACATGAAAGTGTCAACTTCTTCTCTGATATCAACATCACTAAGATTCTGTCCACCATTAGAAGCTTCTATGAGGAGATCCAAGAAAGCCATGCGTTGTTTTTTTCCCAAAAGTAAATCTTCTTCGCTAAGTTTGTGTTGCATGGCTTTACGTTTGAACAGTTCTTTTCTCTCTCGAATTACCTACAGAAAAACGGAATGTTTATTCATTTGTAACTAATACTCTTTTGTTTATATTTACTTTGTTGGTGAAATTGTGGAGGATGTTTAGATTTTTTTTGTATTCTCTGCCGTACCGGGACAAGTTGTAGAAAATAAAATCGTTGAACATCCAAGGACGGCAGAGACGGTTCATTGTTAACTCGCTGATTCTAAAAAATATTATAAATTCCTTTAGATGAAACTAAGCAAATCAATAAAATTATTTTTTATTCTTAAAACTTCTATACAAATAAACTTTATAAAAGAAAAACGAATATAATGTTGAAACAGTTTTGTAAAGCAGATTTATTTCTATTTGACGCCCATTTCAAATTGTGAAGAAATAATTTTTTTAAGAAGCATAAATGAGCTTGTACAAAAAATTTAGCATTTCACAAATTTTATGCAATCATAAATTTATTGATATATTCTTGTTCGCTATTTATTGTAAATGTAATATAGTATCAAGTTTTGTGAAATATAATTAAATTTTAGCAATATTTTCAATGTAGAAGTCTGTAAATGGTCCTTTTTAAAACTGCAAAGAACATAAGGTAAACACAAAAGTTGTTTTAGGCTTATTTACTTATAATTAAAAACATGAAAGTAAATAACTAAGTTAAAAAGAATAGAATGAAACATTTTTAAAAGGAAAAAGTTTATGTAATAAGCTTAAATATAAAATATATGTAATATAAATTACATATTTTAAATAGAATTGGTTACAATTATGGCGAATGCAGCCAGCGGACCAAAACTTGTAAATCGATTTGACAATTTTAGATACTTTTTGAGTGACCTTTATTTGTTTTTATAGCCCGCAAACTTTTTCAAATTGAATATGAAAGTTCGTGTTTATAAAAAATGTCTCAAAAGCATAGGCGCCGACTTGTAGAGTGCATGGGGTCAAGTGCACCCGACAAAAGTAGATTTGCACCCGACAAAAATTTTAAACATTTTATATCATATTTATATTATTGTTATGCATTTTAATTTTCATTCGTTACTAATTATTGATTAAGATAATTACACGTGTTACCTATACATCGGGTTGCCAACTTTACAAAATTATAGGAAAGGACATTGTTTCGGCAATCTTTTTCTGAATTATGTGTAGGTTTAAAATTTATGAGCAATAATGCGCCGCAGGCGATTTTTTGAAAATTTTCAAGGTCAAATGTATTTTAATGCTAAGTTAGATAATATATAGTTTTTTTATAATGAAGCAAATTTAACAAATTTTTAAAAAATTAAAATCAGTATTTTATGACAAAAACAAGTAAAACACAATAAGATATCTAACCTTAAAATGTTAACTGCCACACTGCCAATATCTAATACATCAATAAGTCAAAAATTCTATCGTTATTTCATTACATTATATAAAATGTGAAATAATTATTTCATTTTCCTATTTATAATAAGAAGAAAAATATTATTAATAAAAAAATTTACTATAAAAGGACAAATCGCGTCCTTTCCTGGTTTAGAAAAGGACAAGGACAACATATGCTCAAAAAAGGATAGTCCTTTCCAAAAAAATCAGTTGGCAACCCTACCTATACATTATTAAAATTATTTTTATTTGCGCGCTTATAACAAGTAACGCCATTTTACACTGCACAGCCGAATATAGGACTTTAACATGTAAAATCGGATTTTCGTGATTTTCTGCTTTCCTGTTATACTTAAAAATGCTCCAAAGAAAAGTTGTAAAGTATAAAATTCTACATCTGAAGCAATAGAAATGGAATTGAAACTAAAATTAGATATTTGTTATGTTATGTTATTATTTTGTCTCAATTTCATGGCTCCATCTCTATTGTTATTTCTGAGGAAATTTTCGACATTTTCATACCTAATTTCTACCGTTATAAAGCATGCAATTAATTTTTCTTATTGACTCTAATGAAGAATTTAATGCCTAACAACTTTTATTTTAAGTTTTTTTTTTTAAATAAAGTAATTAGGAAAGCAGGGTGTGCCCAGTCACCATTCTATATATGTATAATCTTAGTTTTTTGTTCGGTGAGTGCACCCAACAAAATTTTTCAAAGTCAGCGTCTATGCTCATAAGTGATGGCAGTTCTTTTCGGATTTGATTTGGAGAGCTAAAAAATTAAGAATGAAAAATTTTCTGGGAGTTCGTTATCAAGTTATTGATACTCGTAGAAAACAAATATTTACATTAACAGTATATTAAAAACGAATAATATTATAAAAATTTTTTTTTTCCAAAATGTGATCAAATAGGTTGCCTGCTAATTGATGGTAAATACTTGTACTATTTATTTTGCATTAATGCTCTGTAGCATATTTTCTATTTACGCCATATCAGCGCGAATACGAACTTTGCCATAGCCACCTAATTGGTTTTTGTTATACAATTAATTGAAACAACTCTGCATTAAAGCTTGCATCATGCTTCCATAATAAATCGTGAGAATGTTTGCAGGAAGTAACCTATGAAATACATTTTGTGTCAATAAGGTATATGTGAAAAATATCTTGTTTTCTTAAATTATTCGTTTTTAATAAAGAATAAATGTTAATATTTGTTTTTTCTTATTAATAACTTGATAACGAAGGACAGTCAGAATAATTTTTTTTTCACTCAAAAGAATAGGCACCACTTTTAAAGTATTATGTGGTTAGGAAAGTCAGTATATATCCGGCTAGCTAACCATCACTATTTTTGGAACTGTTTTAATAAATAAAATTAGTCTAAAAATATAAAATACATATAGGAACGATTATACAGTTTTCTTTTCAAATAGGCGACATTTCCCAAAAGCTGATCAAGTCAAAATATAAATATTTTGAATTTAAATACAAAATTCTATCTCTTATAAGCAAAATTTCAGATTTTATATTCTACATAAAATTTTATTACATATTTATAGTAAAAACTCGTTCTAGTGGAAATTTTATTTGGATGGTATAAATTCAAGATTTGACTAAAATTCAGAGCAATTCTTTACAAATTGTAATACATATTTGGCAACTCTGTGATAATAAATTTATATATTGGTGTAAACTGTAAATACATATTATTTTTCCTATATTTTCATTAATTCAATTTAATTTAAAATTATTAA
Organism: Ophonus ardosiacus; assembly: GCA_943142095.1. NCBI lineage: Eukaryota > Metazoa > Arthropoda > Insecta > Coleoptera > Carabidae > Ophonus > Ophonus ardosiacus. Next base: position 32,150,048 of record OW964831.1, on the reverse strand, counting down.
AATGAAAATTTTGATATAAATATTCACTACATTTGTTTTTTATCTACACATATAAATGTTATTTAAAAAGTTCCTGGGATTTTCTGAAATGAAAATGTAAATATACTCCAATCATTATTTTAATTCATTCATTTGCATTTGAAGTGGCGAAATGTTATTGGGGAAAAATATTACAGTTTTAATTAATGTTGTTTTTCTGTAACATTATAAAACAACTACAAAACAAAGAATCTTTCTCTTTTCCATATATGTGTAAATTTGTGAAATAAATAAGTTTTCAACGACCAGTAGAAAAGTATAATTCTTTCTATTGTTGTTATATCCTTGCTTTCGATACGAATTAAAAACCCTTTGGTCGTTATAAGTTGGTTAGAAATATGGCGCTATCAGATTAGAGCACAATACAATACATTGGCGTAGCGACAAAAACTTGGCTGGAAATTGAGGGTGACAACTAGAGGGAAAACAAAGCCGCACATTCAAGGAAGGAAGTCGCCATAGTCATTGTTCAAGAGATCTTGCTCTAACAATGCTTTCTGCACAAAAGCAGGGCTTTCAATTCATATTCAATATTAGAATATTACCAATGAAGACCATATATGAACTTTACGGGTTATGAAGCTAACGTTTATTAAATTTTTGATCAAGCTTTTTATTTTATTGTTTTAATATTCTTTCGCATCCAGTGTGTCTGGGTATTTTTAGATTATTTTAACATGACTAGATGTATGTTTGAAACGAACTAAAAAAACTTGGTTTTCCTGTAATTATTAAATTAAAAACATCACGGTTTTTTAAACAATAATATTGCAAATATTTTATATCAAAATCGAATAAAATTATTATTATAGGAAATATATTCAAATTATTATTCATCGTTGTTTATAATTTCACTATTTTTACCTCTTGCGAAGAGAAGTATTGAATTCATGCTGAAACTCGCATATCCAGATTTTAGTGAATAAGCACGATTTAGGGTCCCTAGAATCCGATTATAACATTTTTAAAATGATGTCTGTGTGTGTGTGTGTGTTTGTGGATGTGTGTATGTGTGTGTGTGTATCCTGGATGTTATAGGGACGATTCCTCAAAAACTATAAGACTTAAGAACTGTTTAACTATGGAATCCTCAATCTGACATTCCTGGGAAGAGCTGAAAAGGTTTTGGTAACAATTGAACAACTGGAAGTAGTAGTTTCTTAGAAAAATTCTTTTAAATATAATTTTTTGGAAATTTTTGTTATTAAATATTGAAGAACATAAAATTCTCCATCTAATACACTTAAAATTTTTATTATATATTGTATAGATTTAAAGATGAAGACACTATAATATATAGAGTAATCTAATCGCAGAGGCCAAGGCAGTAAGGAAACCAGTTGACAAATTCCAATGTTTATAACATAGTTTGTAAATGAGACATGTCAGTGTCAAAAATCAATAGTTTTAGTGATATTCTGGTTGCTTTTTCTGGGAAGTATATTTAATCTTTCGTATTGTTTTATTAATTAAATATTTGAAATTATAGGTAAAATGCATATATCCCTCAGAAATATCGCCAATCTGGTTAATGAATTGGAAGAATCTCTCACATTTAGGAATTTCCTCATACAATGAAAAATAGATATAATTAGAATTATATGTGTGCAGACGACATGTTAAATACAATAAAAAAACAATATTTGGGTAAAGTTTTGTAATTTTTTGTTATAAAACGACGGTTAGAAAGCGAAGTGCAATACAATACTTTTATAGCCTAATATGGAAATGGCGAGAGGTCTTGTGCTGGCCACAACAGATTTTTAATTTAAAATTTCTAAACAAAAGTTTTAATAATAACAATTGCCGACATTTTAGGTAAGCAAATGTTAAACCTTATTCGGAGGCTTCACTTGTTAAACCTACTTTAATATTTTTAAGCATAGTATAATAATTTTTTGTATTGGCGGAAGAGAATAATAGTATATTATGTGGCAAGTGTGTGAAGCTAACATTTTTACATGAGGGTGGAGATTGCGACACGAGCCGAAGGCGAGTGTTGCAAACCACCCGAATGTAAAATAGGCTTCACACACGTGTTACATACTATACTTTTTCTACGACCTTGCAATAAAATATATTTTTTCTTCACATTGTCATTCTTTAAACGTAAAGCCTCTGTATTATCGACTTGTGTAACCATGGTTACCAACGTTACGGGTGTTTAACAGCTTTGTTTTATTAAAATACAATTCAGTTTGTAATATTTAAAATAATGAACGGTGCGTGAAATGTTACTTCACGCACACTGTGCGTGAAGTAGCACTTCACGCACCGTGTGCAAAAACTCAAACTTCACACATAAAAATTGATACGTGAAGTACTCACTTCACGCATGGGAGTAGAAAAAATAATTTTAAACATTAAACTTAACGAAAATATCCGAATTAATACAGAAAGGAACTGTAAGTATGATTCTCTACGATCGTGAATAAAATAAGTACATACTCTCAAACTCAAAATGAGAACGGGGAAAATAATTAAAATACAAGATTTTTGCTTTGTTGTCAGGAAAGCAAATTGTCCTTGCAAATTTTGAAACTCGCTGCATTCGTTTTAAAATCATTCATTTCCCGCACTTGTTACAGAAATAGCCAATTTTCATACCAGTTTCGGAACAGGTTCTCGTAATTAAAAATATATGCAATATATTTGATTTCATCTATTTGTTGACATGAAAGTAATTGTCATGACCCATTAAAATACCATGCATAGCCGTGCCTTTGGCAGATGATATGTCCAAAATTTAGAATACATTTTGTAATTTTCCATTTTTCTTATTTTTGTGGAAAATTGCAGAAAAAATATAGTTTGTAATGTAAAATAAATGTACCTTAGTGTTCCGAAACGAGCACACCTGTTACAAAATAGCTCTTTAGTAAGTTTGTGATACAAGTCTTATTAAAAATGGCATAAGAAATTTGCAATACAACTCGAAGCGGAGTTGTCCAAATCTTTGAAAAAATATAATCGCTCTTAATACGGATATTATACTCTATTTTTTCTACAAACACAATTTTTTCATTTAAATTTATATTTCTAATAAATTTTTGACATTTGTCAGAAATGTTGATTGGTTGTTTGTTACATTCGTCATTACCAAGGTAACTAATTCACTTTTAGCAGAAGACTGGTATTAATAGTAACAATGATCTGTCATTTTTCACACTGGTGGTATGAAATGATATTTTAACTACAAAAACAAATATTAAAAGCCTCCTTTTAATAGATTTGTAGTAAAAATAATTATTTACTAATATTTAGATTTTTAGAAACTTTGCCAAACTCAATAAATTCAACTTAAAATTGTACAATAAATTCACCAATTTCGATCCAACTGTTTTACATTTCTCATTGTTTTTTTATGTCGAAATATTAAAAGTTATATAATTAATATATTGGTGTGTTATTAAAATAATTACTAGAAAGTATTAAAAAAAGTGAAGGAAATATCGAGAAATAGTACGTTTTATTTCTAGCTTATTCAGCGGCTTAAATTTAACGTAAAAAATAACAAATGTACTTAATGTGTTTCAAGCTCAATTTCTAGAACTTTGTCAAGTTCTTAAAATTAACGCAAAAATTGGTAAATGCAAAACAGGTTTAAGAAAGCGATGAAATAAATATATTTTTTCTACTAGTGCTTCTTTCTTAAGAGACAAAGTATCACTTTACGCTCTTAATACATAAATAACTATTTTCATTTATTTTAGAGAAAAAGAATTAAAAATTGTTCTTTTCCTTTTATTTATAGTAAAATATATTTCCACGTTGTAAATATATATAAAAAAAACATTTACTTAGAAGTAAAAATTAAGGATTATTTCTGAAATAATCGAATAATTTTCAAGATAAATAGAAAGTAGCTATATCCACATTATTATCATAGTTAACATATATATATATATATATATATATATATATATATATATATATATATATATATATATATATATATTTGATAATCGGATATTTGTTTAGGTAAAATTTGGTATTTTAGTTTAGATTATGAATATATACCTAAATAAAGAACCGTAAATTTCGAATAATAAAAGTATAATGCTTTTAAAATTGTTTTTCTACAGGAGCAAATAGTTAATTATTGGAATGCACTTCATATGCAAATAGCTTCATATTAAGTATTGTCGCGAAATATATAATTAAAAATATTTAAAGTGTTTTTAAAAGCGTGCAACATGCATTATTTATTTTACAATATGTATAGTTTGTCAGAAAAATAAAATTAATAACTTTTGTAGTATGTGTACATAATGTTAGCATGGAGAAAATATTATAAATAAATTATGAAACTCTATGTTAGTAATAAAAATAAGTATTGTCCTCGAAGTAAAATATTATCCTGTTGACTTACTTGTAGATGGCAGAAACATATTCGGAGTCTGATTTAGACATGGCATTAACTTCAACGCCCATAGCCGTTTCTGAAAAAAATATATATTTTTATGATATTTACAAGATATGGTGTAATATTGTCCGCCCAGAGAAATATATAAAACGACATAAAATCGAAGTCCGCTAGGCAACACATGTCTGAAAATATTTTTCAGGACGCTTTACGTCTACAGAATTTTCTTATTTCTTTGTTATAAAAATACGTGACAGATTATTTATTACAAATAAGAATAATATATTTCGTCCAAAACATAAAAGCTTTCTTTTATTTATTTCTTTTTTCGTTCTAGTAAACACTCAATAAAGATATGAGAAATGTAGGACTTGAAAATATGTAATATTAAATTTTATAGAGTGTTCCGTTCAAGAAGTACATTTGTCGTATTTAAACTAATACATATCTTTTTTAGATTTTATAATTTTTTATCATTACCTCCTCGCAGGGCCGTAGCTGGGCAAACGGGGTATATACCCCGGATGCATCGAGAAAGGGCGTAAAAAATATTATACCAGGGTCACGCTAGAATTAATAGAATAAGACACTGGGTTCATATATTTTTTCTAGAATTTTATATTAAATACGTTCAAACGTTCAAAGTTCCCTTTAACAATAATATTCTTCATCATTCTTTCCTTTCACTTCTTAAAAACATATACAATCAATAATCACACATAAACATTCTACTTTACAATTTTTTTAAATCCAAAGAATAGCCAAAGGTTGCATATTGTCAAATCAAATATGGCGGGTATTGTATTACATTTAGCCAAAAACTTAAGAATGCTCTTTTCCTATTTTTACCCACAACGATACTTTAAAAAATTGAATAACTAAATCTTAATTTAATTATTGTAAATTAATTTCAAATTACAAATAAATAACTGTTTAAAATGATAGCGCAAATTTTGTTTTTCACTGCCTATTTGATATTTTATTCTTAATCATTTTGGCAATCCAGCTATGCGTACATATTTTTTTTATTATACATGCATCATAATCGCTCTTTAAAACACGCAAAAGCGTGCGTAAATCGACCATTAAAACACGCTAAATTTTTGAGTTAAAAATGACAATAAATATGAATAACAACTAAAACAATGAAAGAAAAATATTGACTTGTTGATTTAACGTAAACAATACCAATAATTGCTAACTGTCTCCTTGGAAACGCTCAAATACTCACTAGATCAAAAATCAAAACCGTATGATTTGCAATAATTTTCAGTTTTAAATGGTTATGATGCATTTATAATAAAAAATATAGCGTATGATACACGTGTATAAGTTAGCCTTTAAAGCACTACGACATTAAACTTGTCGTGCGTGCTTTAAAGGGTAGCTTATACACTTGTATCATAATATACTATTATAGGTACTAGCGTTTTATAACAACAAATTTTTTGATTGTCATTTTCGTTGCTAAATGAAATACTGTTAAGCACTAGTGCTTAAAAATAATAGTTTAATGTGTAAAAGTGCAGTTAATGCGTAAAATGTTACTTTTAACACTAGTGCTTGAAAGTATTTCATTTAGCAACGAATAGATAAACCTGACATCTGCCTACTTTTTAATTTTCAAAAATCCAAAATGTTTATGTTTGAGAATAAATGATCTGTTTTAAAATTCTATTATAAAAAACTTGTAAGTAATAGTTTGCTAAATGAGTGTTTTGGGCACTTGACGTGTTGCACCAATCGCTTTCGCTCGTGCGTACAAATTTCACGTCGCGTGCCTAAAACACTGTCATTTCGCAACTTATTACATAAATAGCTATTGTACTTATTTAAAAAAAAATTGTTATTTAACATACGTTACAACTTAGTGTCCGGAATTTTCTCACGCATATTACAAAATAGATTATTTAGTATTTTTTGTCAAGAGAAATTAAAGCGTCGCATTGAAGCTGTGAAAAAGAAAAATTTTGATGAATTATTCCAGTTGTATACATTTATTTTTTTCCATTTTATATTTCATTTTATTAGTTAGCAACAGTTGCGTTATTCAATGCTCGTTTAAACGTAAAAAATGATTCTAAAGGAAGTACTCGTTTGAATATAAAACATAGATATTTGTATGTATTATTTAATTGAAACGTAATATTTTTAAAAGAAATAGGGTACACTATTTTTTTTTTACTCCGGATAATATTGACAGTATGTACATTTAGATGTGCTGAATCTCAATGTTTTTAAAAATCGGAAAATTAGGTACTTATGGCTGACGCGCGTTTAGTTGACTTCGCAGTGCGCATACTAGCCAATCTGAAAACATCGACTATTAATTAGTAATAAATAGGTTACAATTATTTTAAACATTCGGTTAAACGTCAATCTCGTACGTATCTTCCCTAATATTATAGTTCGACCCGTCCAAGGAGGTTTTGCGTATATAGTTTGTAGAGAAATCTATCGTTATGACCTTCTCAGCAGGTCTACTGTTCGGGCTTTAAGCTTGATTTATGACGGGGCAAGGACAGTATGTATTGGACGTATTAAATGGTTTCCTATTTTATTTTACTTTATTTTGTAATAATGAAACAATTTTTTTAAAAATTCCTTTAATGGTAATGAAACAAATAATATATAAAAAACAAAACTTGAGACATAAAATAGTCAAAAATTCTGATGTGGCCAGCACATTATCTTCCGTCAATTCCATGTTTTTGCACAAATCCTTTACCGAAAGTTCCTTGGAAAAGATTCTATATGTCTAGTAAAATTGTAACAACAACGTAACTAAAATACAAATCTTAACTGAAACCAGAATAGATAATTCATGACCTTACAAAAAAAGAAATAACGTTGATTGAAATAGGTATAACAAATAAGAATATTTTGACGACGACAGAATTGACAAAATCAAGGATACTTCTGGCGAATGAATTGAAAGTATTCATCCAGTCGTGATGACATGGGGTGGTTTGGTAACAGAGACGTCGGAAGTGTTTTCGCTTAGGGGGGGCGAAAAAGAAGATTTTTTTTTTTGTAAATCGGGATAAAAATAAATAAGGAGAATTGGTGGGGAGAGGGGGTTTAGTATATTGGCGATTCAAATTAAATTTTCCCGCCATTAAATATCAGTGTTTATGACATCATAACACTGTACGAGCTGTCAATCTGTCATTGATATAATGAATTTTACGCTATTGAAAAAGTTTCAAAACATGAAACTTGTGTTAAAGGATATTTAAATAGTTTACAATCTCTAGAAAATTTCTGTGAAGGAAAGGAAATACTATATTATAGACGTATTTTTAGTTCAAATTTTGTCCACCAGATAGAGTTTGCTTAACTTGAATCGCGAATAGGCGGTATATGAAATTTACGCACAAATGCATTAAAATTGTTTGTTTACATCTTAGTTACTAGGGCGGAATATTGAACATTACGCCCGCCGGGTTTTTTTGCTAGTTTTACTGTCCACCGGACTGCAAAAAAGTCAAAACGCCCGGTAATGATACTAACTTTTATTTAATTATATAAATTTTAGACATATTTTTTTATTATTTATAATATAACGACAAAATAAGGTTAACCTGGTCACGTAAAGGGGAAAGGAAAAAAGTTGAGGGAGAGGGGGCGATGCCCACCCTGTTTTAAGTTAGGGGGGGCGATCCGCCCCCTCTGACCCATACTTGCGACGCCCCTGTTTGGTAACGAGACATTTTAAACGATATATGAAGCAGTTACAAATTAAAAGTAAGCTTCAAGCATATATTCAAACAGTGGTTTTGAAAAGAACGTGTGAAAGTATCCTGATAGACTGTAGAGACAATCGAAGAGAATGGCAAGTGTTATACTTAATGGATCAACTGGAAACGTCTCCACTGAAGTCATAAAATATATTTTTCATATTTTGTAACTTTGTAATATTTACTAGCAATAAATTTATAAATATTTATTGTTAAACTAAAATAGTTATTATACATGTACAGTAAAATAAATTCTGTATTTGATATTTTTCAAATATAGTAATCTTCTTGGTACCAATACATTGTAAAAATCTGATGTCAACAAAATATTTTATTATTTTGCTTCATTAGGATTCGGAATAAAAATAAATAAAAAGAAAATAAAACCGTATTTCAGCAGTCGGAAAGTTGAAATGCGTTCTAAGAACCTTTTTAATTTCTAGAAGTTTATAGTTGGTGCTTTCTATAGTGTAGGTAATAAAGTCAAGAGGTAATCTGAATAAGAAAGTGTGGTGGTGCAAATACATATAAACAAGAAATTCCGATTCTTCCTTCCTTCGCGATCGAAGTTGGCGGAATATGCGCAAGCAAGGCCGAGGCCGCGGGTTTATGATTCGGCCGTGGTTTTATTTACGTCCGTAAAAATGAAGCTCTTATCTTCCTTTATCCTGCTTTATAGAAAAACATTTGCGGTTTATTCCATTTTGGAAACGGCCAACGAATACGGCTTGATTTTCTCCTATCAATCTGTTCTAAACAGATAAACATTTTACGGCAGAAATACTTTTCATTTAAACTGTTGCAGTTTAAATTACATTAGAATTTTTATCCGTTTTCTACTTTTTCTCACGTTATCCGTTTTCGAAAGTCGTCAAAAATGGCAAGTTAATCTATGCTAAAATGAAACTAAAACAAACACCTTTTTTGTAAATAAATTTAGGTCCTATTTGCAATAGGTAGTAGGTATATAACAAACCGAGCCGGGACTGCTGAGAGATCCTTCATTCCAGCCGAGCTAGGGTTTGCAATATCAGGATAAATTTTAAAACCGGTATTTTGATGTTTAATTTTCAGCATACCAGTATTTAATTTTTTACTTCCTTGTACGAAGTAAAGGAAGTATTGTAATCGCGAAAAATTTCGGTTTGCAGATTTCAACGGAAATATCCATTTTGACCATCCCTGAATCCATTTTGACTAATTTCGTCGTGACGTCTGTAAGTACGTATGTACGTACGTATCTCGCATAATTGAAAAACGGGAAGCCGTAGTAAGTTAAAATTTTGTATTTAGGACTGTTATAACATCTAGTTGTGCACCTCCCTTTTTGGTCATTACATAAATTTCGGAAGTGGTACTTTACTTGAAGCCTATAATAGTTTTTAATGAAAAACTATATTAAAATATAATCCAAAACTTCTCAAATTTGGTATATAATACTTTTATATTAATGGGAATAACATAATAGATTTTGGTTAAAATGGTCTAACCGGAAGTGATACTTTACTTGAAGCTGTTATCAGTTTTTCTTGAAAAAATGGTGTTATTTTGATTTTAGAAACAAATGCTTCAAATAAAAGTTTTAGAGAATTGAATTATGCGTCTAACACATCAAGTATGATTAACTTAGCCCTTTGTATAAGCGAGATATGTAAATTTAAAAATTATGTACTTTTTGGTTTTTGTAATTAAGTTTGCTATGGATTAGGACAAAAAATAACAAAATAATAAAGAATTGAATATCAATGTTAAATTATGTCAAATACGTGCAATTTTATGATTGGGTCTGTTATGATAAATATTTTAATTATTAACAAAATAAGTTTAACAGGCGCACAAGGAAGTCATGTGGTACCCACATCAGATATTTAGTTTATTATGTATGCCAACAGCTACCTTCATCAATTTTATATTTTTATTCAATAGTGCGAGTATTTTTTGTGAGTGCACCACTGTACAGAGAATAGAATACGATAATGTGCATATACATTCGAACAGAAAGCCATAAAAATATTGTAAAATCTGAGATACACGTGAAACACAGATTTTAAAGAGATTTTATTATACTTGTGTTGAAGAGTTGCGCAAGTATTAAGGTAAACAGAAACGTTACAGAATCTGTAATTTTCTATATCTTATATTATCAGCTAAAAGCGCGAGGCTGTACTATTTTACTCATAATCATTTACAGCCCGATTCACAAAAAAAGTTTAAGCTAATCCTCATTTTTGCCTTTAGGATTAGCGAATTCTACTCTAATTTTGACAGTTTATATCTTAAAATATAGTCTAATCTATTCCTAGTATCTACCTTTATTGATAATATGAAAATTAAATTTAAAATACCGGAATAGAATAGAACTCACTAATCCAAAAATGAGGATTAGCTTAAACTTTTTTGTGAATCGGGCTGTTAATTAGTGAATTTGTAATATTAATTTTACTAATATTTTTTTAGCCCTATTTTGTAGGAAAGTTATTATGTCGTAGCAACATAGCTATAGCAAATAACCAATAATAGTAATGAACACTGAATAAAACATGAAAATGACGGGCTTTACATTCGTTTAGTGGTTAAATTTTTTAACAACGTTGCAAACATTTAACAACTTCGTTATAAGGCTGTTAAACAGTTTTAATATAATTTATGTAGCCTGCTTAATCATAGAGATCTGTGGCAGTGTATTAAGTAACTTGACAAAAAATGTTTATTGATTTTGGATATTTTTTATTAATTTGACTTGTCAAAATGACAAAGGCATTTAAGCGGTTGAAAAGTGACTTTCAGTTAGCCGGAATTAATATATTAAAAAATAAGTTTCATAAGGCACGAGTTCAAGTTTGGACAACGAGTGGCTTTGCAAAGGATGAGTGCGATAATAGACATTATGAAACTTGTTTTTTATACTACTTTTTCTATTGAGGTAATTATATAATTTCTTAAAAATGCGATTTGTCAAAAATATGGCTTAGACTTTTTTATTAGTTATGTTAGTAGCGCTTCCCGCTAACTTTATATGTTATTTATTTGTGAGTTTTGAGAGTAGCCACACCAAAAGAAAAAGCGCCAAAACAGTGTGTTTATAGATCTTCTTAACGTAGTGTTTTCAGTGCGTTTATAGACTCATAAGAACACTGAAGTAGAAAAAAATATTTTAAGATATATTTTAGAAACGGCAACCTATTCAAACACGAGTTTGAAATTCGGTCACGGGCGCAGAGCAGCGAGTGCGCGATCGAACGAGTTCTTGAATAGCATTCTGTAACGAGTGTTTTGTATTATTTTTTCTGTTTCGGCTTCCATTTACATTATTTCTTTGTAAAAATAGTTGACAATTTCCATTAACCCTGCGGCGGGCGCGCTTTTGAAAATCACATGAGCGTTCGCGCTGCGGTATTTTATGCCGCAAGTAAAAAGAACTACAATTTAATGCAAAAAACAAAATTTATTTATAAAATAATAAAAAAAAACATAATTAAATATATTTCTTATTACAATAAATACTAAATGTCGAACTTAATTCGCCTACTCAAGGTGTCGAGAAGAGGGATAATTCATGTTCACAATTCTCTTGATTTTAATATTTATTTTTGGACGTTTCTAAGGTCCAAAATCCTCCGTCTTCAGCATTTTACATTATTGTGTTCTAAGTTTTACATTTAATGTTGTGTGGTAAGATGTGTTCTTTTACAAAACCCCGTAAATTTGATAAGAGGGTGGGTCTTCACCTCAATCCTGGTTTTTTTGAAGGATTAAGGCTTGAAAGTTATTTAAAAAATGAAAGTGACCGGCACTTTTGTTACCTCGACCACATGGTGACAGGTTTGAATTTAAATTTGAGGTTCCTTCTTGAAAATTTTCTACTCCTAAAATTATAATTCTTTAAGTAAAGTTATTTTACACTATATCGATGTTATAACATTCATGAAAATATTTAAAATCATTCAAATAAAAAAGTAAAATTCTGAAACATATTACTTACATGACTAGTCGCGTTGCGGCACGGAGTGCCGCTATTTGGTAGTTGTCCCTTTTACGGCTTGAATACTACTGGACCTATGGTTACAACTCACCGATTTTGTGTAGTATGCGTTGTTATAATAGTAATTTAAGAATACCAGAAAGGGCATAGTTATGTAAATAAAAATAAATATGATATATGTAAAAAATTAAAATTGCGGCATAAAATGCCGCTGCGCGCCCGCCGAAGGGTTAAGGGAAATTTTGGACTGAATAGTAAGTTTTGTAACAGTGGTGATTTGTGTTTTTATTCTGAGCGGAACAGAGAAATTGTATAGTATAAAACAATCGTTACAGAAGGCTATTCAAGCACTCGTTTGTTGTCGTACTCGCTGCTATGTAATTTCCCATTCCAACTGTTCGGTACGTTAGTAGAAACGCACATACCTTATTACAACCGATAACCGATTGTGAATAATAGCTATTTTTTATACAAGACGATAAAATTATATTCTTCACGAGTCGATAAATTAACAAAAATTAGAAAATACCAATTATAAATAAAATTATTATTTAAACATAATTTCAAAATCCCTTTAGTATGTGCGTTGTATTTAAATAAAAATTAAAGTACATTATCTACCCTTGCTGTTAAAGTATTATTTTATCTACCCTTGCGGTTAAAGTGCTACTTTATCCACTATTTTGAGTAGAACTAAGCACACTTTAACTTCTGTTGCAGAAACAAAATACATTAAATTCAAAAAAGAGTTCATATCATCGTCATGAAATCTCTTAAATCTATTTATTAATCCCCAAGGGAACCGGGACTCTCAGTTTAAAAAGCGCTGACCTAGATCATTGTTCCCCAAACTTTTTGCCTCTTGGTGCCTCTTTTAATGATACGAGTTTTGAGTACCCTCAAGGGGCGGCACGGAGAGTTAAAATTTTCGTAAATTTTCATTCCCATGCAAGCCATTAAGATGTTATACATATAATAAATAAATATAAAAAATATGAATAAAGTAAATTAAAGGTTTTTACGGAACATCATTTCACATGAACTTATAGTTGTCGTATATTATAAGAGACTTTTTGTGTAGCATACGATTCTACCTACGTTAACGTCTTTAAATATAGACACAAAATTACGGGTTTTTAAAGTTACAGATTTTAACCGGGTTTATGCAGCAATAACGTAGTCGCAATTATAATCATAGTCTTAAGTTATAGTCATAAGAATAGTCTTAAGATAGGTGATTGTTTATGCAACATTTTTGTTGTGACTGTTGATAAGTCACTTTTAAACCTCATTTACTTATAATAAATATTGTATTTGCCGAATAAATAAATATGGGTAATTAACATATAGTAGAGAAAAAATAGTTGTTGCTAGTTTGTTCATAATAAACATCACAATTAAAAAAAATGTTTTCTGATACTGACAGTTCTCAGACATGCACAGTTTGTAATTTGTCATAGTGATAGTTATAAAATTAAAATTAACCCAATTCTGCAATTATGCTTATGTTCATGATACTGACCATGACTATGACGATGTTGCATAACCAGCTTTATTATAAAAACATATTTTAATTCTTAAGACTAATGCCCGTATTCACCAACATCAAATAAATCTTTGAATAACTTATTCATTGAATAAGAGAAAAATATTGCATCAAAATATGACAGCTACAATAAATACCTTCATTTGTGTTATGGTATCGATGCGATATTTTTCTCTTATTCAATGAATAAGCTATTCGAAGATTTATTTGATGTTGGTGAATACGGGCATATGACTACTACTATGACAATAACTATGTTATTGTTGCATAAACTCGGCTTTTGTGTAAATAAATTTAAGTTACATACGGATGTTCAGATAACAGTCATTCGAATAACTGTCGTTTTTATTCTTTAGAATAAAAGTCGGGTGTTTAGTGGACGTCTACTATTTATTTTGACAACTTCCTTTTTTCTTCAACAAATTATGTAAGTATTTTAAATTGTTTAAACAATGCTATAAATAAAACAGTTCTTCCATAAGTTTACTATTTCTTTACTAAAAAATGATAAAAATTATATTTATCTGAACTAAATTTAAATGTGATTAAAATATTACAGAAAATATATATAACTTTTCAGAATCAGTTATTTCGTACGTCTGTTTTTAAAGATGTAATGTTAATGTTCACGTACACTATAAAAAAACTGTATTGCCCAATAGCCAGGGGTTAACGTTTATATGGAAAACTATACGCAAAAACTGTAATATACTACAGAAATTATTATTATTATTATTATTATTATTATTATTATTATTATTATTATTATGTATTCATATTTACATTTTTCTCTTATTGGACAGGTGGCAACCTGAATAGCCAATTTTGAGAATTATTGTACTAGATAATATGAAACCTATATTCTTCTGATCGAACAATTTTTTTGGACATTTATTCTATGTTAAATTTCGGAACAAAGTTTAAAGTTTAATATCATGCAAGCTGCACGCTTACAAGTACAACTTGTACTAATACAATATTAAAGTTAAAATTAACAAGTGAAATTCGTGTCCCTTGCTTTTAAGTGTCCAACATCGAGGTAATTAAATCTAATTAAACTATTTTGTTTGTTGACATTAATGCTGGCTTTATAAATTAAGTCATATTTTATAATATAATTTTAAATAAAATACACGTTGTAGCATTATAATTTTTATGTAAAGCCCGTATGTCACGATCTATAATTCTGCTTAGAATTATAGACAGAATTTTATAGACGGTCGCATACATAAATTTTTATCAGAAATTTTTCTGTACATAAAGTTCTATTTGGCAATTAACAGTGGATTTTTTGATAATTATTGTGGTCGTTGATCATTGTTTCCAGTTTTTAATAAAATATTACGTAAATTATCTTGGACTCATTAGTAAATAAGCAATGCTCATATAATGTTATGAAGAACATCCATGTAAATAGCCAGAATTATGTAGCAAATTACGTGCTCAATGGCATACAGAATATTTGTATACATACAATTCTGTCCACAAATTTGTTCATATAAATTTTAGATTGTAACGGGTTTAAGCATGTTTTTTTTTTAAATTCAACGATGTATAATAACATTAATACTAATTTTATCAATTTGTTTTTTATTTATCGCTTAAATATGGATGAAATATATGGGCCATTCTTAAATTCAGCCATCTTCTAAATAGACTTTCATTGTTTTAATTCTGCATGTTTTAGATTCAGTTATGTTGACATTTAATACAATTTTCATTATTATGAAGTTGAAAAATATAAAGTCACAATATAATAACGGAATGAAATGTTGAAGTGGATTTTTTTTTATCAATTAATGCAAAAATTCTACACCTACAGAGGAAGAATGTGAAGAGTTAAACAATTTAAGCAATACAAACTCGCTTTCATCTTTAAATTAAGAAGCGTTTCATCGCAATTGTATCTATAATAATTATATTTCAGTGGATCCATGGAATGTATATCAGTGGCGCCATTTTAAAATGCGTTGAAATTTAGCATGAATATTTTTATGAATAAAAAACTTGTCTATATTTAGGAGAAACGTATTGGTTTGTAGTTCTAGCAAAAATAAATCGACGTCCACATATTAAGAACTGGTTATTAAATAATTGCCAAAACTGAAGATGTCACTGTAATCGTACACATGATGGAAGGTCGGTACTTGTAAAATACAAATTTGAGAAATCATTATTAGTATTACTGACAGATTGATAGGTTTTTCATTATTTTGTTCGGTAGAGGCACAAGTCAACGACTCATTCATTTCGCAGGACGTATTAGTAACAAGATTTTTATTTTTATTACACCTATAGCTATAATAGTCTAATATTTCATATCATGAACCAAACAGAATTAAATAATATTTTAAATATAGGTCACTCTTTAAACAAGTAATTCTAGTATAAATAGGAGGAATAATAACTGAAAGATAATTTGTAGTCGGCACTTGGTGGAACATTTCTAAAATTTAAAATAAAAACAAATTTACTCTTGTTTTATTTTAACTTAAGGGTCACGCTACAATTATTGAGAATAAAAAAATCAGGTAGGTCGTGGAAAACAAAATTTGCAATATCAATTTATACAATTATTTGTTATTTGAAAATAAGTTGAAAAAGTTTTGTTAATTGTAACTTAGTCATTTTCCTAAAATATCGTCATACACATCTGATTTGTCAAAGGGCGACTTTTGGCTATTTTTTGGACTGTAAAAATGTATAGGGTAGAAGGTTTTTGTTTGAAGAAGATCTTGATGCTGATGCTGCAACTCATGATTATTTTGAAAGTATCCAGCATTCCATATAAAGATTGGTTGGAAGAAGTAGAAAGAAAAATGATGAACTGTACTATTGTTGAAGGAACCTACTTTGAATAAATTTAAAATAAAATTCTAAAAATATGGAGTATGCGTCTTTTTAATAATTCTAATGTAATTCTTGTACTACCGATTTTTAATTATTGGTTAATAAGCCTCATTCATTTCGCAGGACGTATTAGTAACGAGATTTTTATTTTTATTACACCTATAGCTATAATAGTCTAATATTTCATATGATGATCCAAACAGAATTAAATAATATTTTAAATAAAGGTCACTCTTTAATCAAGTAATAATTCTAGTATAAATAGGAGGAATAATAACTGAAAGAGAATTTGTAGTCGGACTTGGTGGAACATTTCTAATAATTTAAAATAAAAACAAATTTACTCTTGTTTTATTTTAACTTAAGGGTCACGCTACAATTATTGAGAATAAAAAAATCAGGTAGGTCGTGGAAAACAAAATTTGCAATATCAATTTATACAATTATTTGTTATTTGAAAATAAGTTGAAAAAGTTTTGTTAATTGTAACTTAGTCATTTTCCTAAAATATCGTCATACACATCTGATTTGTCAAAGGGCGACTTTTGGCTATTTTTTGGGCTGTAAAAATGTATAGGGTAGAAGGTTTTTGTTTGAAGAAGACATTGATGCTGATGCTGCAACTCATGATTATTTTGAAAGTATCCAGCATTCCATGTAAAGATTGGTTGGAAGAAGTAGAAAGAAAAATGATGAACTGTACTATTGTTGAAGGAACCTACTTTGAATAAATTTAAAATAAAATTCTAAAAATATGGAGTATGCGTCTTTTTAATAATTCTAATGTACTATCGATTTTTAATTATTGGTTAATAAGCCTGTAATTACAAATTAATTACAGTTGACTAAGAGCGGAAATCAGTCAAGGACATTATACACAAAATATTATAGCATAGATCTATGTATTATGCAGGTGTATATAAAAAATATGTAATTAATGTATAATGTGCAGGTACTTACCGCATATCATGTCCAACGTGCAGTGCGTAATAATCGGGAAAATATTGAATGGTATTCCATTGGCTTTCTGGCTCAACTGATCGACCAACTTTATTGATTTTTCGGAAAAAGTTTCGAAAAAACTCTCTAGAATCTTAAAGTGAAATGTAGGAGTAATCAGTTTCCTATGGGAGTGCCAGTGAGGTCCTATTAAAAATAAAGATTAAAGGTTACACTACTTTAAAATAATATTATTGAGGGTGTGGTTTCAGGAGTTAAACCCGCTCTTTATTTAATTAACAAAAATGAAGAATTTTAATTTTTATTATTATCTTGAGAACTACGAAGTCGGTTAATTAGACATAAGTTGTCATATACTAGGATGTAAATAGCCGGAAACTTTTGATTAAATTCTTCAACAACTCGACGGATCGCTTTATTACCTTTGCCATAGCAGTGAATTAGGTAAACTCGTTTGTCTTTCGACAACAATTAATGTTGATTTTCCCAACTGACAGTTAATAAAAATAAATAAATAACGGCAATTACCATGACAACGCAAACTTATTTTTTGGTAATAATTTTCAATAAAAACGACCAATTTTCGATTTTTATCTGAAACTAAAAGAAAATTTGAAAATATTAAAACTGAATTGGCCGTTTCGAGACATCCAAAAACTTTTATCACGGATACATTTTTTGTAAAATAAAAAATAAAAAAGTTTTTCTTCTTTGGACCTTGATCCGTGGACATACTGTATATACCTATATATGTATATATAATTGAATTAAAAAAATGAATAATGATTTTGCTTCCGGCGACACCGGAAGTAGAATTATGGATCGTTTCACACCAAAAAGTGGCATTTAACTTTGCTCGCAACTTTAAACTATAGTTAAACTAAAATTAATAATAAAGCAAATGGCTATTTGTCTCTATTTTTTCAAACACCCTGTACTATTTTACTGTACGAATAAAAATAGGTATATTATAATAATTTGTATGTATGATGATATCACTGTCCTACTGAGATAAAAATGACCAGAGATCATATGAATATTTATTCATTTCCAGTTAAATATCTAAACATTCATTGAACTATTAATAGATAAAGGATAAAAAAATAATTTGATAACTTTAATTAACAAAAATTAAAAAAAAGTCCTACTAGTTTATTTTTTTACTTTATTATTTCATATCTTAATATTAAATGACTCAGCAAAGTCAAAATAATTTTGATTATATTTAGGTACTAAAAGGTTAAAAAAATTTGAAGGTAGCTATACTTGTATACATTACGATTGTGTAGTTTTTTATTTAAAACTTTCGTGTAAAATCAAGAGGCAAGTATTTAACTACAGAAATATAAAAAATAACATTTTATTTCTGTATAATATAATAGAATCTATTGAATAGATTTCAAATAGATACTTAGTATAAGTAATATGTACTCATATTTTTATACTAACAATTAAATTTCATGTGAATTATGATATGTATACATATCGTACTAAGTATCATGGCGCTAAATATATTCTGCAAATCTTTGTCAGTTTAAAATTTTAATCCATTATCATTGACAGAATAGTCTAAAGAATAGATATAATTAAATTTTAAAAAAAGCGTTCAAACGTCATTCATGAGAGGCACGCATTTATTTACATGAACAGAGATTCCCTATTTCATGCGTTGTGACGTTGTGGGTGTGTTTAAATTAAACAAACAATGCTTATTTGAAATTCATGGAATAATGTAATGAAAATTAACAACTCCCCGCATATTGTAACACAAAACAAAACAATATTGTAACAAAATTTGTTGTTTACCTGAGGCAGTGAGAAGTCCAAATCCTAGCCAGGGCTCGAGAAACTTGTACATGCGGCTCTTGTGGCTGTGCGTAATACTGCTCATAATGACCTCTACATGTTCGGCTTTCAAGAAGTGTACTTCCGGGTTAGGACCGGCCCATGACCGGAAGATGGGGTCGTACGATCTGGCGCGATTTTTGAGGAACTCGAAAAGGTCTGTAATGGAATCACCAATGCAAATACTTCATCACACGCTCGACCTCACACAGATTTTTCTTTGTTCTGAATGAAAGGCTGTTTATTTTTAGATGTCATATGTCAAAAGCGAATTAATTTTCGGAATGCATAGAAATGAGTGTAGATGTAGGGAAGTAAAACATGTGTAATAGGTAAATAATAATTATAAGAATGAATTTGTAGTGGAATTATTTCAATTTTAATTTTTAAATTCATTTAACTTTTATAATTTAAGGTTGTTTGGCTGAGTAAATGTGGTTTGGAAGATCCGGATTCGAATTCGACTCTCTACAACTATTTTGTGTATCCATAAGCCCCAAAAGGTATCGCTCGATAAATGTTATAATTGATATAAATATGTATAGTGCTATAATCGAAATCTGAATATAAAAAATCTGATGTGGCCAGCACATGACCTCCCGGCAATTCCACGTTTAAAATAGCAGTGAGCTTTAAGTAAAGTATCACTTCCGGTTGATCGTTTGTAAATAAAATCTAATTTGCTGTCCAATAAATAGAAAAGTATGTAATACGAAATTTTGGATTGTTTTATTGTTTTTCCTCAAAAATCTGTTAGAGCTCCAAATTAAGTGCTATATCCGATTTATCATATATGGTTAAAATCTAATATGTTGATTCAAATTATATATGAGTTTTAAATACCAAATTTGAGAAGTTTTGGATCATATTTTAATAGACTTTAAGGAAAAATCGTCACACACACATTCTTATAAAAATCAGCATCAACTTCTAGGTGCTCTAAAATGCAATCTTTGTAAATTATTCGCCGTATCCATTTCGTAAATGTGTAGTTGTAAATTAATTTTAATTTATAGTACTGCAAAAATAACAAATTTAACTCAGATCATCCTGTACATATAACATTTATGTATGATGGAATATATATTATTTTTATTTTTACAAACCTTAATTTCATTAGAATTAAATATTTTACTATTATATTCTCCTTAACACGGTTTCATATTTAATTTTAATGTTAATTGCTTCCTGACAGTGACATTTGTTTAAATATGTCAAAATTGTTATTAAAATTATGTTTTTGTTTGACGCATAGGCAAGATGATATATGAAAATAAATTATATTATATATTCATATTTAAAGTTATTTAGAGTTATTTATTAAATGTTATTATTGTAGAATTCAAGATTGTACTATTATATTCAATTTTAATTAGTAAAAGTAATATTAAATGAATTTTTGCAAGAAAAACTGTGAAAAGCTTGTATAAATATTTCCGGTTATCCGATATACACTAAAAACTAATGAGCTCTTCCCACATTAGCATAGAATGGGTATACAAATTTTCAAAATTTTCAGATTGATAGTATTTCAGTAATCGTGTCCACACGATTCACACACACACACACAGAGACACACACATGCACACACACAGACACACACACACACACACATACCTACAGACATCATTGTAAAAATATTAAAATCGTATTCAGGGGACATCAAAACATGCTTATTCACTAAAATCTCTATATGCGATTTTTAGCACGATCCCTATACCTCCCTTACCTAGGGTAGCGGGAGGTAAAAACATCTAAAGGCCTATTTATAATGAAGTAACGTAAAACGCAACGCAACGACGGAACGTAATCGGTAACGCAAACACAAAATATGTGATTTATAATAACGCCGAAGTTAGCACTTCTAACCAATCAAAAGAATTCTGTATACATTGTTGAAATTCAACTAGCTTATTTAGTCTTTATGACACATGACATATAAATAAGTATATATAATTATTTGAATAGAAATGGACAGTGACGACGATATAGCTGCGGCAATATTGTTTTTGACTCGGTGATTCTCGATTCATCGATCATCCATAATTATTCTTCGTATCGCTTTGAAAATCTAACCGGTCTAACCATAAAATGTAGAATTTATTATGTAATTTTGACAGTTCACGAACATATCGATAATACAGATTTTTATAGTAAAACTGAAACACTGAATTCTGATTGGCTAGAGGTACAAAAGTAAGGTAGAAAGATGAAAGTTGGTGAGCTTTGGCGTTGCGTTGCGTTACGTTACTTCTGCGGTTCTGCGTTGCGTTTCATTATAAAACGGTATATGCTGTACCGTACATTTATCTTTTGCGTTACCTTACTGCAACTGTGTTACCGCTTGCGTTACTTCATTATAAATAGGCCTTAAAAGTAGCTAACATGATATCGAATATATTACAGGGATGGGGAACCTTTTTAATTTTTTTATGAGGCCTTAGCCGGCATTTGGCTCAAATATTATATTTTATTCGTGCCATAACTAAAGGTTTTCATTATTATGAGGCACTACTCGCATTGGAAACCTACACTTATTGGTGGAACTTGTGGAATTTTTATCAACTTCAAGTCGTTAATCAAAACTAAATCTTAATTTGGTCAGAATTCTATCAATTCGTGCGGCCTCTTGCCCTGCTATCAACGATTAATATAGCCTATTAAGGTAAAAAGTTTCCTCTTGCCACACCCCTGGCATATAACGCTATTATCATGGGGTTGTAAATCATCCGAGGACTAATGTATTACCATTGATTTATTTATAATTTCGTTTCTTAATTTCACGCAAAATAATCTATATGCTTTTTTTCTTCCATGAATTTTTGCATATTTATTTTATTGAAAATATTTTGATTGGTAATGACTTAATGACTATTATTCTTTATGGAATTTATATATGGGTTTATACATTTAGCACCAACCACCTATTTAATATACAGGGTGTCTCTTAATTAGGGGGACATGGCTTAACCACAGATTCCTGAGGCTAAAATAAGACGATTTAACCAAATTTGCTTCTACCGGAAAGTGCACCATTTAGCCAGTATTCTGCTTCAAAGTTCTTCGAAAAAAAAAAATTAATTTTGCTTATAATAACAGGACGCTTTATTAGATTTGGATGAAATTTGGTACGACATTTTATATGGTTATGTCATCTTTTAAGATGATACTTGCTATTATTAGTGAACCACTAGTGTATGAAACTTAGGTGTTCCAACATTAATTAGACAGTAAATTTTTAATGGTAACGCCGATAACGTGAAATGACAAAAAAATATATGCAAGAAGAACGAACTAAATATTTCCGATGAAGAAGTATGAGATAAACATATAATTTTGAGTATTTTTTTACGATAACTTCAGTGTCTGAGATTAGCAACATTGAGTGTCAGACCGACAGATATACATAACAAACAAAAAATTATTCCTTTCATTTTCACAATTTTTTGATTTTAAATAAATTTAAAATGTTCCTCGGATCCTTCTTATCACTCATATGATTTGTTATATTCGTGACAAAAAGTAGTGCCTTGAACTATTAATAATTAAGAAAATAATAATACTACGGCTTATATAAGTACCAAATGGGATATTCCAGTCAATTTTATTTTATTATTTTAAATAAAACTTCATATCCCCTATACTTGTCTTTCTCACTCACACTGCTGTGAGTACGCTGCTAGAGAAAGATAACAATTGTATGACGTCAATTTTCCCTTTTAGCAAATGTGAACTATTTCGTAAAGTAATTATTTAAAAAATGTTTTCATTGTTTTAACTATTATTTATTGAGCCATACTTTGTTATATTGAATTTTTAATTTTTTTTTTGTTATGGTGGAATGCCCCATTGTTTTATTCGATATATATCATAAAGCATATTACTGTCATTTGCTTTGTAATAATGATAATTGTAACATGAAGGCGGTTACGAGGCGTCAGTTTGCTCATTGAACCAATCTTGTACCTTGCACCTCTTCAAATAAAAAAAGTTACCAATAGTAGCATATTGTGTACTAGAGTTTAAAATCTTTTAAATATTTTTGGTGGGGCGTATTTGAGGTTCATATCCAACTAGGTAAATTTAAAATTTATTCTCAATTTCAAAAAAAGCGTCCTTCATGGGATCTCGTGGCTGCATGCCTGATTGTCTGGTCGCGAATCTGGGGACCCGGTTTGATCCTGGTCAACACCAAAAGAAATATTTCGAATTTTAGCAAGATGGTACATTTTTGCATATGAATTTTGAATTTGGGATAATAAATTTATATTATACTCGTAAAAACAGGATAATCGCAACTTCGTGCACAAACTTTAAGGGCATTACTGAATAAAATAATTAAAAAAAGCTTAATCAACATGGGTCCGATCTAAACTGTTTCTGAGAATGAGGTCATTTTGTATTAGAAGCGAAAAAAACTAACAGATATATTGATCGAACAAAATTATGTCTATGCTATGCTAGTAAATAGTCTGTAAAAATACAATAAAATTTAATATAAACATCTTTCTCAATTTATAATAGTTAAGATGATATTTGAAAATTAAATATTGGCCAAGGTCGCCACATTTTACTTTTTTTTGAAAAACGAAAACTCATCTTTCAAAGGTAAACAAAAAGTATCATAAAATATTAATAATAAAAAACCTTTCTTCACAAATTATTTTTATTTTAATATGTACATTTCAACTGCAAAGCAGTCATATAATCGAAATCGTAACTCTTATAATTTTCGTGATAGCATAGAGGCAAAGGCAAATCCCGCAAACGTAAAAACTACTTTTTAATTGCCTTATAACAAGGAAACTAGTGGAAATCGGACCCCTGTTGATTAAGTTTTTTTTACGAAGTCCTTAAAGTTTGTGCACGAAGATGTGTGAATCATTCTGTATATCTCATCTCGTGCGACGACCTTTGATTTCTATTAAATTAGAAAAATTTAAAAAGTCAATAAAGTAGTACAGAGATATACTTATAATTTAAAACATACATATCTCGGTGTCTAGGCTCGAACTATAATATTTACGTTGTTATCTCTATTTACACATTTTAATTTAAATAAAGATATGCAAATATGAACTGAACCGGACTATAAATATTCTTATATAATTAATTAATATTGTCATTGTAAAAAAATGTTTACTTTCGGAATACCTGTTTTTTTTTATTAAGTAAAATTACTGGCCTAATTTTTGGACTTGAGTTCTAGAATTCATGGAGAAGAAGGCACTTTTATTTTTCCTTACAATAAGTACTCATTATTCGCACTTTTGTCACAGAAATAATTCGTGATCGTTATACTCGAACTCACTAACATTTAAAAGTATTTCTATCTTTCTTTAATCCGGCTGTAAGTAAAGTGTGTATATGTCCATGTTATAATTACTTTATTTATAAAATTTGATGTAACCATCACATTACCTCCCGTCAATTTTACCTATTTTGTACAAATTCCACACAGAAATTATCTTTCAAGCAATTCTATATTTCCAATAAAATCATTTCAAGAACATAATATTTAAATTTTATTTGACATTGACATCTGTCAATTAGTAATATGAATATTCTACACAGATTACTACAATGATATTCCAACTGTTTCCATGGTGCTACTTTTAGCAGCATAGCTTGCAAGATTTTCTTTATAATTCTTTAAATCTAAATAGGTACCTCGAATATGAAGATTATTTTATATAAATCTTGTAGAGAATAAAATATGCTTCACTATTTATAATAACATAAAATGTCGAAAATGAGGTTTTTCAAGAAAAACTGTTAAAAACTTGAATTGTGGGTACTTCCGGTTGACCAATTATAACCAAAATTTAATCAACTGTTCATTTGGATGTAAACTCGAGGAATATGCAAAAATTATAATTTTTGGAATTGTAATATTCGAGTTATGCGATATAGAACGGTCGTCACATACTCACATATACACACGCAGACACACACACACACAAACGCGCGCACGTACATACATACATACATCATCGTAAAAATAGTTAAATTGTATTATATGGATTCTAAAACGTGTTTATTAGTTAAAAACTCGTCATTGAATTTTTTGACCAAAGATAATGGGCCGAATTCAGCACTCTTCAATAGTGTAATGATCGTCTCTATTAACTATGATACTATGGAAACAACATGCATCTTTCTCTTATTAATTCATCGATACATCCGTCTCTCTTTATTTTTTACCTTCCGTCACCTTTAGGTAAGGAAGGTATTGTCTTTGGTTAAAATATTCGGTGGTACAATACGAATATACCATTTTTAAGATGATGTCTGTATGTATGTATGTATGTATGTATGTATGTATGTATGTATGTATGTATGTATGTATGTATGTATGTATGTATGTATGTATGTATGTATGTATGTATGTATGTATGTATGTATGTATGTATGTATGTATGTATGTATGTATGTATGTATGTATGTATGTATGTATGTATGTATGTATGTATGTATGTATGTATGTATGTATGTATGTATGTATGTATGTATGTATGTATGTATGTATGTATGTATGTATGTATGTATGTATGTATGTATGTTTGTGTGTGTGTGTGTGTGTGTGTGTGTGTGTGTGTGTGTGTGTGTGTGTGTCCGTGTGTTTGTGTGTGTCCGTGTGTGACAAATTTTCTCCGACGATAACTCCAATACTACAATTCTAAAAATTATAATTCTTTCGTATTCCTCTTCTGTACAACCATATGAAGAGTTGATTAGATTTTGGTTATAATTACTCCACCGGAAGTACACTTATTTGAAGTTTTTAACAGTTTTTCCTAAAAAAAACGCAGTTAAATATTATTTTTTGACATTTTGTTACTATACATATTAAAGAAAATACTCTTCTCTATATGGTTTTATTATACATTTTCCTTCATAATCAATAGATGTTGATTTAAAGCGTTATAAAGAAATTAATTTTGAAAAATTAGCCAGCTTTGCTATTTATCATGGAAACAGATGATATATTCAAAAAATTCTAATTGACAGATGTCAGTTGGAAGTGCAAAACCAAATATGGAACGTATAGGATCTAAAATTGATATGTCATAGTTTCCTCGCAAGTGACACGCACAGAAAGGCCAAAGAGAAGATGGAAGGACTGTATCGTAAAAGACTTGAGAAAGGAAGGACTGTGTGATGCGTTGGACAGGAATGAGTGGAAGAGAAGAGGAAACAGCGACCCCTAATAAAATAGGGGATAGCTGAAGAAGAAATGAAGGAAATGTCTAGTACATTTTATTTAGTGTATATTTATGTTATAATTTTATTGGATTTATAGAACCTTTTCGAATCAACTTTTGGTATAGAATTTCTATATATTATAAAGAATCTGTTCCAAAGACCTTTTGGTATGGGATTTGTACAAAATACATCAAATTGACGGAAGGTCTTGTGCTGGGCACAACAGATGTTTTATTTTTAGATCAAGCTTCTTTAGTTAAAGAAGAGTGCTGAATTCGACCCAATACCTTTGTTACCTAAAGATGACGGAAGGTAAAAAGATTTTTCTTTACAAAAACAAAAAAAAAAATGCTTAATTACGTAAATATAATTTTATTACAATAATGAAAATGACTAATCACACCGAAAATTGTTTATAATAATTTTTATTGCATCTGTATTTTTATGTTATAAAAATATAAATGTTAGAATAGGTTGAGATGTGTATTAAAACAAACAAGTAAAAATAGTATAGAAGGTAATAGTACGAGTATATACCTATGGTCCTCCATCATACATAGGAACAAATTAGAAAATTGCTTATTTATATTAAAACTAGACCCTAAAATTTTACGAAAGATACATACTATCAAATTTTTAAAAAAGTAACTAGTTTTTAAAATATTAGAAGTTTTAATGCCCATGTCTATATCACACAACTAGTCTATTCCAAATTTATACTATTTTCAAGCCTTCTTCTATAGCCAATAGTCCTTTTGAAATCTAGATTCCATTTTCAAGTAAATGAAAGTAGAAAATAACGAAACGACGAAAGTAAAATAAACCTAATAACTAAATAACACTGTTTGAAGTTATGATGTAACTTCAGATGTAAACCATGTGTGACTTTATGAAAGTGATAGATATGTTGAATACACGCTACGCATATTTAAAATTATTGATAATTTTGTCATACTATATATTTTTATAAAAGCTAAAGATCTATGTATAGGACTAAAATTATTAGCGAACGCTATTGATTTACAGAAAACCCAAAAATAATAAAATAGTTTCCGGTTCCGATCCCTATTATTGCTGTTGTCTGAACTAGCCGCACATAGACAATATTTGAGTTGGAGGTAATGGTTATTTCTCTATTGTTAAACATTTGTTTTTGATTATTACTTATAAATTATTGTTTGTAAACAATTATTTGTTGTAAACGCTTTATTGGGGCCAACATACCAGGTACAGGAAATATAATATGATAACATGAAAATTATTTAAAATATTTTCAAAATATTTGCATATGCTACTCGTATAATATTTGTTATAAAAGATAAATGTGTATATACAAGTAAGTATGTAATATAAAATTTAAAACAGTGCGAGTTAAAATACGAGTAAACCATAGTTTACTATTGTTTTATTTCTCTAGAATACTAGATAATAAAATAAATATTTAAAAAAATTAATTCAACTGCAAAAATTGTGATGTGTATATGATATGAATTACTAATTTTAAGTTAATATATATATATATATGTGTGTGTGTGTGTGTGTGTGTGTGTGTGTGTGTGTGTGTGTGTGTGTGTGTGTGAAAAAATAAATCCATACCTTTGGCAGGGAGATTGAAGAACTGCCAAGCTGTTCCAATAACAGGATAAGTTTTAGGGCCAGGAAGTTTATTGACAAGATCAGCTGTTTTCTTCCATTTTGAATACCATTGCAGAAAGTAAATAGTTGGTAAGGAAATGAATGCCAGCAAGAGACCTATTGTAACCAGATCCATATTATTTGTATTAATCACAAAATTTACTGGAAGACACTTGCGAATTGTTAACAATAATAAAATTAAGGCAGTATTTATAAGAAATTTAAATTTTCCCCACTCCAGAAGTTGATAATAGTGCTGGTGGAAAACGGACCAACTAAAAGTTGCGTTGAAGGTTTAAAAACGGTTCTGAGAAGCCGCCACGAAGCCGAGTAAAAAACACTATAGTAATTAACAATAACAACTAACGACTTGTACTTGGGCACTACGACGTTTTTATCTTCTTCTTGCACTAAAACATTAAACTTTGACATCAAAAAAATCTCAATATTTGCATCGTTATCGTGTCTATTTACCGTTTTATGATATTTTGACAAATATTTCTATTCTTAGAAAGAATTTCTTTTCCTTGAAATTCAAATAAATTTTGTGATAAGGTTGAAGCTAATTAAATTTTTGTTATTGTAGTGTACATATAAACAGAAGTACTAAAACAAGATGAAATAATTAGAAAGGAAGTATTATTCTAACTTCAAAATTATTTTTTGTTTTGATATTCTGTATATCTATTGAATATGGCAACGAAAGAATCAGCATGTGGTAAATGCGGCGATAATACATTTATAAAATGTTTATGTAATATATATGCCACTCGGAATTCCTAAAAATTGTTGATTTAATAAAACTCAATGAAAGTAAAAGTACTTGAAAAATCCCCAATGTCCTATGGGTATGCGGTAGTGTAATATGCAAGAACATCGTATCTGGAATAATATCAAAAAAATTCAGATAAATGCAATATGTTAAATTAAATAACTATCTTACAAGAAATAGCTGAGAAATATGACAATCTTGTGAGTATAATTCACGAACAAGGTAAACAAATCAATGAACAAAAAACCATCTTGTCAGATATCAGTGTAAAACTAAACTAGTCAAATATAATCAGTGACATTAATAAATCAAATCAAAGTCAATCACTCAAAACTCAACCCTGATAAACAGTGCGCCAAAATTACCATCTCAACCATTAATCCCTCAACTGAATACAAGAGGCCGTAAGGTGTCCACAACAGGTGAGAATCAAAACAATAATCATGCTGCCACAAGAAGTACGGTAACGGCTCACGCCGAACAAAAAAAAATTCATATCAACTGTCAACAAAGACGACAGAGAAAGAAAACGAGGCAGAACAGATATAATTCGCCCTATTCTGTAACTCAATCGATAATAGTTATCGATCGATAATAATTTTTGACAAATGTATCATCTGCCAGTTTCATTTTTTTATTCACTGTCTGCTATAATTATTGGCTACAATTTATTATCGATCGAAAAAAGTTATCGATTGAGTTACAGAATAGGGGTGATTATCATAGGGAAGAAAGCATTAACTGCAATTAATACAATTGAAAGAAAAGTCGTTCTTCATATCACGTTTTATGAGCGATACTTTTGAAAATGATATCAAGCAATATATAAATTCATTGAATATATCGTACGCTATTTGCAAAAAATAGATACAAAAGTAACAACTTACGCCTCATTTACATTAGGTATAAATACTAACGACAACGAAGCCCCGGAAATTATTAAAAATCCAGATAACTGGCCAATAAATTCGGTAGTTAGACCATTTATATTTAAAAAAAGACTTTTCCAGTTCCAAATTTTTGCAAAATAAGCCTTGGAAAATCTAATATAAATTTTAACATCTATAATCAAAATGTTCGCGGGTTACGTTCAAAAACGCGAACTCTTTATAACAATGTTTTAGCAAATAACTATGACATCATAATACTATCCGAATCTTGGCTTAACGATTCAGTATTTAATACGGAAATATTTGATACTAGGTACATGGATTTAGACTGGATAGCAATTATAAAGGTACCAACTCCAGAAAGGGAGGTGGTGTATTAATATCAGCTGAGAGTAACCTTAAATCCACACGTAATAAATGAATTATACAGCAATGAATTAGAATGTATATTTTAAAATACAAATAAAAATAAAGCATATATTATAAGTGGTATCTACGATGGATGTGCGTGCTAATGCTGAGAAATATGACTTATAGCATCTAGAGAACAATTTTCACATTATAAATGATAGTAATATATTAATCGTGGGTGACTTCAACGTACCAGAAATAACTGGTTGCAATTATAATCCAAAAACCGGAAGTTATAAATCTAAAACACTACATAGGATTACGGTTTTATACAATTTAAAATTGATTAATAATATACAAAATCACTTAACTAGAGTTCTAGTTTAGAACTCTTGATTTAATTCTAACAAATATGGATCTGTTACGTAGAATAGAATACTGACCCATTAGTAAATTTGGATCTGCACCAGCCCTCAAAACTATATTCTATATTTCCAAATCTAAACCAAATACTCGAAATAAAACAGCAGATAAAGAATTTCACAATTTTAAACAGACGAATTTCGAAATTTTGTGTACCTAATTCTTTACAAATACAAAATTGGAGTAATCTACAAAACAAAATTAATGTAGATTCTGCAGTGAATACTTTCTACAACATAATATTTAATTGCCTTGATATGTCTGTACAGAAATGTAAATTCAATATTTCTAAGCGTACATATCCTCTTTTCATGAAAGAAGAGAAAACTCATATTAACACTTAAAATTGTATAATGTATCCTAGACATACCTGAACTTGTGTCAAAAATACATATGTGTGTACCTGATGTTAGACATATGAAATTATCTTGTAATTGTCCGTTGTCTCCTTTGAACGCAGTAATGTAGGTCTCAAATAAATATGTAGAAAAATGCGAAAATTTAGATATATTCAATACTTCAATCAAAGAACTGAATAATATGTTAAATGTATTAGTTAAGTAAGGCTAACTTTGATTCATTTGTGTACAAATGTTTTGATATTTTTACCTTCCGTCACCTTTAGGTAAGGAAGGTATTGTCTTTGGTCAAAATATTCGGTAGTGAGTTTTTAATGAATAAGCACGTTTTAGGGTCCCTACAATACGAATTTACTATTTTTAAGATGATGTCTGTATGTATGTGTGTGTGTGTGTGTGTCCGTGTGTGTGTGCGTGTGTGTGTATGTGTGTCCGTGTGTGACAATTTTTTCTCCGACGATAACTCCAATACTACAATTCTAAAAATTATAATTCTTTCGTATTCCTCTTCTGTACATCCATATGAAGAGTTGATTAGATTTTGGTTATAATTGAACCACCGGAAGTACCCTTATTTGAAGTTTTTAACAGTTTTTCTTAAAAAAACGCAGTTAAATATTATTTTTTGACATTTTGTTATTATATTTATTAAAGAAAATACTCTTCTCTATATGGTTTGATTATTCATTTTCCTTCGTATTCAATATATGTAGAGTTAAAGCATTATAAAGAAATTAATTTTCAAAAATTAGTCAGCTTTGTTAATTATCATGGAAACAGCTGACATAATTATTCAAAAAAAATTAATTGACAGATGTCAGTTGCAAGTGCAAAACCAAATATGGAAAAAAAGTATATAGGATCTAAAATTGGTATGTCATAGTGTTGCTCGCAAGTGACACGCATAGAAAAACCAAAGAGAAGATGGAAGGCCATTACTTAGTGTAGTTTATGTTATAATTTTATTGGATTTATAGAACCTTTTTAAATGAACTTTTGGTATGGAATTTGTGAAAAATAGTATGTGTTCGTGTTCGATTTTACATGATATTATATACAATCTGTTCCAAGGACCTTTTGGTATGGGATTTGTACAAAATACATGGAATTGACGGAAGGTCTTGTGCTGGCCACAACAGATTTTTTTCAGTATTATACTGAGATATTATAATTGGATTATTGTGTGTAATGTACCAGTTTAAACAAAAAATAAATAAATAAAAATAAATAAATTTTGTTATATAACAAATGATCTTAACAATGAAAAGTACTTAAAACTTTAATGTATAACAATAAAATTTTACCTTACATATTTTACCAGTAATTATCTATAAAATTTTATTTTTATCGTAGGGTTTTCTATTTTATTTCATGCGTAAATCATTTCCGCAATTGTTCTTCTTAGGTGTCAGTCAAATATAAATATTATTACCTTCTGCATATTTCATCACATTTTATATTTGAAAATATTTTTTGTTATACCACTACATAACAAAAAATTGTTTAGGCTCCTTTCTTAGGTGTGTATTGATTAAAATCAAAGTGGAATTTAATGCATTTTTGTAGCAATCGTAGTAGATCAAAGTAATTAGCATTAAATGGCAGTTTTTCATTACTATAATCGAGAAAGCTTCAACACTTCAACATCTTTACAATCCATCGATATATACCAAAATATATATTGATATATGTCAATATAAGAGCATATCGATATTTTGCAAAAGAAGGTTTTCGTTGCATATTAGGGGCGGATCTAGTCTAAGTGTGTGTGTGTGTGTGTTTGTGTGTGTGTGTGTGTGTATGTATGTGTGTATGTGTAGGGATTTTGTCTTCACTCTAACTCAAATACTATCATTCAGAAAATTCTGAAACCTTGTATTTCCATCCCATTCTAATATGAATAGAAGCCATTAGATTTTGGTGTAAATCGGATAACCGGAAATGACACTTTACCTGAAGCTCATAATGGTTTTTCTTCAAAAAATACCATTAAATGCCAGTTTTTCGCATTTTATGTCTTATGAAAATTAAAG
The DNA here is from genome assembly GCA_943142095.1 of Ophonus ardosiacus. Taxonomy (NCBI): domain Eukaryota; kingdom Metazoa; phylum Arthropoda; class Insecta; order Coleoptera; family Carabidae; genus Ophonus; species Ophonus ardosiacus. Next base: position 32,117,051 of record OW964831.1, on the reverse strand, counting down.
ATTGTTGAATTTTCTACTGGAATACATTAATACTTTTTCTATATAATTTACACATAAATTTAAAAATAATTTTTTGTATGTATGTGTATGTGTGTGTGTCTGTGTGTGTGTGTGTGTGTGTGTGTGTGTGCGTGTGCATGTGTGTGCGTGTGTGTTTTATTATGATTCATTTTACATTGTAGAACTTATATCTGTTTTTTTTTTCATAATTCTCTGACAAGTTGTTTTTGCGTGAGAAGAGACATTTTCATTGCCTTTAAAGATCGGCCTAACAATCACATTTGTCCATTTGCAGACAAACTTGGGATAGAAACTCGGCGATCATCTATCTACGAGTATAAGAAGTGCCTATAGAGCACGATTATCCTTTTTTCTTAATAATCGCAAAATGTCCAGTTTTAACGTTCGTCTCAATATTTCCGATATTTTTAAACTGCAATATTTTGTTTCTCGTCATTTCTTGTAAAATACTAAAGATTTTTTTGCATTTTTTTAATTACAATATTAAAAAATCTGTTGTGGCCAGCACAAGACCTTCCGTCAATTCCATGTATTTTGTACAAATCTCATACCAAAAGGTCCTTGGAACAGATTCTATATAATATCATGTAAAATCGAACAGGAACACATACTATTTTTTACAAATTCCATACCAAAAGTTCATTTGAAAAGGTTCTATAAATCCAATAAAATTATAACATAAGCTACACTAAGTAATGTCCTTCCATCTTCTCTTTGGCCTTTCTCCGCGTGTCACTTGCGAGCAACACTATGACATACCAATTTTAGATCCTATACTTTTTTCCATATTTGGTTTTGCACTTGCAACTGACATCTGTCAATTAAATTTTTTTGAATAATTATGTCAGCTGTTTCCATGATAAATAACAAAGCTGACTAATTTTTGAAAATTAATTTCTTTATAATGCTTTAACTCCACATCTATTGAATATGAAGGAAAATGAATAATCAAACCATATAGAGAAGAGTATTTTCTTTAATAAATATAAAAACAAAATGTCAAAAAATAATATTTAACTGCGTTTTTTTAAGAAAAACTGTTAAAAACTTCAAATAAGGGTACTTCCGGTGGATCAGTTATAACCAAAATCTAATCAACTCTTTATATGGATGTACAGAAGAGGAATACGAAAGAATTATAATTTTTAGAATTATAGTATTGGAGTTATCGTCGGAGAAAAATTTGTCACACACGGACACACACACACACACACACACATATACATACAGACATCATCTTAAAAATAGTAAATTCGTATTGTAGGGACCCTAAAACGTGCTTATTCATTAAAAACTCACCACCGATTTTTTTGACCAAAGACAATACCTTCCTTACCTAAAGGTGACGGAAGGTAAAAAAAAATCTGATGTGGCCAACACAAAACCTCCCGCTATTGAATTTTTATTAATTTAAATACATACTTACGTATTTACTACCGCTGCAAACTGTTCCATTGCAGAAAACTATTGCTTTATTTACTATTTTCTTTTTAAAATGTCACTATTATTAATTTGAAGTGATTAGTTTTTTGACAGTGACATTAACTGTCAGTTACATTCATTTGAAATATGAACTGTGTAACAAACGAATTATTGTGTCTTAGGCTTCGCGACTAATAAAAAAAAATATTTTTAAATTTATGTGTAAATTATATAGAAAAAGTATTAATGTATTCCAGTAGAAAATTCAACAATCTTTAATTTTCATAAGACATAAAATGCGAAAAAATGGCATTTAATGGTATTTTTTGAAGAAAAACAATTATGAGCTTCAGGTAAAGTGTCATTTCCGGTTATCCGATTTACACCAAAATCTAATGGCTTCTATTCATATTAGAATGGGATGGAAATACAAGGTTTCAGAATTTTCTGAATGATAGTATTTGAGTTAGAGTGAAGACAAAATCCCTACACATACACACATACATACACACATACACACACACATACACACATACACACATACAGACATCATCGTGAAAATGTTAAAAATGGATTCTAGGGAACTTAAAACGTGGTCATTTACTAAAATCTCGATATGAGATTTTTAGCACGATCCCTATACCTCCCTTACCAAGGGTAGCGGGAGGTAAAAAACCGTACATTTTCTATTTTTTTAGTGGGATAATTACCCCCTTTACCCTCCTCATAGATCCGCCACTGGATTGATTGTCATCTTTAACGAAACATGTCAGTACTCAGGTTGTAAATTACCTGTATTTACATTGTGTTATGTTTGTTAACATTATATTGGATGTAAGCCGATCTCTTATACTTTTTTGAATGACGACATTGTTGTATTGAAAATGCAGTATTATTCACCCATTTCTGAATTTATGTGAACCATTTTAGGATGTACTTATATCCATAATCAGCATCGACAAATGAATCAATAAACTTTTAAAAAATTAATATAAATAAAGCTTGATCAAATTTTGTTACGCAGTGTAATGCAAATTCAAATTGTTTCTTAAACTTTTATTCCCAGTAACATTATAAACTATACCTAATTGATTTTTGATCCTGACTTTTATCTGTCAGTTACAAATATTGGAATTGGAATTTGATAATGATTTCCTTTACGTAATACACATGATGTAAAATTTGAATTATCATGAAATTATTTTAAGTATATAGAGTGGTCAAGTGAAAATTAACCAGTAATTATCACATTATCTCCGTAATTAATGGAGATAGTGATTATTTCCAAATACGCAAATTTACTATAGACAATATGAGCAATAAGATATATCAAGACGTCTATTTGCTTATTTAGAGAGAATCGCTATTTCCCGTAATCACGAAGGTTATTGTTGGTTCCTTCTCGCGAAATCACGTATTTATTATCTTATCTCTAAATTCATAGAAGATATAATAAAAAATATTAATGAAATAGATATTTTTTATTTATATTTTATATTTGTAAAAACATAAATTGTGACATATTTTTCAAAGAAAAACTATTTAGTGCTTCAAGTACTTTATCCTGTTGACTAATTGTTTCTAAAATCTAATCAGCTTCTTCTATTAAAATAAAGAATGTAAAATATAAAATATTATAAATTTTAGCCTTCATTGTACTGATTGTGATTACATTCACATATTCACTTAGACGCACATACATACACACACATGCACATAGAGAAACATCATTGTGAAAATGTTAAAATGTAAATTTACTTTAATGGTTATTAATCAAGATCTCTATACAATATTTTTAACATATTTTATATACCTCCTTTCCTTATACATGTATGTATGTTGGTGGGAAATAAAACATTACTTAGTTAATTTTCTGTTTTTCTACTAATAAATCGAGTAAATTGATTTAAATTAGAATTACGAAACTTATTTTTATTGGTGTCTGTCATGTAAATTATGACTTTTACTACAAAAAATACCCGTATTTTTTAATTCGATTAATTATATATATATATATATATATATATATATATATATATATATATATATATATATAGTATAGTTTAATGACGACACCAAGCGTAGTAGATAAGGACATTATATCATAACGGTATATACAAATCCAGGCCATGCTGATTGATGTCACCATATCTCTTCTTCAAACCATTCAAATGCAAATAAAAATATTATTATAAAATAATGCTTAATTTTTATTATTATAATAAGAAGCTATTGAGGTATACTAAAATATTATTATGGTCACATAGGTTCTCCATTATTCTGATGGAAATCTGATACAGCACCATGACGTAGCAGGGCATCGAAATGATATTAAATGTTGATATTTGAGAATAAATGATCTAACGCTATTATAAAAAATCTTGTATGTAATACATTGCGAAATGAGTGTTTTAGGCACTTGACGTATTGCACCACCTGCTTGCCAACTTTTTAATTTTGAAACGTAAACTTGCTGTGTCACATACAAACAATTTTTTTTTAACTACTACTGACTTTGATAATAAGTTTTTAAGTGATTCTTTTGTTTATAGCAACAACTCAGATAAACACAAAATATTGTAATATTCACATATTTATATTTTTATAGAGTCAGCGATCATATTTTTAACTTAGTATATATGTAGATATATACATTTTATTAATACTATTTAACTTCTTTTTCGAAACTAATAAGATTTATAAAATCTGACATCAGCTTGTTACTTCCTGCCATTCTAATTTTCGTTTCATGCCTCATTTATTTTAAACAGATAATTATTATCATAATGATGCTTGAAGTATGGAAGTAAAGTAGATAAATATTGGGCGTTGATGGGAAAGCATTAAGGAACACTGATTTCCCAGGAAATATGATATTTGTTTACTGTAACTGGATATGTCAGGACGGATCGTATGTGAGGAATGTTTTGGTGGTAGAATGTTGTTGAGAGAGTGGGAGTGAGTGAATTCAAATCATCTACAGAGGATGGCAGGATGAGCATTGGTGAGGTTGAGAGTGTTAGCATGTAGGGATCTGAATAGAATAAATACAAGATTTTAACGAAGCTATTATGAAGGTGGATGGGCCAAAAGAAGTGTGTTTGGATAGGAATGTGTGGCGAAGAATTATTTTTGGATGATTTCAAGTTTGTAGCATTTTACCTTGTGAAAGTAACGTGAACAAATATGTCTGAACGTATTTACACTAAAACAATTAAAAAAGAAACATTTATCTTTCATTAAATTCTTGAATTATGTGGTAAATTTAATATATTTTTTTTTGTAATATCAGGTCACTGATCTAAGTAACAAAGAAAAAATGAAAAAAGGAGTAGGCTTCCAAAGTTTTCTTTTTAACATGTACTGCCTTTATTTTTATTCCTTGCACAGATCCTTTTTTTAAGCACTTACATACTTTAATATCAGAATAATACAAAAAAATTAAAACGACAAAAGCTAGCTGAAGCTTTATTTAAAACAAAAAGATCGTGAAACTTGGGAAACTGACAGCTTCTGTATGTATTGAAATTGTTTATTTATATATTTCGGTAATTTAATAAAAATGTTTCATGCAATTCCATATTTTTTAATTAGGTAAGGCCCAATCTTACCATCTCTGCTCTGGTTAAAATTTTAACTACCAGTTAAATCAATAATATTACATCGGATTATTGACAGCTATTATAAACTTGTCATTTGACAGCTCATTTCGTTTCGGTTTTATTTATTTAACTAGTAGTTAAAATTTGAACCAGAGATGGTAAGATTGGCCCTTAGTGTTTTTATATGTTGCTTTGCACAAAAATTAAAAAAATATTGTTCTTAAGTTTAAGTTTTTTGCTGCAAAATTTGACTTGTGGCACGTCATTGTAATCAGAATTTAACGTAGAATTCAAAAATGTAAAAAATTAATGTGGTCAACACAGTATCTCCCGCTTTTTAATTTTTATTAATTTAAATACATACCTACATATTTACTAATCCTGCAAACTATATTAAGTTCCTTTGCATTTATTTATTGCTTTACATGATTCACTTCGTTAATGTGTAGTTGTAAACTAATATTTGACACTTTGATAACAAGTACTTATTCACAGCTGTGTGAGTTTTAGTGCTGCAAACATATCATATTTAAATCGGATCATTCTGTACATCTAATATTTACGTATGATGGAAAATATATTATTTTTACTAACCTTAATTTCATTAGACTCAATATAATCTTCTTAACACGGTTTCATTATTAATTTTAATGTAATTGCTTCCTGATAGTGACATTTGTTTAAATATCTCAAAATTATTATTAAAATATTGTTTTTGTTTGACGCATAGGCAAGATGATGTTCAAAAATAAATTATTTTATAATAAAATATTTAAAGTTATTTCAAGTTATTTACTAAATGCTATTGTCGTAGAATTGAAGATATATATATATATATATATATATATATATATATATATATATATATACCATTATATCCAATTTTTATTAGTAAAAGTTGCTAAAAAATTCAATATTCAATGCATTTTTTACAAGAAAAACTGTTAAAAGCTTGTATAAATGATACTTACGGTTATCCAATATACACAAAAAACTAATGAGCTCTTCCCACATTAGTATAGAATAGGTATACAAAATTTCAAATTTTTCTGATTAATAGTATTTGAGTAACCGTGTCCACAGGATACACACATACATACACCCACAGGGATCATTGTAAAATTGTTAAAATCGGATCCTGGGGATATAAAAACGTGCTTATTCACTAAAATCTCTATATGCGATTTTTAGCACGATCTCTATACCTCTTTTACTTAGGGTAGCGGGAGATGAAAATGTACAGAATGTTGCATTTAAAATAAGAAAATTGCCATTTTCGTTTAAAAATGATGCCACATGCTATATTAACGCATATTAATTTTCAATTACATATCTTTATAAATAAAGAAGTAAATAGGGTCGGCTCTCCAGTGCCATCTGCTATTTTCTTACGTGAAATGAAGTACAGAATGATCAAAAAGAAATGATGTAATTGGCAATACAATTCTCGGGATCTTTTTATCCTACAGTTTCACAACGTTAGGCAAAAGCGGAAATACTATTGACATTGCCATGTGATCTTTAGACTAAATACAAATAGGTTATGTCAGGGTATTGACAGCTAGCATTTTGAGTGATAGAAAAATGTATTTTTTTACATTATTACTCTGAGGGCAATGTTAAGAAATAAAAGGATGTAAATAAGGGAAAGAACGATTTTAATAAAAAATTGTAAATATACTCAAATTTAAATTTTCAGATGTCACTGTCAAAAACAGGAAATAAATTTTTGTATCAGTGTTACCAATTTCAAGTAAACACTTGAATTTGTCAACTGGTTTTCTTGGTGTAGTTTGGGCTGTGTGATTTATTATATCCGACTATTCTATATAGTGTCTTTATCTCTAAATCTGTAGAAGATATAATAAAAAAAAAATATCGGATTTTAATGTTCTGTGTTATTTGTAATAACATAAATTTTCAAAAAAATAATATTTAAATTTTTTTACGAAAGTAATACTTCCGGTTGACCGGTTATCCAAATATTACCAAAACCTTTTCAGCTCTTCCCATTAATGTCAGATTGAGGAATACGTAGTTAAACAGGTCTTAAGTCTTATAGTTTTTGAGGAATAGTCCTTCCAATATCCGTACACATACATCACTCACATCACACACATCATGCAGGCACACACATCCACCCAACACATACACACACTCAATCTCTCTCTCTCTCTCTCTCTCACACACACACACACATACACACACACACACACGCATACATACATCACACACATTCACATACAACACACACACACACACACACACTGACATCATAGTAAAAATGTTAAAATCGGATACTAGGGACCTTAAAACGTGCTTATTCACTAAAATCTGGATATGCGAGCATGAATCCAATACTTCTCTTAGCGAGAGGAAAAAATGTAAATAAATCTAACATGTTCTACGGCGATGGATTCAACGGGTCTCAAGTCTCAATACATCCAATACCCATACTAATATTAAGAACATGCAATAAAATTTTGAGACGCTCTGAAATATGATGTAACAAATATTTGTTACAATAATATTATTTACAGATAATTCCCGTCACATGACGAGTCGAGCCTCCAGCAGATCAAGGTACAAAATAAATTTCTGAAAAACAGTTTATCACTTCCAGTACAAAGATTAACAAATTTCTTGGAATTGTTAGTGAATTATGATCTTTGTTTTTTAAATTTGTGTTTATCAGGCGAGCCCCCAAACTAAAGAGGTCAAATTTCAATGACCAGTCAGTATTTTTATCGTCTGCGGTCAAAGTTTCAAGCAAGCTGTGTTGAATAATTGAAGAGATATAAATAACGATAGTAAATATTTACTAAGATCTGAGCCATGCGGTGTTCCCCTATAAAGACAGACATTATCATTTATCGTTTTTGAGAATTTAATAAATAATTTGAGGTAATATGCGAGTCAAAGTTAATGTAAATATTTACTCAAACAACCAACACATGAATAGTTGTGTGTATATGCATAAGTATGCGCATTATTTTAACTGCGTTATATATTTTATTTGAGTTTGTTGAATAAATGATTGTGTAATAGTTAGTATAGTTGAATTAAATTGAATTAAAATTACATTACATTCATGTGAATAACTAAAGCTGTTTATTTTCACGGAAAATAGTATTCATTCATGTTTTAAATGCAATTAAGTGATTACATTATAAATTTACACATTGCCAAAATGCATTGATTTGAGCATCCGCAAATGAATTAACTCTGAATAATTTATCATCTCGGGTTTTCCATGTTTTAGGGTCTACTTAGTCCTTCCTTACGCGTTTAATATCATTAAAAATATTATAGACAGATACAATTTCACTGATTGTATTAGGTGAGAAAATTTTAGAACTTGCCTGTGGTTCGTTATGATAACCTCGATATTCAGTTATAGGTCGGGCCAACTTTTAGTGCTATTGACTCCTATCCCTCGCTGCATGTAGATCTTAGAAGGTTGTAAATTAAAAATGGACTGTACTTCAATACTTACAACATGTTTTAACTATTAATCAAAAATTCTGGTTTGTAGGTGAAACATTTTTCTTCGAATATTGGAGTGCCCCGAAATTAATTCTACAGGGTTAAATAAACAATAGTAGGCTGGCAAACACAAAACACCATGACCGTATTTTTCTGCGAATTTATGACACACATATTGTTTTGATACATGCTTAATATTAACTACTTCTAATATTTTTTTTTTTTGTAATATATATATATATATATATCCATATCTAGTTAAAAAAAAATACAATTTTACTTGACATCGTAGGTATCATTTGGTGTTTGTTGTGATTAGGTAATCGAGGACAAAACTGCACATGAAGAAACCGAATTGGTCGTGATGGAGGAAATAAATACTAAGGTTCACATATATAATTGCGTACATTGCTTTCAAAAGTATGAAGTTATTATTGCTTGTTAATTATAAATGCATTATTATGACAGTTGATGTTAATTTACGTTTTATTTTCGAAGCTGTGAACACCAACCATAAAGTCTTATTTATAATTTTATTTATATTTCTTATTTTTGTAGCTGTGAATGAGCCTTAACGGAAGAAAATAAATATGCTCGTGTCATATTTTCATTAAATTAGGTTCACAGAGATCTAGCATTTTGGGAACGGGTAATATTTACAGACGAAATGGTATTCAAATCTAACAACGATGATCACATTCGTGTTTATAGACCGCAAAATTCAAGGTTCGATGAAAGATAATAATAAGAATTGTTTTGGCTTCTCAGTTTTGTTGTATTTATTAATAGCTCTTTTTTCAAAATGTTTCTATTTTGGTCATTTAATAAAGGCGTTATTTGTATATGTACATTAAATGTAAATTTTACCAAATTATATTTTTACGCTAAGTGCTAAGTAAGTTTTTCTATTTATTTAACAATTTTATAGAGATCAAGTATGGTGTTTGTCATTCATTGAAACTGATGGTAAGCAATTAAAATAAACCCGAATTACAAAACTAAAATTTGCAAAAAATGGTCGCAAAACTTGTGCTTAATTTTATTTTACAGAAGTGTACATTTCATAGTAAATTTTTTGAGAAAAGTTTTAGACACCACAGGAATTTTCAATCTTCCTTTGTTTCTGAGTTACAGCCAAAAACTCGTTTTTCGCTCATTTTGAAAATATCTGGTCTTATGTATTATGATAGAAAAAGTTCCTTGACTGGATATAGTGACGAGGTAATAAAAAATTCTGGATTGCAGTCACAAAATTTTATTTAAATTCTCGGGTCGACCGGTTTCGAGCTCCACATGAGCCTTCTTCAGGAGCTGAACAGTATTTACAAAATATTACAATTTAATAAACAGAAATAACAAAAATTATAAATTACTTACATGAGAATTAAGAAAATTTTAGATACATGGCAAAAAAATTAAAACGTAAGTGCAACATAAAGCACATGGATTTCGTCGGAAGATAAAAAAATAAATAAAATAAATTATATAAAAATTTTATAAAAAAACTAAGAACAAATGTTCTACGTGAACCACACCCATGGAACTACTTAAGTAAAGTATTAGCATGTTAAGACACTTACTAAAGTCAAGGTTTTTTATTGTTTAATTAAGTAAAATATTTTAAATTTATTTTAGTGCAATTTGTTTTTTTTTTTAAAAAAATATTTTTAAGGGTTAGAAAAATGTATTTTATGATTAAGTTTTATCCTTATTTTTTAAGCTATGTTTTAAGACGTTGGTGTATATTTTACTAATGTACATAGTATCAGTCCTGAAATTAACATTATTTTTATCCTGCTGTACGTGTAGCATTTCTAGTGTCAACCGTTTATTAAGATTTTTTTCCCTGTCAAGTATTTTTGTTTCATTAAATTTAAACTCGTGATTATTTTTTTTTTATAGCATGGTCTACCACAGCGCATTTCCCCGTTACTTGTTTTGTTCTTTGCGAAAAACAATTTCTCCTGTGCTCATCTAGTTTAGTTTTTAGATAACGTTTTGTTTGGCCCGTATATTGGGCCACACAATCCTTACAAGGTATTTTGTAGAACACGCCAGATTGACATTCAGTTGCAATTTTGGTTTTTAGTCTAGTGAATAAATTTCCAATAGTTTTCGCTTGTTTGAAACCAACGCCTACATTCAAATTTCGCGCCAATGTTTTTCTCATTTGGTCAGCCACGCCCTCGACGTATATTAATGAATAAAAATCCCTATTATTTGTTGTTTTTTCATTCCTACCATCGCCATTGTTATTATTATTTTTGTTAATTATATTTTTATTTTTATTTGTCTCATATTCATTCACCAACCCATTTACCACTCCTTTTGGAAATCTGTTGAGATGCAGTAGTTGTTTTACATATTTTACAACTTCTGCTTTGTATTCAGGTACCTTATGTATTATGATAAAGAAATATTGTTTTAACTAATCTTTTTATTTATCTTATAAGCTTTTGAATGATATATAACAAGTCTACATTCTTTTGATTTAAACATGAATAAAAGATAAATTATTAATTTTTTGGGGTAAAAAAATTGAAAATTATTAAGAAACAAATGAAAAATTAATTATATATCATTATTTGTTATTTTGAATCTATATCTATTAATTATGCACTCAAAATTATTCTTAACCAATTTATATTCGAGTTAGTTAAATTGTTATTTATCGACGTCACAGTTGGCTTTCACACAATTCGAAAAAATTAGAAACATAATTTGAGATATAAACAAATAATGACATCTAATTAATTTTTCATTTGTTTTAATAATTTTCAACTTTTTCACCTCAAAAAATTATTAATTTATCTATTACTCATGTTTAAAATAAAAGAATATAGACTTGTTATACATAATTGAAAAGCTTATAAAATAAAGAAAAACATGAGACTATTTTCAACATAGGTTCCCATTTAAAAAAACATAAGTTTGTGTTATACCTCGAGAATTATTTTGTGTTCAAAAAATCTAATTTCGCCATTTTGCTCTACCTAAAAAATGATATAAAATTTGTTAAAACAAGTTTTCTTTAATTATCATAATAAACAAGATATGAGATATTTTCTAACGGAAAACGAGTTTTGGTCTGTAGCTCAGTAACAAAAGAAGATCGAAAATTCCTGTGTGGATTATTAAACTTTTCTCAAAAAGTTGACTTTGGAAAGTGCAAACGATTTTGCTCTATTCTTAATATTACTCGAGAAACCTATTAAAAATATCGAAAATGAGACAACCTATACAGTGTTTGAGTATTATAAGAACGTTTCTTACAAAAATTTCCAGTTTTAACAATAAAATATTCAAAAATTTCAAAGGTTTATTTTATAACATGCTATTTGACAAATATTTTTTTCATGTTTTGTACCCAATGATGATAAAATAAAATCGATATTCGAATATTTGTACCTGCTATGTACCTAATGATTACGACACATTTTGAGTTACTTATCATCCTGGAACCTTTTCTACCATAGGTAGGTATAGCAATAATTCCAAAAATTATATTTTTTCCTTATTCCTTGTTTTTACAACCACATGAACAGCCGAATAGATTTTATTTATAATTGTTCACTACCATGTAACTACAAGAATAAAAAATTGTTTTTGCACATGCGGGCGTAAAAGTCGGACAAATAGCATTATTTTAAGGGCGAAATGACACTCTTTTTCGACCGAGGGCGAAAAAGTAGTCATATTCGCCTTAGAGCTTTTCGTGCCCTAGTTAAAATAATTACATCGATCATTAACTTGCTTGTTTTCACTATTATCCGTGACAACGTACATATGTCAAAGAGATTACTATGATCTAAATTTGATTTGAACATCGTTATACTTTGATCACGATGATGAAGTAACACTACTCCGGATGTGCAAAAAATATTGTATGTATTACGGGCGAAATATATTTTGGCCCTAAGTGCATTGTAACCCTCCGCTACGCGTCGGCCTTCAATCTTACACCGCTGGCCAAAATCTATATCATTTCGCCCTTAATACATAAACAGCTATTATAATTCAATTTTATATTAAAAGTTCAAATTCATTGTAACAGCACATTTGCAGTACGAGATATTTCAGAAATAAAATGGTACATTTTTGTTAAGAATCAGCAATTGTGTTCGATGTGTTTGTTTTGATAAATTTTGATTAAAAACAGTTACTCTACAATTTATGGTACTTTGGGCAACCTTTTACTAATAAAATTAATCACTAAACGATTCTCTATAATTTTTTGTTGAAAACAGTGGAAATATTTGCAAACTCCGAATGTCCGAACAAGCTAAAATTGGTAATATTATACGATTTTTACGTGAAACAAAATTTTTATTTAGTACTAAATATATTTATGAATTCAACAGATAGCCATAATTCAATAAATAGCAAATTTAATTAATTTTATCATGTAAATATTACAGTATTCAAGGTTGTTATGATATAAATAAATAGCAAATGCAATTAATTATTTTGTATGGAAATAAATAGATAAATTATTTTGCTATTACTTATCAAAAAATCTGTTGTAGCTAGCACTAATCCTCCCGCCAGTTCAGATGATGCCACAATTGGTGAAATTGTACAATAAAATAAAAATATACTTTTCTTATGATACTAAACTGAGTGTTATTATTTTTTTAACTTTTATTAATTTAAATACATGTCTACATATTTATTGATGCTGGAAATTATTATTATGTTTCTTTGCATTCGTATAATATAACTATTATTTACTATTACAAATTATTTACTATTACAATTTTCTTTTTAAAACGTTACCATTAATAATAATTTGAAATGATAGTTTCTTCGATAGTGACATTTATCTGTCAGTTACATTTAGATACATTTGAAATCTGAACTGTGTTTATCTTTAAAACATAGGCTCCAGGATTTACAAAATAGATTATTTAATATATTTATTTATAAAATATTGTGACGAGGGTTAATGGATTTGAATTTAGCCTTCACGTTTAGCGTTGTAGCCTTGTGGTTAGCATATCAGTTTTATGCCAAAGTTTGATTATTGAACTCAAAGTCAAATCCCACAAGTAAAAATATTGTTTTGTATTTTCATTATTTTGTTTAGTTTTAAATTACGCATACAATTGTTTGGTTATATTGTGTCTTTTGTTGTAAAATTTTTGTTGTATTTGTTTTAGTTGCTAATTTTTTAAAAAAATGTAGGTTATCTGACAGGTGGACGAGTGGCTAGTGCGCTTGATAAGCGCGCTGGAGATCGTAGGTTCGATCCCTCATGAAATTGTACTTTCTTTATATTTTTATTCAAACTTTGTGAGTATTTTCAGGGTAACTTAAAACGTATTTGAAACTTTTTTAAAGTTTTTAACGGTTTTTCGGGGTATAAATACGAGCCTAAACGCTAGTTTTAGGCAGAGTGTGGGCTCTCTCAAAGGAGCGTTAGCTCGCCATCGAGCCTTAGACGGTGTGTGTCGCCTTCCGCGATTCTGGTGAAGGCTAGGTGAGTTGGATTGTGATGTCCTTGACTGCCTCTGCCAGCGCTGTTGGTGCGTCCTGTCAGCCCGTGAGAGAGTGCAGAAGGTGTACCGTACCGGTGTCCGTAGCCGGTTGTTTCCATACAGTGGTGTTTGCCTACTCTGAACACACTGTACTGTATGTAAGTCAAATAAATGAATAAAGCCTTTTTTGGATAGATTGAAAAAAGTAGGAAAACAGTTTACCTTATTTATATAAATAAAAGTAGGAGATACTTTGTCATATGTTAAACTATATGTCCTCTGACGTCACTTAGATCACGTGACTTTTTCAAAATATTACTCAAATTTCAATATTTAGTTGTAAATTATCTGTGGCGACCCAGGCAACTCGCACACAGCCGCCGCGACTTTATAAAGAGACGTGGTTGTTAGGAAAAGCGAAAAAATAAAGGAGGAAGTCAATACCTTATGTTAATGTTATATATGTTCAGTTTGTAATGTCATTATTGTGTATTTTGAATTGAATAAAGTTATACTATATATTGGTGACCCCGAGACGCGAAATGCCAAATGAACGAGTGGAAGTTACCGGCGGTAATCATAGTATCGTTCAAGGAGCAGACTCTGCTTCACTATGTCGAGTCACTGTTCGATTTTCACCCTTTTGGCAAGATGAACCCGCAGTCGCAATTTGATTTGCGCAATTGGAGGCCCAGTTCGTACAGGCGAATATAACAGCCGATTCTACCAAGTTCTACCACGTCATTGCGCAGCTAGATCAAAAGTGTGCAGCTGAAGTAAAAAATATAATTATTAATCCACCAGAGACCGGTAAATACAGCAAAAAGAGAGAACTAATTCAAAGGTTGTCCACCTCCCAGATGGGAGACCGCAAACCCAGTCAATTTCTACCTCACCTTGAAACTTTAGGTGGCAATAAGGTACCAAGTGAATTAATGAGAAGTATTTGGGCTAGTCGATTTCTAGCACACCTGCAGATTGTAATAGCAACACAAGCCGGCGTGGACTTAGACAAGATTGCAGAGCTAGCTGACAAAGTAAACGATGTCGCTCGGCCACATCACCACGTAGCGGCTGCCACCACTTCACAAACGATTAAAACTGATATAATGACTCCGCGTATATTGACGACCTAACCAAGCAAATAGTAGCGTTGACACCAAACTATGGAACCCGCTCACGTTCCCCATCTTGCCAACGCGGTAAATTCAATAATTTCAATTCACAGAATCGACAACAGTCTGACATATGTTGGTACCACCGTCGATTTGGAGATCGAACTACTCGGTGTACGAAGCCGTGCTCCTACAAGCCGGTAAACGATCACGATCTCAGCAGTCAATAGCAGCGGCCAGTGACTGCTCCAACATCCCGGGCCACTTATTTGTTATTGATAAGTCTACAAAACAGCAATTTCTTGTCGATACCGGTTCAGATTTATGTGTATACCTACGTTCTGCAATCCGCGAGCATAGAACTAAAACCGACTACGAACTCTTTACAACCAATGGTACAATTATATTTACCTATGGATCGATTGACCTTCACCTAAAGTTGGGCCTTCGGGGAGATTTTCATTGGCGCTTTGTAATTGCTGAAGTAACAAAACCTGTCATAGGTGTCGATTTGTTATCTTTCTACAATCTACTCATCGATGTCCGGCACCGAATGTTGATCGACGGGATAACATCGCTCACATACCAAAATTGGTCATATAAAAGCAGTTGCTGGGACTTCACCTTATCATGAACTTAACATAACTCGACCAGCTGGAACACCAAATCGACCAGCACCTAAACATTACACTGTGCATCATATAAAAACTTCCCCATGTCCTCCTGCCTGCTGTCGCCCATGTCGACTAGCTCCCGATCGGCTACTGATAGCGAAGAAAGAGTTTGATGCCATGTTGGAATGCGAAACCGCACGAAAGTCCGATAGCTCGTGGTATTCAGCAGTACATCTGGTTCTCAAGAAAAATGATGGCTCAACAAAAGAACAACTAGTCCGTATGATAGAGAACTTCTCGCCATCTATGAGGCTAAAAAATATTTCCGTCATATGGTTGAGGCAAGAACATTTTGTATTTTCACAGATCACAAACCCTTGATATCTGCCTTTAAGACTCAACAAGACAATCGCTCGTCGCTTCAGTTCAGATATCTAGATTTCGTTAGTCAATTTACCACAGACATACGCCACGTGACAAGAATCATTTCGCCAATAGACTACAAGTTTCTCTCAATTGATCAAGAGACAGATGAAGAACTACAAAATTTATTAAAACATGGTACCTTTCTAAAACTCGCTAAAATACTAATACCAGGTACGCCTATTCCAGTTTACTGTGATATCTCTACTGCTACACTTCTTCCTTTTATTACCCTTAACTTTCGTAAATAAGTTTTCGAATCTTGTCACGACCTTAGTCATCCAAGAGCAAAATCAACAGTTAAATTAGTTACTCAACGCTTCATATGGCCTGAAGTACGTAAAGATTGCTATAAATGGACTCAGTCATGTTTGCCATGCCAGCGTTCGAAAATAACTCGCCATCCTATGGAAATTTTCAGCTACTATCTACTCGTTTTAGTCATATCCATATTGACATTATCGGGCCTATGCCTATTTTATGTGGTTATACATATTGTCATACAGCTAATGATCGGTTCACCAGGTGACCTGAGGCTATACAATACAAGACATTACAGAAGAAACCACAGTCAAAGCTTTAATATCTGTTTTGGCTGCCCGCAAAAAATTACAACTGACCGTGGACGACAATTTGAATCCGAACTTTTTAAACGAATAAGTTTGATTGTAGGGGCCTCTCATCATCCAACAACAGCTTATCACCCTGCAGCTAATGGGCTCGTCGAGCGCATGCACCGTCAATTGAAAGCAGCCATAATGTGTCAAGCAGACCAGCGATGGACTGAAGTACTTCCATTTGTTTTATTAGGGAAACGTGCCGCATGGAAAAAAGACATCCAGGCGTCTGCAGCAGAACTGGTTTATGGCGAATCACTTCGTCTTCGTGGGGAATTTTTTATTGCAACCTCCATATATCGGTCCCTATAAGATAATTGACCGAGGACTGAAGACGTTCAAGTTAGAGGTACAAGGAAAAATTATAAATGTTTCTATAGACCGGCTCAATCCAGCATATTTTGTTACTGAACCCAGATGATCTATCATAAGAACGTCATTATTGAATGCAGAACCGACAACACTTAAAAAATCAAACACACAAATCTACAGACAAAGAAGCATGACATATGTACAGAAAATCAACACGTCCTGACACGATCGGGACGCAAAGTACACTTTCTTGATTTCCACAGATCGTAATTTTCAAGAAGAAGAGGGGACTGGTGTGGCGACCTAGGCAACTCGCATACAGCCGCCGCGAAAGAGACGTGGTTGCTAGGAAAAGCGAAAAAATGAAGAAGGAGATCAATATGTCAATATTTATGTTCAGTTTGTAATGTCAGTTATACTACATATCTAATGGATATTTCGTGATATTTTCAAATTTGAGACTATTTAACGAACAAAATCTTTTAAAATTTAGTACTTAGAAGTCGTATAAAAATTCTTGCAATAGCTCTATTACAATAATCATAAAAACAAAATGAAGACATCATGCCTGGAGCATATGGTAATTTTTCTTTATCAGAAGGTGAAATTTTGCGAATGAGAGCTTTCTTCAGTTCAGAATATGGATTATTAGTTGGAGGACTTACAAACAAATCTCTAAATTCCGAAGCATATTGAGGGCCAAGGATCGAAACGATTTTATTAAATTTAGCGGCTTCTGAAGTAATTCGATGTGACGAGAAGATGTACTACATTTGTGGAAACCATAGATCAGGATCCGCTGGCCAGAATTCTGGAACTTTGAAGGTAACAGCAGAAACTTCTGAATTAGAAGGGTCTTCTTCCTTATCCGACATTATTTTAATGTCGATTTTAGGCTCACCAATGTACCGGTACACTTGCTGACATATGTAAAATAAACGTTTGGAAAGTTTTATTGTATAGCAAAGCGTAAATATTTATGGATAAATTTATTGATGACGTTTAAACAAATTACAAAATTATAGAATACTAAATATAAAACATTAGAATTCCAAAAATCAATATACACATCCCATTCTCATTGGCGACCACCGCCAAGTACAAAAATAAAATATAAACATGCGGCTAGATGCTGAGATAACACAAACATATAATTAGCGGCTGTACTATACAAATACGGACCAGTAGTGGTAGCACGCACTTTAGAATTCTATCAAAAGAGGCATTTGTTTTCGCTTTTCGCCACGAAGCGAAAATTTGGTAGCATGCGTGTGTCAAAATATTCGCCTGTAAGCGTACGACTCTTGGTGAAAGTGTCAAAGTAACGTCCTTATTTTGCCACAATTCTATTCAAAGCCAATTTACATATAATTTATACATTTATTATATACAACTGTCATAATATTTTTTATTTTAATAGTATAAAATTCAATAATTTCGGAATCGAAAAACGAATATAGAATTCTAAAGTGCATGCTACCAAGATTCGTAAAAGTAAAATCGTATTCGCCTGCTTTCTATGATAGAATTCTAAAGTGCGTGCTAGAAATATGTCATCATCATTACCGATATCTACATACAATGCAGATTGGCACACCCAGCAATGGGTAATATCCCGTGATGATATATTTATTTATTTTATTTTAATAATTCTTACATTAACATAAAATATAGAAAAGATAAAAAAGCAAACAAATAGATGTCAATTTGAAATTCATTTATTACTTTTGCTTTAATATAAAATATATAAAAATAAACAAATATAAACAACATTTTCAATTTTATAAATATTTTTCTCAATCAGAGACAATGTCGCGGTCAGTATCAGAAGAACGATCAGACCCGAGATGTATAATTAGTGGTTCTACTTCAGAAAATTCTATTGCATATTCCTGTCTCTAGGATTTCTCTATGACAGATTCAGTATGCGAAACATAATTTTGCCACTGAATTTCCGATACTTAGGCCAATGCTTCTTGCCACATTAATTTAGCCTGGTTGTCCTCAAATCCGTCTCGTCCAATGTGATTGTCGTAGTACCTTTTATATTGCGACCATACTTCTTCTATTGCATTATAATGGCAATGATACGGTGGTAACCGTAAAACTTCCATATTCATGTTCCGTTAGAAATTCTTTTAATTCATTTTTTGTCCAAGTAGTAGTTGGACGTTTTTCTAGTAACTTGGAATGATACGACGCGTTATCCATAACAATAAGAGTTGGCTCTTGGAGATTAGGTAGAAGCAGTTCCGTCAACCATTTGTTAAAATTCTCTACATTAATTTCTCCGTGGTAATCGGACGTTGTAGACTTTGCTGCAAATACCAGCGAAGAATTCGGAACAAATCCGTTTCTGCCGCCAGCACTTAAAACAATGTATCGTTTACCTTATCCCGCTGGTTTGTTTTTCACAGAGTGAACTGTGTCGTCATGCCAGAATTTTCTTTTGCTTCCTCTTGCGAAAATCCAAGTTTCGTCGAGGAATACTACATAGTATGGATGACTTGAAGATTTATTTTCCATGTAGGCACGTAAAAATTTAATGCGCTGGTCAACAACATAATTCTTTTCACAAAGAGAACGTCTGTTATCATCCGTTTTGTATTTAAATCCAATGTCAGGGAGCACTGCATTTAGAGTAGTCTTCCCGAATGAAACTGTATTCCTTTCATTTAATGCAGCCAGCAAAGATCTCAAAGTATTATGTTGTCCTACAAAGCAAGTCAGACATATAAATGACATATTTTGAAGTACTTTATATTGATAAACGTAATAGCTAAATTGTACGTACTATTGGTATACATTTCATAAATTCGTCGTCTTATTGCTTCAATTGTAAAATTTGTCAACTTTTTACGAATACTCGTCTTAGCTCTACGTTTTATAGGCGAAACAGGTTTGGAACAGCTGGCTCGTAAAACTTCACCCTTCCGTACAACCTGCCGAACTGTAGAAACGCTAATTTACAAAGCATTAGCTACTCTCTGAATATAAAATAATTATTAAAATTTTAATAATAATAATTAAAATATAAGCACCTATCTCATGGACGGCCTTAAATGAAATCAACGGTCCACTGTTATTTTTTTCTCGTGTGAAATAATCCACCAAATTCAACACCAATTCTTGAGCTTGGCTTCTTAATATTTTTCCAGGTATTATGACCCCACAAAAGCAACAAAAACGAAGAACAAAAAACTAGTAGTAACAATAAGTATTAATAATAACAAAACGTTCAAAAAGAAATCAAAAAGATACACTATCGTAAACAACAAAAGAGTATTATATTATTAAAACGACGAACTGTCAAACTTATACGTCAAAATAGTGTAAAGTAAACAGTTCGTTGATTCTAAAACAATGGTCGTCATATAAAATATCCCCCACCATTAAAATCTTAACCCATACGAATATTTTTGATGACGTATTGGTCACGACATCGCGGACATACTATATCGTATAGATGCTGAGAAAATACAAAAATATTTAGACCTAGCGATAGAAATACATCAAATCTGGAGGCAAGACAAAGTGGTCATAATCCCTATTATTATAGTTGCTATGGGAGAAATTGCATCGAAACTACATAAAAGCATAAAAACCGACACCAGGCACCCCCCAACGACGATGACATCATGACACTAGAGACAACGACCAAGGAGGGACCGAGGCCAATCAGTTCTACATCAGCCCACCATCGTCTCAATAATGTATTGTAATATTAACATGAAATGTATATTATCCTTGAGAATAAATATAAGAAAAATATCAAGTAAGGTTTTGTGAATTGTTGGGTTTCTAGACAACAAAAAGTAAATAAACATTCATTCCTATTTCGACTTAAAACTAGTCAATATCAAACGTATTTTTATATTAGAATAAATTGTTATTTTCGTTCATATTATATATATATTTTTCTACAGTTTAATTCAAACCTATTTTTACAACTGTGACGGCTCCAGCCGCCACACCTTCATCTTCATGTATTGTATATACGTGCCTAATAATAGGCCGTAGAGGTAACTGTCAGTTTATTCGAAATAAATTGTGAATAGTGCCAGCTGCAGGAATTCGAACCCGGACCCATTACTTAGCCGTGGTGACGCTCTGCTACTTGAGATATGGTGGACTCTTATCACGATAGCTAAAACGATTCTTCACTTTTCACGTTAACTGTTAGTATATCTCTCTAATGATGATATGTTTTGATACATAATTCTCACCTCTCATTGGTGCTGTAGGGGTTGTTTCTTGGTCGGGCGCCATCTTGTATCTCTGTAACTCGGAGAGAAGGATGAGAAACTTACGGGTAGCTAGTCGTGTGATCCAGGATTCTTGGGTTATTTTTGAGCAGTGAAATATGCAGTAACTTAAACTATGTTTATTTACACACTATGTACACTTTAAATAAATAAATGAGAAACAGTAATTATTATTATTCAAACCTCTGAGACTAAACATTCAGTAAAACCGAAAATATTATTTAAACTACTGTAATTAATAATAAAATTAAAAATTACCCCTAACCTTAAAATTAAATGAAAAAATCTGTTGTGGCCAGCACAATATCTCTTGCCATTTCCATTTTATGTTAATAAGTATTGTATTGCACTTCGCTATCGAACCGTTGTTTTATAACAAAACAATTACAGAACTTTCCACAAATATTGTTATTTATTGTATTTAACATGTCTTCTGCACACATAATTCTAATTATATCTATTTTTCATTGTATGAGGAAGTTCCTAAATGTAAGAGATTCTTCCATTTCATTAACAAGACTGGCGGTATTTCTGATGGATAGGTCTTTTACCTACAATTTTAAATATGTAATTAATAAAGCAATAAGAAGGATTAAATGTACTTCCCAGAAAAAGCTTTCGGAATGTTACCAAAACTGTTGATTTTTGACACTGACATCTGTCATTTACAAACTATGTTATAAACATTTGAAATTGTCAACTGGTTTCCTTAGTGCTTTAATTACTCCACTGTATAATATTAGATTATTCTATATATTATGGTCTCTTTCTCTCTAAATCTGTACAAGATATTTAAGTATATTAGATAGTGAATTTTATGTTCTTTAATATTTGTAATAATAAAAATTTCCAAAAAATTATATTTAGAAGATTTTTTTAAAAGAAATTATTACTTCCAGTTGTTAATAAAATCTAATCAGCTCTTCCCAGGAATGTTATATTGAGAAAACTGCAGTTAAATATTTTTTAAGTCTTATAGTATTTGAGAAACCGTGGCTCCAACATTCACACACACAAACACACACACATACACACACACACACACATACGGACATCAACGTAAAAATGTTATAATCGGATTCTAGAGAACTTAAAACGTGCTTGTTCACTAAAATCTGGATATGCGATTTTTAGCATGATTCCAATACCTCTCTTAGCGAGAGGTAAAAATAAGCTAGATACGCGATATACGCTATGACACGGGCCCCCATATCTGCTTGTCAAGAAAGACTAACAAAGTCACTTGATTGCTTATGCCCAATTCTAGAAATAAAAATGCCTCTTCATACTTGTTTTGAAATCTTGCTCACAAGTCACTACTGATTTGCTAATTTGCAGGGCATCTGTTGCTCTCTAAAAATATAGAATTTAATTAAAAATTAATAACAAAAGAAATATTCCAAAAAAAAAAGAAAAACATTTCGAACGGCTTTTAACGGAATCAGTGGCCCAACATTGGCTAAATATCGTTAGACATAGTTCACTCTGCGCAGAGAATACTCTGTGGTTCACGACATTTGGATAGCTTCTGAGATTGCTTTGTTACGTATTATTTTGAATATAGTATAGTATATTACTTATTAAAAAGAAGAAAAGTAATACTGTAGCACAAGTCACAAATACTTAACGCAGAGAGAACTGACAACCAAGTGACAAAATAGTGACATGATTGATATTTGATCGATAAAAATTTTATGTAAACATTGTCATGTCAACGTATGGTATAAAAATGAACTACAATTATATCAAATAATTTTATAATCCGTAAAAGGAATAGAGATTGACTTAGTAATATTTGTAAATTTTATTAATGTACAGGATGTAAGAGATATAAGTAGGTACATTAAATTTAAGCAGTGATAAAACTCGTCGAGAGCACAATATTTCTTAGTAACTTTTTTTTGTAAACCTAGATAATGTGTTAAAAATCTTCAAAGTTTTGTAAAAAAATTCATTACCTGCCTAAAAATACTATAAAAATGAGAATTCAAAAAAATGTTACAATGAAATATTGTTGCTCTCGACGAGTTCTGTCAATGTCACTTACTCTTTTTTGTATCACCAGTGTATGTCTCGAAATTGGAAATATCATTTTGACAAAATAAATCGCGATTCGAAAAAAAGTTACTAAGAAATATTGTTTTTCTTGCCGCGTTCTATCGCTGGATAAATTTAATGTACCTACTTATTTCTGTTACAGCCTGTATACGTTTCTTAATACTAGTATTTTTTTCTTCTTTATTTAAAAATAAATAATTTCTACAATTTATATTTCATTTTATAGGGTTTTTTAAAGTTGAGGACGTAAGTTTTCTGCCTAGTCATTTTCACTATAATAAATATTTCGCGTTTTGGAGTCTTTGTAGGGACTTATTTTTTTGCAGTACACAGCTCTTCAGACCCTTTATATTTTTGCTGCCTTAGTTATTTTTCAGGGATTTAAGGTTTTTTTTTGGGATTTGGGTTTTGGAAGCCACTGAGCCTGGTGTTGAGTACATAAAAATAAAACACGTTTAAGGTTTTCAATGAACATAAACATTGATCTACCACTCAGACCGATAGTCTCAGGAATAAACTCCCCTACGGATGCTCTGTCAAAATACCTTGCCAACATATTAAAAGGACTTGAAAATGATACATTCTTTGTCAGAAACTCATTTGAATTCCAGCAATTCATATGTACTAACCATCTACAGGAAGGATATAGCTTAATCTCTCTGGATGTTATATCTCTGTATACTAACATACCAATTGATCTAGTAACAGCTGCCATAACCAAAAACTGGAACATCATATCCACTAAAACCAAAATTAGTTTAGAAGATTTTATCGAACTAATCACATTTTGCCTTACGGAAAGTTCATTTCAGTTCGAACAATCATTCTACAAGCAAACATGGGGTGTTGCTATGGGCTCGTCTCTATCCCCAGTAATAGCGAATTTGGTTATGGATGAACTACTTAACGCTGTCAAACCATTGCTTCCCTTTGACATTCCTTTCCTGAAGAAATATGTTGATGATCTTATCTTAGCGGTACCAACAGATCAAATTCAAAACACACTCGAAGTTTTTAATAATTATAATACACACCTACAATTCACAGTGGAAATTGAAACCCAACAAAAAATAGCTTTCCTTGACATGACCTTAATACATAATGAAAATGGCACTATCTCAACTAAATGGTATAGAAAACAAACAGCAAGCTCAAGATATTTAAACTTTAATTCTAAACATCCTTTATCACAAAGAATTAATAATGCAACAAATTTATTCAATAGAGCACTTACACTAACTTCAAACACTTATCATAATGAAATTTGCAATGAAGTATCACACTTACTAAAATTAAACAATTATCCCACCAGCATCGTAAATTCATTGAAACATGATATTTTAAACAAAATAAGAAACACAAATCAACTAAATAATGCTACCATTAATAATGTAAACAGGATAATAACTAACAACAATGTAAACCAGCATAACACAAAGGAATGTTTTTATTCTATGAAACATATAGATGGGATAGCAACTAAACTTAAGAAATGTTTTACGAACCATTTAAATATTGGAATTGGCTTCAAACAAGTAAAAACAGTTGGTAATCTATTTAGTTCTTTGAAAGCAAAAATAGACAAAAATATCCAATCCAACATCATTTACAAAATTCCTTGTGAGAATTGTACGGCATTTTACACAGGTCAAACTGGGAGATACCTAAAAACTAGATTGAATGAACATAACAAAAATTGCAATAAAAATCCAAACACTAACAACAAATGTGCTCTAGTTCACCATGCCCAGTCCGAGAATCATACATTTAATTTTAACAATACAACAATACTCGATAAAGAACACAATTTACATAAAAGACTTACACTAGAAATGCTATACATAAATCATGACAATAACAACATAAATTTAAAAACAGATACTATGTACATCAGTAAAATATATAACAACATTTTAAAATATAACAAAACTTAAAACTAAAATTAAACAACTTGCAACACCTGGTAGACTATAAAATAAACAAATAACATACAGCTACCTCTATTGGTTTTTAATACAAGCTATAACCTTCAGAAGATTTAAACCGTTTGGCGCGATTTTGTAGTTAATTAAAACCTTTACTTAACTGGTCATGTCTAAACTTTACTTAGTCTAAGGTGTCCGTTAGGGTGTGGCACACATAATTTCATATATTTTTTATATTTTCATTTTTTTATATATGTTAGACAATCATATTTTTATATGTATTATTTTATATTGACAACTGTGTTAAATATTATGTTTAACAATTTCAATTCCATGAATTTCCATGTTATTTATTAATTTATTTATTTATTTTTTAAACTACATTACACACTACATGTATTGCTACTGGTTTACAAAGTTCATGTAAGTCTCTAGTCATATAATTTATGTTAAAAATAGTAATTCTGTACTCATATAAATAATTGTTATTGTATAGCTCCTGAAGAAGACCCATGTGGGGTCGAAACGGTCGAGACTGAATAAATTTTAGTGGCTGATATCCAGAAATTCCTTTATTTACATAAACAATAATATTAAATATTAACTTTTACATCAAATATTACACTTTTCAGAAAAACTTAAAATTGACATTTAATTATGACATTCACAGACTACTTACCCCTTTTTGTCATATTATTTCTGTTTCTAGTGATACCAACTCTATCAATAACTTACACCTGGTCTAACCTGGAAGTAGCCTGTTCGTGCTCTGGAAGACACGGAGCATTACCACCGGACTGACGCTCGTAGTTATGCTTCTACTACGAAAGCGCCCTGTCAGCTCTTAGCTGCTATACTCGTTTCTAAGGGTCCCATCGGACGACATCCTTGGCTGAAATTCCCACACATTGACACTGTAGAACAACTGGGACTCCCGGGTTTCTGTTGCAGTCTATCATGGCAGGTAGGCGTGGTAAGGTTATGGCGCGACCGGCATTTGTTGGCCAGAGAGCTGGATTCAGTCCTTCTGTATTCTCCCCTTTGTAGAATTATTTTATTTGCGAAGTATCCATGATATGTGTTTTTATTATTTTAAAACTAGAAGCTTTAGAAATAATTGTTTTTTTAATTAAGTGAATTATTCTTATGTATTTTTATGTCAAGTTGTTTTGTATAATTGTGAATTTGAAGATAAATAAAAGATAAAGATTATTAAATATACGTCTATAGTTTTATCAGAAGTGGGATACACCTGAAGAAACGCATAAATTAGTTAGATCTCAAAATGAATGAAGAAGATAATCAGAATACAACTAGTGTTAGCGGTCCTGAAACTAATATACCAATTTTGAATATTGAAGATATTATAGCCGCTACGACGCGTGCCATTCTACAATCTACAAGAGTTCAACCAGAAGAAAGACAAATGTCACTGAGTTATAAGTGATATTGGAGCTCAAATTTCTGTATTTACTGGAGAATCAGACGATGATATTTTGATTTGGATCAATCGAGTGGATGAAATCCGTACTGCATATGGAATTAATGATAAAATTATTAAAGTGCTTGCTACGAAACAGTTTAGAAGTCGGGCGAAAGATTGGTGCGAGTGTTCACCAGGCATGATTAATAAAACGTGGGAACAGTTAAAGCATGAAATGAAGATGCTGTTCTGTAATTATGAAAGTCATGTGAGCCGAGTAAGAAAAATGGAATCCAGATGGAAGGTAGGAGAGAAGTTCTCTGAATACTTCTACGATAAATTAAAACTCTGCAATAAGTTGGATTTAGTAGAACCTGATACTATTCAATATATGATCGAAGGAGTTGACAATTATGTTTTGCAAACACAAGCTATCGCTGCCAAACAAGTCAAACTTAATGAATTCTTAGAATTCATGAATCTTATTTCACAAAATGAAATCAGACGTTCGTCTCGAGATCCAGCCGCCGTTATGTTAAAGAAGAGTGGTACATACTTCCGACCAGCAGAAGCAATTAGACAGAAGACAGAGAACATCAGATGCTATAATTGTAATCAAGAGGGACACTACGCCTCTTCATGTGAGCAACCTAAACGAGAACGAGGTTCTTGTTTTTCGTGTGGAGAACATGGACATAACTTCCGAAACTGCCCAAAAAAGCAAAGAAGCGAGAAATCTACTGCTTCTATATTAGTAATAAAAGGAAAACGATATAAGACTCTTACAGAAGCAAGCGATATCACCGACAGGGAATCCGAAGGAAAAGGGCTTAAAGAACTTCGGAAAAACATCAAAGAACTAAATGCGCAGAATGCCAGGCTACAGAAGGAACTTAGTGAAGTTAAGTTCGAGGCGACGGAGCAGATGAGAAACCTTGAAGAAAAATGTACAAACCTCGAAAAGGAAATAAGAGATTTGAAAAACAAAACGAACAAATGGTTCGGGTGCCGAAACAAATGAGCGAAAAGTTGAAGGAACTTCAAGCAGCAGATGAAAAACGTCATGAGCAGGCCATACAACTTAGACATGAAGCTGATGGCGCAAGAAAATAGAGAAATATTCTTGAACAACAAAGTACTCCCCTGCATGAAGACATAGAATTCGACGATGATAAAACACAGCTCCTTCAGGAAATTGAAAATCTGAAACAAAATCTGGAAGACATGACAAATAAATATGAAAGAAATATTGTACAGTTTCAGGAAGAGTTAGAGGGACGCGAAAATGATACACACGTGGAAATAGTAGAAGAAAGACGGAAATTAGAGGAATCCAAACTTCAGCGAACATTAGAACGAGTCAAAATACTGAAAAATCAGTTACCGCCGCATCCGCCAACACCAACTGCCTGGATCAAAAGTTTTAAAATACGTCAATTTATTTATGGTCGAGTCGACCATAAGTCAGAATGGCCGAAACTGTAGAATTATTTTATTTGCGAAGTAGCCATGATATGTGTTTTTATTATTTTAAAACTAGAAGCTTTAGAGATATTTGTTTTTTTAATTAAGTGAATTATTCTTATGTATTTTTATGTCAAGTTGTTTTGTATAATTGTGAATTTGAAGATAAATAAAAGATAAAGATTATTAAATATACGTCTATACCTTATTCAGTTGTTTTGTATAATAAATAGCTAATTACTAAGGGCACCGGCGCCAATTTTTTTGTAATTAAACGTACTGTAACGGGCGGGTGCGTAGGGTGTAGTGAAAATCACCCTCCGTTGACGTACTGAATTAAAGCTCAGACAGCCACAGTAAGAATATAAATGAAAGTTATACTTACCTGTGTCACTACGCTGACCTGTGCTGACTCTGGAAGGGGTTGACGGGGTTGTTTCACAAATAATTAAATATTTTAGAAAAAATAATAATTATAATTAAAATTTAGAAAAAACAATGTTACACACAAAAATAATATGAAATATGTATTTAATTAATCAAAATTTCGTTCGACTGTTCGCCTCCACGATCGGGCTGAGAATCACTCTCGTCCGTGGATACGAACATTTCCTAGGCTAGTTCAATTGACAACGTTGACACTTTTGCTAGTAATATTCCGCTTTTTCCAATATTCTGCAAAAACACTGAGCGGAAGTTCGCCAGCCGCATGTCAGCGATTTGCAACAGTCACGGAGTTCATTCTATGAAAATACTGAATTACACAAACTTTGAGTTCACACACGTGGCTGTTACGAATCGAAGACCAAACCGCCGACAAATATTTAGAGCAAAATTTATGAGTGGACGCTCACAAGTAGGAGGAATTTGTTTCATTATTACCTTAGTCACATTATCTATAAGAACAAAAAAAATTCTGGCCGTATTGAGATGTTTCTAAAGTCCAAAACCCAACCACCAGTATTTAAATTAAATTATCCAAATTGCAAAGCAATTATTGATTTTACTGAAATTAAAGTAAAACAAGTAAAATCAACATATTTTTATGTATTCTTACTATAAGATTTCATTACGGTTAATTTTTTTTTGTGGCAATTTCTTAGACTGGAATGATAAGTTTTGTAAGAAAATGTAACGGTGGGAGGGCAAGTGATTTGTTTATCACAAATGATACAGGATTTTTAAATAATATAGAACCAGGTGATTTAATACTAGCAGACAAGGGTTTTCTTTGAATTAAAATTACCCATAAAAATTCAACTACTGTTATGTCTCCTTTTCTCCAGTCTGTTCGACTTATCGAAGAAGTTCATCATACATATAAAATTGCTTACGTCAGATACATGTGGAAAGATCCATTGAACTCATTGATGATTAAAATGATAAAATAAAAATGAATATAGACAATGTACATAAATTTTATTCCTTTCTCCTCGTATATCGTATTTTACTATTAAATCAGTAATTTCTGTTCGCCGGAAAGTAACGATGATACGAAATACATTTGTACTCATATACATGACATCACCATCCCATAATATGTTCGCAGTTTGTCCGCTAACGGCACTGCAGGACAATATATGCACGGAACCTATACGTAACGTATCTAATTAAAAAAAGTCCTGTGTGATGTCAAATGTCAAACAATTACAGTGGAGTTAAATAAATGTTTAGAATCTTCTTTCTTTTGATTTAACTCAGTAACAAAGACAGTTAATCAAACAGTGATGCAGTTATTTGCATTGGTAAATTCGGCCACAATCTAACTGTCCACAATTGGTAAATTGTTCGATTTACTTTGAACAATAATAATTCTTGGAAAGTTTTATATAAATTTACTTATTTTCGGCAGCTTTTTGGCTCTATAGCATATCAAGTTGTTAATAAAGTGTTCAATGTTCCAAATAGATTATGTATGTTGGTCATAAGAAATGAAATGGTGGTTGCTTAGCGCATAGCACCTGACGTAATAAATGACGTCGAAAGGCTTGGGGGTAGGTTTATTCTTAAGATTTAGGTGCGAATTTTTCAAGATACTCCCATAAATAAATAAATATATCATCACCATTATATTAAACAAATATTCCATTTATATTTAATAATAATATTTAAGTACTATCATTTTCAATTACTAGGTTTTGAAAATAGTTTCAGATATAGTCAAAATTGCACGAAACTGTTTATATGCAATTTTCAAAACAAGTCTACAGAAAATAGTTTCGGCGTATGGGCATTGACAGATTCTCTTCGCTACAAATACTTCAATTTGCCACTATTCTATTTTTTTTTTTTTTTTTGTACCACTACGCACTAAAACTACATAACTGCCAGTTTATTTATAGGTTAGTAATACACAGCGGCAGAAACGTTATGCTATGCATGCGCAATATCGGAACTGAATATTGTGTTTACATGAGTAGTTTTGAAAATATAGCTTTAGAAATTTTCAAGTCAAACCCATGAATTTTAGTTTTGGTATGAGATAAACCGCTTTGACAATATATATATGTAACAGTGATATCACTGTCACCTTAGAAACACTATGACATTGAGTGACAAGACAGTAGATTTTGTTTATTGTTAAATATAATATTCAGTACAATCAGATTTATATAACGACTGTAAAAACCGATTCTTCATAGGTAAGACGTTATTATTGTGTTCAAATGATATTATTGTACATGATACTAATTAAAATAAAACTTCATAGAAACTAATCGGTCTACAGTGATTTAACCAAAGAAAGGATCTTATAAATCGGTTTTTTTGGTCTGAAAATGGAACCATTGCAAGTAAAAATTAGAATAGAGAAAGATGAATCAACATTAAGAATCAAAACGATCAAACAATTGAATGTCGAAGTTATTTATGAATTCCCACCTGAAGACCAAGTAGCTGCCCAACATGAGGATCTGTTTAATATATGTACAGTGAAAAATACATGTAAAAGTCTAACGAAAACAGGTCAATACAGAAATATAAATGTGACACTTAGTAGTGAAATTATGCCACAATACTTTGACATTGACAAAAATTTTGTATTTAATGGAAAATATTTAGAAGAAGTGCAAACAGCTGGGAATACAAGTCAAGTTAAAATTAAGACAAAGGATGACAAAGAAGAATTATGGAAACTAATAAAAGGATTGACAGCACGTTTAGAAATAAAAGAGAGTAAAAGTGTCAATTTATCACAAGTTCAACAACTATTTGTTTTAGAAAAATTTTCGGGTCGACAAAATGCTATAGAATGGATTAAACAGTTTGAAGATGAATGTACACGCCATCAAGTCACATCAGATGAGAACAAAATTCAAATATTAAGAATATTTCTTGAAGAAAATGCAATCGAGTGGTATAAAGCTAAATTAGCAAAACTAACAATAAAAGAGAGATGGCAGACATGGAAAACATCATTCAAAGAAACTTATGCTGATAAAAGCTGGCAAACAATACGATACGCTTATACCTTCCGGTATATAAACGGCTCATTATTGGATTATGCTTTAAAGAAAGAACGACTTCTACTAGAAACTGAACCTAATATAACAACGACATCACGTATAAACCATATAGTTATTGGTTTACCGTTTTATATTCAAGATAGATTAGATAAGGAGGAAATTACAACAACTGAAAAACTAATGAATCAATTACGTAGATATAATCAAGTTCCTCAAATAAGATCAAAGAAAGAATCAACTAACAGCACTCAAGGAGGTATCACCAAAACAGATAATCGAAATAAGATCGAGAAAAAGCCATGCAGTATTTGTGAATCGTTAGGGAAAGAAGGTCATTATCATCCAGTGGAATTGTGCCGAAATAAGAAGAATTTCGAGAGGAAGGCTGTAAATATGTTAGAGATTAATGAAGATCAATCTGTACAAAAAAACGACGAGACGCACCACTGATTAAACTTAATGTTAAATTAAATAAAATAAAGGAAATAGAAGCCATTTATGATAGTGGTTCAAATGTAACATTAGTTAATTCTAAGTTAATTAAAAATATAAAAGATGAAATTATTCAGAAACAAATATTTAAAACGATCAGTGGTGCTGTCGAGAGTTATGGGAAAATAAAATTACCACTTAAAATAAATAAGATTGAGAAAGAGATTAAAGCTTATATTATTAAAAACAATAAGTTTTCATATGATATTTTACTAGGTTTAGATGCCATTCAAGAATTCAAATTAATACAAGATGACAAATTAAATATTTATCAGAGAATAGAAGATAAAAAGATTGAAAAAAATAGAGGTGTAGAAAAAGATGACAAAAGAATGAATAAATTACAAAATAATCTGCATGTAATAAAGCAAGAATATGATAATATAGATAAGATAAAGATGGGAAACAAGATAAGTGAAATACAAAAAGCAGAATTGTTCGATTTAGTGAAAGAATTTTCTCACATATTTGCTACACATAAATATGATGTTGGATGTACTAAAACTCACGAAGCACATATTAAGTTAATAGAAAATAAATAAATATCAAAGAAACCATATCGTTGTGCAATTCCAGATCAACTGGAAATAGAAACTCAGATAAAAAATTTACTAAAACACAAGTTAATAGAAGAATCCAGTTCACCATATTCTTCACCGGTAACGTTGGCATATAAAAAAGAAGAAGGAAGGAGATCTAGACTGTGTATTGACTTTAGAGAACTAAATAAAATCCTTGTTCCTGAATCACAACCATTCCCAAGAATTGAAGACATAATAATAAAAACTAAGAACTGTAAATGGTACACCGTAATGGATATTAATTCAGCATTTTGGACAATCCCAATTCGTGAAAAAGACAAGTACAAAACTGCATTCGTGACACAATCCGGTCACTATCAATGGACACGCCTACCATTTGGATTAAAAATATCACCGGCCATATTTCAGCGAATTCTGTGAAATATTCTGCGTAGAGAAGGCCTACAAGATTTCTGTGTTAATTACATAGACGACATATTAATATTCTCGAAAGATTTTCAAGAGCACTTAAATCATATAAGAAGACTACTAAAAGCAATGGAGAAAGAAGGATATAAACTAAAATTATCCAAATGCTGCTTTGCACAATCAGAAGTAAAATACTTGGGGCATACCTTAGGATCTAATTTTGTTCGTCCACATTATGATAATGTACAGGCAATACGAGACTTTCCTACTCCACAAAACAAAAAAAATGTACTAGAATTTTGGAACCACTTCATTCGCTTTTACGTAAAGATGTTGTATTTGAGTGGACATCAGAATGTGAGAAAATATTTCGACAAATAAAAGAATACTTGTGTACCCGCCCAATACTAGCAATCTTTGATCCAGATCGATTGACATACATTTTCACAGATGCGAGTGGTATAGGAATAGGAGCAGTTTTAAAGCAAGTTCAAAATAACGGAGACTTATTATCAGTTGCATATTTTTCAAAAAAATTAACACCAACTCAAAAAAGAAAAAAAGCAATCTACTTGGAATGTTTGGCAGTAAAAGAAGCAGTACAATTTTGGCAGCACTGGTTACTGGGGCACCATTTTGAAGTCATATCCGATCACAAACCTCTAGAGAATCTAAAAATAAAGGCAAGAACAGATGAAGAATTAGGAGATTTAGTATACTACTTATCGCAATATAATTTTACCATACGTTATATACCTGGGAAAACAAACGAAGAAGCAGATGCCCTTTCAAGGAATCCAGTTTTAGAATGTTTTCAAAATAATGAGGACATATTGCAAGTTGTCAACTTTATCCAAATGAAAGAAATAAAAGAAGACCAAAAAAGTTACGAAAAAGAGTTGATGGCAGAAAAACATATACATACAAAAAAAGACATTATCTACAAAAAAGTCAAGAATCGAGAGAGAATTTTTGTATCAAAAGAATTTGGAATACAAGTTGTACACAAGATTCATCTCTATTATGGTCATATTGGTACACAACTTATGTCAAAAAAATACGTCCATTCTACTACTTTAAAAATTTAGATAAGACAATTCGAGCTTATTGCGATGCATGCGAGATATGTAAGAAAAACAAGTCTCGTCGATCTAGGGAAATTGGTCAGTTGTCACAATTAGGTCCAGCAAAAGAACCCTTTGAAATAATGTCCCTGGATACGATAGGTGGTTTTATGGGATATTGATCATCAAAAAAATACCTGCACCTTTTGGTGGATCATTTTTCTAGATATGCATACACATATTCTTCATCTAGTCAGCAGGCATCCGATTACATAAAATTAATAAAAAAAACATTATAGAGAAGAATAAAATAAAAGTCTTACTTGCAGATCAATACCCCAGTATAAATTCCACACAATTCAAGAATTTTCTCCATCAACATGGAATTACATTAGTTCTGACTGCAGTAGACTGTCCGTTTCCAAATGGTTTAAATGAAAGATTAAATCAAACTTTAGTAAATCGTATCAGGTGTAAAATTCGTGAACAACCTAATTATCCCTGGCCTAAAATAGCAAAGGAATGCACACAAGAATACAATCGGACGACTCACAGTGTAATACAATTTTCCCCAGAATATTTACTAAACGGAACACTATCAACTATTATACCAGCAGAAATATACACTCCTACAAATTTATTAGCAGACCGCAAACAAGCTTTTGAGAATTCCTAAAAACAACATGAAGCAATTAAAACCAGGGTAGATAAAAAAAGTTTAATTATTTTTTAAAACAAGGAGAATTGGTATATGTGGAGAAAGGTAATAAACTAAACAGAAACAAATTAGACGAGATTCGAGACGGACCATTTAAAATTCTGCAGAAAATATCTAATACAATTTATGAGGCAGATAGTGGAAGAAGACGTTCAGAAGCAAATTTTTATCACTCTAGTAAGCTGATTCCTTCTTCAAGGGGGGGAGATGTAACAGTGATATCACTGTCACCTTAGAAACACTATGACATTGAGTGACAAGACATTAGATTTTGTTTATTGTTAAATATAATATTCAGTACAATCAGATTTATATAACGACTGTAAAAACCGATTCTTCATAGGTAAGACGTTATTATTGTGTTCAAATGATATTATTGTACATGATACTAATTAAAATAAAACTTCATAGAAACTAATCGGTCTACAGTGATTTAACCAAAGAAAGGATCTTATATATATATATATATATATATATATATATATATATATATATATATATACTCGTATATATATATTAACTCAAAAAAATGTTCGCAGGGTAATACGCTCTAAAGCAGCTGTAGACACGTGTTTCGCTCTTATTAGAGCTCATCAGTACAGCATAGCTAGTTAATATATATATATATATATATATATAATAACTTTATTTAGCATAAAAAAGCTATACAATAATAACAAAAAATAAATTTTCATATATACAATAAATATACAATATACAATAATACATAAGTATAACCTATTTACTTAAATAATACTCTCTTAATTTAATTTTTTTTAATTCTAAATTTTTGAACTTAACAGGTCATCATTCATCAATCATTATAAATTTTTACTCCTTTAAAAAACAATGTATTTTGCCCTTGTATTGTGTTTCTTTGTAATGTGTAATATTTGTCATTATTTCGAGTTTTATAGTTATGTACCTGTTCAATTTTAATTTATTTATTTTGAAAGTACTCAGGTTGAAGCCCTAACTTTATTTTATGTATCAATAATATTATCTGCATTTCCTATTGCAGTTTAAAATTATTAACATTAACTAGAGATAGTAAATAGAAAACCGGCAAATTGTAACAGCACTAGTAAGCAGCCAAATACACATTTGTTGCTTCGGTCAAGTTTCCACCGTGAGCTCTAATAAGAGCGAAACACGTGTCTACAGCTGCTTCAGAGCGTATTACCCTGCGAACATTTTTTTGAGTTT
Organism: Ophonus ardosiacus; assembly: GCA_943142095.1. Taxonomy (NCBI): domain Eukaryota; kingdom Metazoa; phylum Arthropoda; class Insecta; order Coleoptera; family Carabidae; genus Ophonus; species Ophonus ardosiacus. Next base: position 32,080,933 of record OW964831.1, on the reverse strand, counting down.
TTATAACTTTACGCTCACGTTATATATATATAATTATATTGTTTTTTGTATACATATAAATATATACATGACGTCTTCAAAACTAAAAACGTTCCGAAAATGGTTGCATGCTGCATATGAACTTAGTAAATGTCTAAATGATAATTTTTGTAAAATTCTTACAATTTATTGTTGGCATATATTTTTAGCAACAGATTAAAAAAAATTTCTTTGAGCAAATATTTAAATTCTACGGTTAAAATAATATAAATCGAAAAGAACATAGAGTTATTATTAGTTGCAATTGCAAATTGAGTAAAAATTACGATAGCTTGACTCATACGTTGAAAACATTTTGTAAATTTTCGTGTGATCACGGCTTCAAAATTTAACGGCAATATCGAAAACTGTATCTGAACGTCTTATAAGTTGGCAATCTTTGTAAACGATCGTAAAAGTTCAAGATAAATCGGTATTCATGCGGTCGTTTTACGGCTTATAGATTTTCGGTACTTGACGTAAACGCATGTCAAACACTTTAGTACAAATAAAATAGTTGTTCATGGTAGTGAAGTTTTTCCCCGCCACGTGCGCTCTTCGACTGGGAGCAGAGCAACCTGAGAATTTTGCTGCGCCATCAACTTCTGCAAACTTCTTCATTTTACATGGCTTCAACCGGCATCGAGCAAAGTTTTACCGTCTATTTAAATCTCAAACATAAATTACGGAAAGAGTTCCTTTTCAGTCTTGTTGATTTTACTACGTCTTAAAGTTGTTAGTTGTAAAAGAAAATTGAAAAAAAGATTTCCTTCTAGCTATGAAAAATGGATTTACACAAGCGCTTATGTAACTTATAAATTTCGTATTAAAAAATTACTTTGTGTAAACGTTTTAACGACTTACAAACTTAAATTAACAAGATGAAATTGAATTAAGCCGTGGAAAATAAAAAAAATTGGTTAACTTTCCAAGCACGAAGGTAATTTATCTTTTTTACGGTATTTTTAACAGTCTATATTAGATTATAAGTAATGATAATTTGTTTATTAGATAAATGTTTTTTAAATTCAGTTTCATCAAAAGTGTTACATTGTGCGCAAATTGAAACATTCATTATTAAACTACTCATATTTCTCTTAAAACAAACGTAATTTTTGATAATGTGTGCCTTTTCGTAAATAAATTGCTTGTAGATAGAATGATATTTAACAATGATTTTTATTACACTAGAATGATTGAGATTATATACATTGTTCATATATTTTGGATTTTTATTTTAAATATGTATAAAGTAATTTTTTCTAACAATAATACACGTCACACGTCACCATTCTTTGCTTCCAGTGCTTAAAAGATCCTACCTAATCTTCTTTAGGAATGCTGAATGCTCTCAAATAATCATGAACCAGCATCAGTCTTCACACGAAACTGTAAATTTTAAAAAATCTGATGTGCCCAGCACATGACGGATGGCCAATTCCATGTTTAAAGTAAAGGGAAAATGAAAAGGCAGAAGACTTACGTCATCGACCTGAATAAAACCTTATAAAATGAAATATAACTTATTATTTATTTTTAAATACAGACCAGAAAAATATACTAGTTTAAGAAACGTATATATTAATGGAATATACAAATATTTCTGCCAATCTCTATTCCTTTTACGAAATATAAAATTATTTGAAATAATTGTAGTTGATTTTCATCCCATACGTTGCCATGACAATTTTTACATTAAATTTTATATCAATCGAATATCGATCCTGTCACTATTGTCACTTGGTTGTCAGTTTTCTTTGCGTTAAATATTTGTGACGTGCTACAGTATTACATGTCTGTTTTAATAATATACTTAAAATACAGCCATAATAATGCCCAAAAGCTTTAACAAAACAATATCAGAAGCTAACCATAAATGCCGTGAACTATTTCGAACGGAAATTGTTCAACGGTGGGCCATTAATTCCGTTGAAAGCCGTACGAAAGGTATTTTTTTTCAAATATTTCTTTTGTTATCAATCTTTAATTAAATTATGTATTTTTAGAGAGTAACAGATGCCCTCCAAATAAGCAAATCTTGACAAGCAGATATGGAGGTCCTTGTCAGAATGTTCAATAAACCACATGAAATTGGAAAATCATGAAATTTGTCATTCTGTCACGAGCCCCCATATCTGCTTGTCAAGAAAGACCAACAAAGTCACATAAGTGCTCGCGCCTTATAAATTAGTATTCCATGTAAACGTAGTAGTATATGACGTCATTACTTTAGAGATATTTTTTGATGACGTAAGTCTTCTGCCTAATCATTTCTACTATAGCAATGACCTTTAAGTAACGTTTCACTTCCGGTTGATCATTTACAAACAAAATCTAATTTGTTGTTTTAATAAATAGAAAAGTCTGTAATATGAAATTTTGGACTATATTTTATGTTTTTCATCAAAAATCTGATAAGTACATTAAATATAACCAGTGATAGTATTTGGCAAAAGCAATAATATTTCTTAGTAACTATTTTCGAAATTGCAATTTACCTTTTGGAAAAAAATATTTCCAATTTCGAGACATATACTGGTGAAACAGAAAAAAGTAAGTGAAATTGACAAAACTCGCCGAGAGCAACAATATATCTTCAGGGCCGCATTTATATCTTCAGAGAGCCGAGGCGCAGTGACCTGTTGAGGCCCTTATTTTTATATACTTTAAAATATATCCGGTGAAAAGCACCTGTCTATTTTAAATTAAAGGATAAGTTGTTAATAGTTATTAAATCAAAATAAATTATGGAGTATTAATAATAGTAAATAATTTTATTATCATTAGTATCACATAAACAAAAAATAAAATATTATATAAATGCACGGAATGGCTGTTGAGTAAAAGCGTTGTTTTTATTTTAATGTGTTATTACCTGTAACACTGGTTTCCTCCTGAATAAAATCAACAGCAACTACGCGAGTAAAACGTGAGTAAAGGTACAATCGCACAAAAGTTGTCAAATGTATACGAATGAGGTATACAATATCAAGAATTTGGAATGAGATACATACATAATCACTTTATCACTAACTAGATGGTAGTGGCAGTAACAGTAAAAATAACAATTATGAATAGATTCAAAATCAAAGCTTATAATAGCAAGTGTTTTAAGTTTTAAGATTATTTTTTGTAGTTTATGAACAAAATAAAAATGTATGAAAAGTACTTTTTTCTGAAGCTGCCCGGAAGATGAGGCCCCCAGCTAGCGTCTCATGCGCCTCTGCTTAAATTCGACCCTGTATATCTTAGTAACATTTTTTTTAATTCTCATTTTTTTTAGTATTTTTAGGCAAGTAATAATCTTTTTTACAAAACACAATATCTAGAAGGTTTTCCAAAAATGTTATTAAGAAATTTTGTTGCTCTTAACGAGTTCTATCACTGGTTAAATTTAATGTAATTTTTTTGTTGCACCCTATATAGTTATAATCTAATATGTTGTTTAATAGTTATTTGTGTATCAAGAGCGTAAAGTGGATCTTTGTTGCTCGCGCTCGAAAATTGAAGCGCGAGCGTAGCGGGCGCTACAATCGAGCGAGAGCAATAAAGATACTTTACGCTAGAGATGCACACATAATTTTTTCTACGACTTTACTAACCAAAATAGAAAAACATAATAATACCTATTTAGTAAGTTCAATTCAACCTCAACCAATTTCTGTTTTGTGTTGTGTGTAACCATGACGATGTGAGTATCCAAGTAAATAAATACAAAATTTTGTCAGCAAAATATAGTGATTTTTCCTGCACTCCTCCAGATATATTTGAAACAGCGCAAAATACTTCCTTGAATTTATTATCTGCAAAATCAAAAGCATTATACGAAAAGAATTATAACCTCTCCATTGAATGGTGTAAGTTAAAAAAATCAAGAATTACAGTGAAAATGTCTTACTAGCTTACTTTTTGTAAAAATCTAATGAAATCGTCTTCTCTTTGGTCTATTTATTCCATGCTAAAATCAACACTAGCACTTAAGAACTGAAAACTCTAGTGAGTGTCACAGTCAGAGTCTAATTTATTTTCGTCAGCTGTTTTAATAATAATAATAATAATAATAATAATAAAAATAATAATAATAATAATAATAATAATAATAATAATAATCAAAATAATAATAATAATAATAATAAAAATAATAATAATAATAATATTTTTTTTTACCTCGAATAGGGCATCAACTGCTAAGGTTATTAGCCCGCTTGTTTCTTATTCAATGTAAAAATAACAACATCCTTGCAAATAAATTTATATGTATGCAAATACGAAATATAACGTGAAGTATAATGTATAAAATGTAGCAATATTTACGTATATAATTATAAAGAATAAAAGTATTAAAAACAACAAAATTCATATTTAAACGGGAAACTTTTAAAGAAGAAATCAATTGCATTTTTTTTTTAATTTGAAAGTCTATAATTTTTCATAAATATTCACCGCACGCAAAATATTGCGAATTTTACCAGAGTCTGATAGAAGCAAAGAAAGGTCTTGATCCAGTTGATATAGCCGTCTGAGTGGATCATACAAAGAAAATAAATATCCTTCCCTATTTCATGAAGATGTTTCATGAGGGATAGGATATTCTGGATTATTGGGTCAACGGAAAAAGGGTTTGAGATGGCTTGGAGGACGCTCAATGAATCGGTAACTACGAGGAACTTCCTAGAAGTTGGGACGAACTCGCAGTAGCGTAGAGCTTGCCAGATAGCATAGGACTCTGTTGTGTAAATAGAAGTTATGAGAGGCATTGACCATGAGTGCTGTGTGTTGTCGACAGCAATTGCGCAACCAGTACCATGGTGGGTCTTAGAACCATCTGTGTAAATCACCATTGTGTTTTTGTATCCGTGCAGAACCTCTAGAAACTTTGACTGAAGCATTATCGGAGGACTGTTTGATTTATCGTACCTAGATAGTTCGTAGTTAGTCCAAGCTAATGGAACTAACCACGGCGGTACTTCAGATTCCCCTACAGGAATCGATAATGGCATGTCAAAGGTTATTTGTTCTAGAAGCTCTTTCGCACGGATACCTGCTGGTCGGTTTTGAATTTGCCGTTGACTGCACCAATTCTCATACCGAAAGAATGTATTGAAGTTCTTGTGTGTCGGTAAAGACTTGATTTTAGATATATAAAGCAGCAGAAACTTTTGTCGTCTTACGTCAAGCGGCGTCAGTCCTGACTCTGAATATAAATTTAATGTGGGGGTACTTGGGAACGCACCAAGAGCGTAACGCAGGGCCTGGTTGTGGATTGGCTCTAGTCTACGTAGAGTTGTTCGTTTTGGCGAGGCATAGACGACACACCCGTAGTCAATCTTGGACAGAACCAGAGATTGATACACCCGTATAAGAGTTTTTGGTTCCGCTCCCCATTTTGTACCCGCCAACATTTTTACAATGTTGAGAGCTCTAAGACAAACAGTCCTTAACTCTTCAACATGTAATTTCCAAGTTAATCTTGGATCAAAGATTAGTCCTAGGAATCTGACGCTACTGACGATTTTAATAGTATTTTCCCTCATAAAAAGAAGTGGTCCGTAATGTGGTCGGTTTAGGTGGCAGAAGTGCATGCACTGGGTTTTCTCGCGGGAAAACTTGAATCCAATTTTGTCAGCCCTCTGTATGATCGTGTTAATTGCAGATAATAATAATAATAATAATAATAATAATAATAATAATAATAATAATAATAATAATAATAATAATTATAATAATAATAATAATAACAACAACAACAACAATAACGATGACAATAACAATAACAATAACAATAACAATAACAATAACAATAACAATAACAATAACAATAACAATAACAATAACAATGACAATAACAATAACAATAACAATAACAATAACAATAACAATAACAATAACAATAACAATAACAATAACAATAACAATAACAATAACAATAACAATAACAATAACAATAACAATAACAATAACAATAACAATAACAATAACAATAACAATAACAATAACAATAACAATAATAATAACAATAACAATAACAATAACAATAACAATAACAATAACAATAACAATAACAATAACAATAACAATAACAATAACAATAACAATAACAATAACAATAACAATAACAATAACAATAACAATAACAATAACAATAACAATAACAATAACAATAACAATAACAATAACAATAACAATAACAATAACAATAACAATAACAATAACAATAACAATAACAATAACAATAACAATAACAATAACAATAACAATAACAATAACAATAACAATAACAATAACAATAACAATAACAATAACAATAACAATAACAATAACAATAACAATAACAATAACAATAACAATAACAATAATAATAATAATAACTATAATTATAATTATAATTATAATAATAATTATAATAATAATAATAATAATATGTTTATTGTGAAAGGCTTAGCCTATACAAGAGAGTGGTGTACAGAGATACATATATAAAATATAAAAATAAATGGCAGTAAATTTTGTTTACAACAAAGTTTAAATATTCAAGGTAAACGCTCTTAATTGAAGTGCTGAGTTCGTGAAATTGTATATGTCGTACATCTTGTCTTTGGTTAGGGACTTGAATAGCTGGTTGTGGTAGTTCATTTCGTCTGGTTCGTGGAGATGTTTCTGGAGGAAGGCGGATCTCGGAGCAATGTAGAATGGACACCTCACGAAAAAGTGGTAGAAATTATCACGCTGTAAACAGTTACATATTGAACAAATGTTATCAAGATCGAATTTAAATACCGATCCGTTAACATATAACTGAGCTGTATTTCTTGTTGATGACACTCTTATTTGGCTAATAATCTTTATAACGTTAAAGTTTACTTCAGCTGATAAATAAGTTAAGTCGGCTTCGGAAGTTGAGATATCCTTGTACTTGACACTGTACGATGAATTCAAAATTCTGGCTTGGTCTTCATCTTCCAGTATTTGAGCAGCATTGCCCAGAAGTTCGTGTTGACAGAGTTCCAGTGCATTGAAACATTGTTTATTCCACACATCTAGACTGTCAATTTTTGCAAACATATTCTTGACTTCGGTTACCCAGTTATATTTTGGGTTATTATGTGGGCTGTTGTCAAGATGTACCAGCTTGTTGTAGCATATCTTTGGATATCTGGTGGGGTTCATTAATAGCAGTTTTTTGCAGAAGTTCACAACCAAATGAAATATAGTAATTTCTAATTTTAGTTGATTTATTTCTGTTCTCACTATATAATTTGGTGTATTTCTTGACCAGTTAAACAAGTTTTTGAAGAACCCTACTTGGATTTTCTCTAGCTCATTAATGTATTGCAGGCTGTAAAGTTCAGCTGCGTACAGTAGATTAGGAAGAACTACTGTTCTATACAGGTGTAATTTTGCCTCCCATGATGTCATTTTAGTTTTCCGCATGATATTCCCTGCTGTGATTCTCGCTTTACTCATCATATTCTGTTGCCATTTCAATGTTTGCATTTGACAGTAGAAGTTGGTATCTATTCGACGAGGTCTTCCCCTAAAGAATTTCATGACTTGTTTTTTGATGGTTTATTTGCAAGTTATTGTTGTTGCAGTATTTTTCTAAGCATTTTAGTTTTTTATGAACATCTGGTAAAGAATCGCACAATATTGCTAGATCATCTGCATATAGTAACATCAGGATATCTATGGAGTGAGTAATAAAGACGCCTTCTGTTCCTTGACTTCTGCAAAAGCTCTCAATATCCGAAATAAATAGTCTAAATAGTAGTGGGCTTAGAGAGTCTCCTTGTAAAACTCCCTTGTTGACTTTTATGGGTTTCGAAAGCATTCTATTGATGCTCAAGATGATCTCAGCATTGTCATATATGTTTTTCATGAGTCTGATTAATTTTGCACTAATTCCTAATTCAAATAGTTTATACCATAATTTCTCGTGGTTGACAGAGTCAAAAGCTTGCTTAAAGTCGACAAATATTACATAGGTGTTACGTTTCTCTATAAGTCGTGATTGTGCAATAGCGCTCAATGTAAATATCTCAAGATCTCTTTTTCCTAAAGCCACATTGTGCTTGAAATGATGTTCGTTAACATTTTTAATATGGTATTTAACATCGCTATTCCTCTATAGTTGTTCGGATCGGTTTTCTCTCCTTTTTTATGAATTAGGATTAGAGTGCCTTTAGCAAGATCTGCCGGTATGGTTTCTGAAGTTAAGCAGTTGTTCAGAAAAATATGTAGTGTTTGAAACCATTTACTTTCTAGTGATTTTATTATTTCGTTTGAAATTAGATCGGGTCCAGGAGTTTTATTATTCTTCAGAAGAGTTATATTACGGTTCAGTTCATATACAGTTATTTCTGTGTCGAGGAATAGATGTAAGACTGATGCAAATTGGACGTCCGCCACAATGTTGGGTTTGTATATTTTTTCGTAATAATGTTCCCAGTCCTTTATATTAATAGGGTTGTAGTTTTCGACTCTTATTCTATGCTGTTTATAAGCTTTCCAAAATTGTTTTTTGTCAGATATGTTATTCATTTCTTCTTGAATTTTAGATGCGTGGTTCTTTTTTCGATTATTTAAAGTATTTTTGTATATTTTCTTGTCTTCCAAGTACTGATTTCGTTTACAGGTATTTGTTCTATCATTTGCAAATTTGCGGTAGCTTTTCCTCATTAACTGTTTATTTTTTCGGCATTCTTCATCGCACCAAGGTTTGTTTGTTTTCAGGCCTTTGTACGGTTTTACTGTATGGGTCATTCCTAATTCTTGGATACTAGGGGGCAGGCTAACACTATTTCGTTATATAAATCTGCAGGCGTGTCCATGCATTGAATGTCTATGTTTTCTATCTTTTCTCGGAATTTTTCGATTTTGTTTGGTTCCCAAATAATTCGTTGGTCTGAAGCAGAGCTGGGCAGTAACTAGTTACTTTAGTAACTTAGTTACTAACTAGTTACTTTTACGTAACTTGTAACGTAACTTAGTTACTTTTTAAAATATGGTAACTGTAACTGTAACTTAACTTGCTGCGGCAAAGTAGTTGGTAACTTTCCGGTTTTTAGTTACTAGTTACTTGAGTAACTTAAAAAGTGGAATGTAACTTAGTCATAAAAAGTAACGGGGGGATTTAAATTTCTAAGAAATATTTTGTTGAGGCTGATGCCTTTTTTAGAAACACTAACTAAAACTGTTTTGTTTTAAATAAATGTATGTAATAATTAAATTCAATATTATTGTTGATTGATTTCAAGCCATAATAGATAATAAAATAATTACATTCATAAATAATAGAGTTTTTGTACGGTAAACATAAAAACTAAAAATAACACATTATTTTAACTTTTAATTCTAGAATTAAAAAGTCACTAAATGTTAAATTTGACTTATAAAATATATTATTTTCAAATATTTTCCTCGCTTACAAATGATACGTTTTAATAAATTATAATTAAGCTGCCACTAAATCATCAAAATTATTCCAATTTTCAGGTTATACGAAATATAGTGTATTTTGTTCGTTGTTCTAAGGGTTGCAAGACTTGAATTCGTCTCATTTTTGCAAATTCCCTTCTCACAAGATAAAATGTCACATTTAATTTTTATGTTATATTATAATGTAGGTCCGCAGGGCCTTTTTATCAGATTTTTGGGCCCTAGGCCAAATTTTTTTTCGGGCCCCCCTCCCTCTTTATAGTAAAAAACAAGTATGTACAAATATTTGTATAATTATAATGTAAGTTTATTTATTAAAGAAAAAAATAAAATTGCCTGCTGAGAGAAAAGCTGATCAATTATACAGTACAATTTTAGCGTAATATTTTGTTACTCCTTTCTAGGGACGGTTGGCGATTTTGCCGGTTCTCGGGAATATGTTATTAGCGTAGCGGGGCCCCAAATATTTATAAAAAGATGTTTTTTCATCAAAATTTCTTATATATGTGAGCGCGGGGCCTCAGATTGAAAATCGACGTCTGATCCGAGGTTTCCAATAAATTAATCATTATCCACTAATAAGTCTAGGTAGGAAATAATGTCTGCATGTTTTATACATTATAATGGTCATGTCATGTTAGAAAGAAAGTAGATTCTTTATATCTTGGTATAAGAAATCAAAATTGAAAAATAAATTAATAAAAAAAAAATCACAGCAACCGGGCCCTGCGGGCCCCTTGTCAAATCGGGCCCTAGGACGTAACCTCGTGGGCCTAGGCGGTAATAAGGCCCTGTAGGTCCGTTGACATTAACAATAATCTGATTAGGTGTTGCCAAGCAATAACGTTAAAATTTAGGTTAACGTAGTTAGTGCAAAAACTCCCTGATATGTATCCTACACAATAACTAAGTCAACAGTCTAAGTCACGCCATTAAAAGTAGTTAGAAAGTAACTCAAAGTAACTAAGTTACTTTTAAATAACTTAGTAAATAACTTAGTTCTTTCACCAAAGTAACTGGAACTTAAGTAACTTAGTTACTTTTTTTTGGCGGTAACTGTAACTGTAACTAGTTACATTTTAAAAGTAACTTGCCCAGCTCTGGTCTGAAGTAAGATTTGAACTATTCGAGTTTGTAATATCTGAGATAAGCTCATTTTTGTTAGTGTTAGGTAGATCAAGTTTTAATCTGCACAGGAGATGATCTGATAATAAAATTGTATTTTCTACTTGGAAATCCTGAACGATATCTATGCAGTTAATGTTGGTCCATATAAGGTCTATAATGCTTTGACCTATCTTACTAATGTAGGTTGGATGAGCCGGAGTGTCACTAAGTGATCTACCATTGAGGACATAGAGACCTTTATTTTCCATCACTTCGACTAGTGTTTTCCCTTTTTTACTCCAATATCCGTTAGCTATGCGTTCATGGTATAGATTAGTATTTTCAAAAATTATCTCTTCTCCTAGGTTCATATCTCCTATATGTGAATTAAAATCTCCTCCCACGATTATTGGTAGATAAGCGTATTTTTCATTGATATGTTTTAGCGCATTGGAGAATAAATCTACTGTAGTATCGAAATCGTAGCTTGGGGAAAAGTAAACGAACATCAAAATTATTTCCTTCTTATTTTGAGTGAAAAATATTTTTAGTATAATCCAGTGAACTGTCTTTTCTATTAGTGATACTGTGTTAGCATCATTTTTAATATACACTGACAAGCCCCCTTTAGCTCGACCTCTGCTAGCATCTTTAATTGCATTGCTATAATAGTGTTTATATGAATGTAAGAATTCCGGCTTAATATTGCATTTTTTCTCTTCTTGCCAAGTTTCGCAGACACATAAAACCTCTAGGGATTGCAAATAATTTATTTCTGTGTTACTTAACATGTAAAAGTTTTTGTGACCCTGCATATTCCAGATTGCAATTGATGTACAGTGAGTATTCTTATTTGTTTGCAGGGTTGGATTGCTTTTTACTTAGTTATCATTAAAATTACTGTTTTCCTGAACTTCTATGTCCTGCTCCTGTAGTAATGTCGGAAATGATGGAGTTGATTGAGATAATCTTCTACTTTGCATTGTTTCTAATTCTTCGGTTTCATCAGTGCTTTGATGATTTAGTTGCTCAATAGAAAATGTTTCTCCATCAACGACCAATTGAGTACCCTTAATATGTGTTTTATAACCCGAGTTTCTGGCTTCAGTAAGATAAGGATAAGGATAATCTGCTTCTGGTATCCATTTGAGCTTTAGTATAATCTTCCTCTATAAAGATTTTAGTACCTTTTAATAGTTTCCGGTTTTGCAATATTTCTCGTTTTTTATTTAAATTCCATACTGTAATGGCTACTAAGCGGTTCTTGTTGCTGTTTCTTGCACCTATTCTATAGATGTTCTCAATATCATCGTTTTTACCTTCCGTCACCTTTAGGTAAGGAAGGTATTGTCTTTGGTCAAAAAATTCGGTGGTGAGTTTTTAATGAATAAGCATGTTTTAGGGTCCCTACAATACGAATATACTATTTTTAAGATGATGTCTGTATGTATGTGTGTGTGTGTCCGTGTGTGTGTGTGTGTGTCCGTGTGTGCGTGTGTGTGTCCGTGTGTGTGTGTGTGTGTCCGTGTGTGACAAATTTTTCTCCGACGATAACTCCAGTACTACAATTCTAAAAATTATAATTCTTTCGTATTCCTCTTCTGTACATCCATATGAAGAGTTGATTAGATTTTGGTTATAATTGATCCACCGGAAGTACCCTTATTTGAAGTTTTTAACAGTTTTTCTTAAAAAAACGCAGTTAAATATTATTTTTTGACATTTTGTTATTATATATATTAAAGAAAATACTCTTCTCTATACAGTTTGATTATACATTTTCCTTCATATTCAATAGATGTAAATTTAAAGCATTATTTATTTATTTATTTATTTATTCAACAGGGAGAACCCCAATTACAGAATAAATTCGTAAAAATACGGTACAGAGTGACAACAGTATAAGAAAATTCCAATTTTAGAATAATAAGGAAAGAAATTACAATACCCATTGATAAACAAGAAAAATATACAAAAAAGATATACAATAAGAATATATAATAATAAATAAGCACCAAAGCTATTTAATTTCTAATAACATGATTTTAAACTTACTCAAAGCAACCGAAAAGTCAAGTTCAAGACAATATCTATTATAAGTATTACACATTGAATATATAGGGGAGTTCTGATAATAATTCGTTCTAGCAAAATTACAAGCAAAAACTAAGCAACTCCTAGAGTTAAATGGCCTTACATAAAAATTAAGCTGACTAAGAATATCAGGAGCTTTAATAATATTATTTACAACCTTATATACAAAAATAATTTGCTGCTTAATTCGTCGAGTGTTCAAAGATTCCACATGAAATATAGATAACAATGAGTCGTAATCAAAGCTTGGCCAGACTGAATTAATTCGATAAAAACAATGTTTAAAAAATTTTTTTGCACACTTTCCATGGCTAGAATGTGACAATTGTAAAAAGGTGACCAAATTAAACTTGCATATTCTAATTTACATCTTACAAGTGGTTCAAATAATGTTCTTAGGCATGTTACATTATTAAATTTATGAGTTATTCTTAGTACGAAGCCTAAAGTTCTATACGCAGAATTAATAGTGCTATTAATATGCAAATGAAAAGTTAAATTCTTATCAAATAATACACCTAAATCCTTTTTAGATGATTGCCGCGCTAAAGAAAAAGTACCCAAAGTATAATTAAACTCAATAACATTAAATTTTCTGGAGTAACTTAGAACTTCACACTTGTTTAGGTTAAAAAACAATCTGTTTTTGTTGGACTATTCAAAGATACTGTGTAAGTCCTTCTGCAAATTTAAGCAGTCGCTAATATCATTAACAGTACAAAATAATTTAAAATCATCAGCATATAATAAACATGAACTGAATGATAATGCATGAACTATGTCATTTATAAAAAGTAAGAAAAGCAAGGGGCCTAAAATACTACCCTGCGGTACACCTGAAGTTGCTATATAGAAATTTGACTGAAAACCATCAGTAAACACAAACTGTTTTCTATTATTAAGATATGATAACAACAATGACAATAAATTATTAGCAAAGCCAATAGCCTTCAGTTTGCTTATTAAGATTTTATGGGAAACTGTATCAAACGCTTTTGCAAAGTCGGTATAAATACAATCAATTTGCAATTTGTTCGCAAAAGCATCAGAAACATATTGAGAAAAACATAGCAAATTAGTAACTGTTGACGGCCCTGCAACAAAACCATGCTGACAATCAGATAAAATATGCAGCGTCTGGTTCTTAATTGATTGAGACATTATATATTCAAAAATTTTGGCAAAAGGACTTAAGCAGGAAATAGGACGATAATTTTTAAATTGAGTTTTATCACCATCTTTGAACACAGGACGAATTCTTGCTAATTTAAATTTATCAGGGAACGATTCTAGTTGAATACATAAATTATATAATGAAGTTAAAGCTTCTGAAAAAAATTGTGAACAACCTTTAACAACAAAAACTGGTATATTGTCTGGACCAAGAGATTTACTATTGCTTTGAGCTTTGATTGCATTAATTACATCCATGGGAGATATCGCATTTAACATAATGTGCGCATTATTAGCTGAGAAAAAATCATAAGAAATTGTAATATTATCATTAACGAAGGTACTTTTAAAGTACTCACCAAATCCCTCACAAATTTGATCACCCCCTTCATAAATTTTATTATCATTATACATAGTTGAAGGAATTCCGGTTCCACCCTTTTCACTATTAGCAAAATTCCAAAAAGTATTCACATCATTGTTAGATGCGATATTTTCCTCTAAATTGACAATATAGTTATTATATAATTTAAAACTTATCGATTATAAAGAAATTAATTTTCAAAAATTAGTCAGCATTGCTATTTATCATGGAAACAGCTGACATAATTATTCAAAAAAATTTAATTGACAGATGTCAGTTGCAAGTGCAAAACCAAATATGGAAAACAGTATAGGATCTAAAATTGGTATGTCATAGTGTTGCTCGCAAGTGACACGCAGAGAAAGGCCAAAGAGAAGATGGAAGGACATTACTTAGTGTAGTTTATGTTACAATTTTATTGGATTTATAGAACCTTTTCAAATGAACTTTTGGTATGGAATTTGTAATAAATAGTATGTGTTTTTACATGATATTATATAGAATCTGCTCCAAGGACCTTTTGGTATGGGATTTGTACAAAATATATGGAATTGACGGAAGGTCTTGTGCTGGCCACAACAGATTTTTTATTTGTAATCTGAGGGTATTTTTAATCAAAGTCAATGTTTTTTCTCTTAGACTGTCTTTCTTCTTCAAGTATGCCACGGATTATGAGATTTTTTGCTTTAGAGTTAATTTCTAGTTTTTCAAATTTATTATTTTTCTCTTCGATTTCAGATTTCAATTTTGTATTTTCTTTTTGTAATTCTTTGCTCTATATTTATAACCTTAGCTTCAGTTTGTCGTACTATTTGTCGTATTTCTATTTTGGCATCTTCGATCTTCGATAGCTTTCGTTGTAAAAATTTTACTTTCTTCAATTTTTTTTTTAATATTAAATCTGTATTTGAATCTCCCGTCATTTTAATCTCGATTAATATGTAAATATTTTAAATATTATTTTAATTAGTTAAATTTCGTTAGTTAAAATTTATAATATTTATTATATTTATTTAAATTTTAATATTTAATTTTTGGTATGGTTGGCAACACTGATTATTAAGTAAAAGAGAGAGAGAATGTGTTTAAACATCTGCGATCGCCGGCTTATTCAAGTGCTGAGTAATTTTATTTAAATATTATTCAAGGTTAAGTACCCAATGATTAGTATATTTGAAAGATTTATAAATATTATTAGTTATTAAAAAAATTGGTTTACTCACGGTTATTCTCCAGAGTTTTATTATGAAGTAGTTTAATTTATTTTATTTAATTTTCACTATTAATGGTATAAATTGAGATTTTAAGAAGAGCAGATAAAATAATTTTGTTGCTCTTAACGAGTTCTATCACTGGTTAAATTTAATGTAATTTTTTTGTTGCACCCTGTATAGTTATAATCTAATATGTTGTTTAATAGTTATTTGTGTATCAAGAGCGTAAAGTGGATCTTTATTGCTCGCGGTCGAAAATTGAAGCGCGAGCGTAGCGGGCGCTACAATCGAGCAATAAAGATACTTTACGCTAGAGATGCACACATAATTTTTTCTACGACTTTACTAACCAAAATAGAAAAAAATAATAATACCTATTTAGTAAGTTCAATTCAACCTCAACCAATTTCTGTTTTGTGTTGTGTATAACCATGACGATGTGAGTATCCAAGTAAATAAATACAAAATTCTGTCAGTAAAAGATAGTGATTTTTCCTGCACTCCTCCAGATATATTTGAAACAGCGCAAAATACTTCCTTGAATTTATTATCTGCAAAATCAAAAGCATTATACGAAAAGAATTATAACCTCTCCATTGAATGATGTAAGTTAAAAAAATCAAGAATTACAGTGAAAATGTCTTACTAGCTTACTTTTTGTAAAAATCTAATGAAATCGTCTTCTCTTTGGTCCATTTATTCCATGCTAAAATAAACACTAGCACTTAAGAACTGAAAACTCTAGTGAGTGTCACAGTCAGAGTCTAATTTATCTTCGTCAGCTGTTTTCAAGTTCTGGAATGAATATAAAAAACTGCCAAAAGTGCACATTCAATTTTAACATTATCCGCCAATAATTAAATCCAATAAGTTTGTTAATTATGAAATGTGTGTTATTAAATATTTAAAGTTGTAGTACAATGTACATTCACCAGTAGAGTTGTTATTATATATAATTAAATACCTAACCTAACTAAATTGGTAATGTAGCTAACTTCAGGTATATTGTTTGTAGGACGTTTCTAGTGTAAAAATGAACCTAACCTATATTTTAGATTTTGTAAGTATTATTTTAATAAAGTAAGATTTCAGCAAAAATATGTATTTATCTAAGTGAGCAAATTGAGCACTTTACCGCGCGTTGCTATGGGAGACGCGCGGTTAAGTATTTTTTTGCTTGTTCCTTAGTAACCATCAACTTTACGATGACAAAATAGAGCACAAATGTCAACTTTTCATGGTGGTCGTAGAAAAAATTATATACGTGTTTTAAATACCAAATTTGAGAAGTTTTGGATCAAATTTTATATATTTTTTTTCTAGAAAATATGTTTAAAGCTTCCAGTAAAGTACCAGTTCCGGTTAATAAATTTTAAAAAATCTGATATATCGTTCTCATTAATATAAAAGTCTTAAATAACAAATTTGGAAAGCTTTGTATTATATCCACGGAAAATCGAAAACCCTGGATAATCGAATTTTTAATGCGTTAATAAAGAGATTAATGGAGAAGAAATGTGTAGAAAATATTACTTTTATTAATAACAAGAAACAAGAAGTATTGATTTAATGATATAGCTATTTGTGTATTAAGAACGCAAAATGGGATATTGTCGATTGAGAGGTTATTGACGCATAACGTGGGTGTGCAGCATTTTCTCGAAATCGGCACAATATTTTTTCTACAGTCGCCACAATAGGATCCTCCACCATAACAAAAAATAATAAAATGTACACTTTGTACTACTCAATAAATAACGATTATATTTTTAATTTTAATTTAACATTATTTTCCATTATTCTATTGCTTCAATTTAATCTTATCATTTTTTACTTTCATATTTGTAAATTTATGCCTTATTTTTTTCTGTATTCCTTTACACATTTGTACGGAATTTTGTTTGGTTATGTAATATTCCGAAAGAGCAGTCATATCACAGTATAGTTTCCTATACTGTGGTCATATCATATGTCCGATTGACTAAACGTTCCCATTAAAAATGTAGACAAGTGACATTTCTCATCATTTTATAGAAATTTAGAAATTCGGACAGCCAGCGTTTTTTCTACTTTGTCGCACATGAGCAGCAAAGTAACATTTTGTCTACCTTGTATATAGACTGTAGAAAAAATAATATATACGCACGTACGTGTATATGTGTAGGAAAAAGTAGGTACTCGGGTGTACTTTATATCGAGTATCGGGGAAAAGTACTCATCTTTACTTTTTTTAAAACTTTTTTTTCAGAAAAAGTAAATTCTATTTCGGAAAATGTAAATTCAATTTCAGAAACAGTACGTAATTTTAATTTCAGGAAGAGTATCTTCAGTTTCAGAAAAAGTAAATTCATTTCTCTAAAATTGAAGTTGAAAAGGTAGAGCAAATGTAGGAAGCAAGCACACAAATGTTATATTAACTTCGCAGCAAAAAATTCAATCTCTTATCTTTCGTTTCTTGTTAGGAAGATAACATTCTAATTTCTAAATCACCCTCATACTCGAATATAATGTATACATGTATAAGGTAACGTTTAACAATGTTATCAAACCTAATCTAAACATAATGAACTCGCACAGTTATACTCGTATTAATTTAGGTTAGGTTATAATAGCTACACCACAATAATACACATAGTTTCTGCGCACCTGCACCAAGTCGACAAAGTAGGTTAATTCACTTATTGAGAATTATTTTGTCTATTACATACGAGTCTGTGTTACTTTAGTTTTAGTTTTTCATAGACTTCCCCATAGGGTGAATACGAAGAAAAATAGGAAATAAAATTTATATTTGTTCTCTTTAGTGAAAAATAAAACGTCTTATTTACAATAATATATTCGTTGCAGGTTATCAAACGGTGGAACCGCTCTTTGTAGCTACATTTTTTTTTTGTAAAATTTATGGAGTATAAAACAAAAGGAAATTTATGTTGCGATTTATCTATCTCTTTCTCCTTTTGTCTCGTTAGGGTAGGTGTTAAATAAAGCAGCTAAAACTAATATAGCTTTGTTTGCGTCATACAATTTTACGACGAAACAAAAGAAGTGCGGGAGAAGTGGAGCAAACCCAAGTAATTGGGCAATTTCTTTTTAAGTATTTTCTTCTATGATGCAGAAGAAGAAGGTAATAAGTCAGATATTGTAGCAGAGTAGCAGCACTCGAAAGGACAATGAGAATAATAAAAAGGAAAGTGGATATCTGAAGAGTTGTAACGCTATAGGCATAGACCGGCCATGTGCCAGGCTCGTATTGAGATAAATTTCCTTTTGAAACAATAACTCTCCTGACATTTCTCCAATTATATCGTCATTAAAGTTTCAATGTAGATCAGATTTTTGATGGAATTTTATTAAATACGAATAAAGTATATTTAAATAGGTCTTACATCCCTCGTATTACTCTTTCATTCGAAATAAGCAGGTGCCGAATTGTATACTTTTAAAATATTCTACCTAAATTTAATATTACTTATACCTGGTGTAGAATGAGGTCTTACACGATTTTGTTTCTCTTTACTTTAATCGAAAGAACAAGAAGAAATATTTTACTAGTATTTTTTATTTTCTTTCATATTGGTATTCTTAATTCATGAGAAAATTGTCTTTGAAAATGTAAATGTTTAAATTTATGATGTTTTCTAATATCTATCTCTAATTTTGACCACAAATTTTCTATAAAGTTCAAGCCTGGGGAGTGCAGATTAGTTTTTATTATTTTCGGGCAATTACATAGTAGCCAGTTCTTTACTATGTAGGTCGTGTGTTTGGAATCATTATCTTGATAAAAGTAGAAATTATTTTTTATTCCCAATTTGTCAGCACTTTGTATTTAATTGGAGTTTAAAATATTTAAACATGTAACGATGCGTAGGCATAGAAGAAGTCAGATGTTCGACAGTTTTGTTGTTAGCTGTCAAGTGTGTAATTGATTGACATTGTAAAGCTAGTGTAGATATTTTAACAGACTTTTCAGTACACAGGCCCTACGTTGGGCGACCATTTGTAACGGGCGGGTTGTGTAGAAATTCTTTATTTAAATACACTAGCTTTACAATGTCAATCAATTACACACTTGACAGCTAACAACAAAACTGTCGAACATCTGACTTCTTCTACGTCTACGCATCGTTACAAACACATATAGGTATTTATCCATATATCCTTCAATAAATGATAAATTTCCTACCCCCTACCATTATATGTCAGCCACTAGGTTTTACAGTGGCGCGCAAATTTATAGTTTTTTTTTTTTTATGGGTTTTACATTTATTAGTCCATCTCGTGCCAATAAATTAAATTTATTTCAACCTTCAGCCACTAAATATTGATTTCCAAAATTTTAAATCCGGTGTTTATTTTCTGGCTTTCTCCTACCTACTCTGCAATAACAGTCATTTCATTTTTGAAACTTCCGTAATATAATTTGCAGTTTCAAGAGCTTTATTGCATACTTTAGTTATATTTCTAATACTATTTCCATTATTATAATGGAAAATGATTTTCCTCATCAATAAATACATTAATTTTTATAAATACATGAATTTTTATCGTACATACATAGAGGTATTATGTAAAAGCCTAATAATTTAACAAATTTTGTTTCAATATTTAAATAATAAACGTGTAATTCTTTATATTTTTTAGATGTATCATTTTCACTGTGAGATAAATGTTTTATTCATTTTATTTATTCATTTTTTTTACCTATAAATACTGGCTAATTTATAAATATTTTTTCATAAATTATTTCTAGGAAGACAGATAAAAATACTATAATAGATGAAACATAATATGAAATTAAAAATTAGGGATAATCTTACAATATTGAAATAGGCTATGTAATACACAACTATTGATGACTGTTGCATAGTTAATATGATTTTTATTGAAATAATTGTTGTACTGCTGTATACAATATTTATATTTTTGAAATCAGAAAAAAAATCTCTGTATAATGGACTACGAAACCATTACAAAAAAAAATTGTTTTACAGTTGGAGAACCACTAGTTGAATTTTCGGTTTATTATTTGTAAATTAGTCTCTTATTTTTGATCATTTTTTGTATTTAACATTTTTCTCTAAAGTAATTATTTCGCCCAAAAAAGCACTGGTTGTGTTGAAGGAAACATTCTGTATATTATTCATATATAAGGAATTCATATATTAATTAATCAATTTTGTGTTTATTATATATATATAATAGTTAATTTTTAAACTGTAAAATAATCATTAGCTCTAACAAAATCTTTTGACAATTTACAAATAACGTCATAGTTTAACAATTAAAATTTAAATATCAATAGTTAACTAATAATATTTTATTAAACAATTTTATACAATGTTAGAAAAATTATATACATTAACTATGAAAGTATTTATTGTTTGATTTAAATTATTATAAATTTCCGTAATAGTAATTTACGGAACGAGACCTGAAAGTGATACTTTACTGGGTGAGCAAGCAATTCGAGAGCGAAGCGTAAACGATTTTTGGAAGTTTGTGAGCTCAGTAAAGACATTTTCAGGTCATGTTGGGTACAATATTTTTTTCGCGGTCCTGAAAAAAGAATAAATAAAAATATACAGGTTATGTATGGAAATAAGAAATAAAGAAACAACGGTCACGGGATCTGAAAGTTACTTTCTGATCCCTTCTAGACAATTTTCTGAGCTAGCTCTATAAAGAAGAAATTTCTAAAAAAGTGATCAGAAACAGGAAATTTTTGGATGATCGAGAAAAAATATTGTACACTCGTATATTTTAAACGTATAATATGTTACTTGTTAAGGTTCATTCGTTTCTCGATATCCAAAGTGATTAATAATACCGTTAACTTCCAAATATATATTCCAGTGCGGATTTTGCAAAATGGAACAAGCTATAGAGACACTTAATGAGTGAATTATTTTTGAACGATGGTACCTTGTTCATTAGATAAACAAAATCTGAGTTTAAAGAAATTCTTTGTTTGGTAGCTCCTAAAATATCCAAAAGGAGTACAAACACTCGTCCTCGCTACTTTGGTTCAAAGCATCTTTTTGACAACACCATTCACACTGAGCGATGTTTTCCATTCGAAATGGATAACACGGATTCAAGAAACATGCATTAAATTTCTTTGATATCAAGCCGAACGATGTTGACGAGTTTCCATCAACTTGTTGCTAAGTTGAGAAATACATGTTGACAACACCATTATCAACTTGTATCCCGGCGATTATTGGCCGGTCTGCACTACGCTTAGGATCGTGACGTCAATTATTATGTACTATACTCAGTTTTTTTTTTTTTTTATTTAGGAGTAAATGTACAGTGTTTTGGCGCTATCAATTGTTTATGGATTATTTTAGGGAAAAATACTTCAAATAAAAGTTGCGTATTATTATTTTTTCTCTAAAATAATCCATACACAACTGACAACGCCAAAACACTGCACATTTACTGCTCCACGTTAAAACCAAGTGTAGTCGTGAAAATTTTGTCTGCTGGTTTAAATCAATGAAAAAATAAAATTTATTATTTCTTGTTATACTGCAGGTATGCTATTTTTGATTATGTAGTTTGTAAGCAAATATCTCATTACAAATAGCTCATTATGGTATGAGTAGTATAATGGATTCATGAGTCCTCAGTCCTGTAATGATTAATGATTGCCGTTAGAGTGCCCAAATAGAGGTTTATTCGAGTAATATTGTCTTTATGGCATGGAAGCATGAACAAATAATATTATGCGTAGTTTTCATAAATTTATGCATTCAACTTCAAAAAGTTTTAAACGCCATTTTTATATTTTAAATTTATTAAGAAGTATTCAGCGGGAAATAGTAACGATGTTTGTACATTGTTTCTTTTGTATTCTTATTCGTATCCATTTATTTTAAGTATAAGCGTGAGCGCGAGCTAAACACTTACGTCGACGTAAGTATCAACATATTGTAACACGTATTTTATTTATCTATAAAGTAATGTCTTTCATTTTTGACTAAATATTTTAACCGTGTTGGCACTTATATCATTATTTTACCATATTTTACGAGTACATTTTTCATGTAAAAATCTTTTATTATACAGGGTGTATTAGGACTAGTGTAAAAAAAATTAATAGCATATTCCTGAGTTAATTTTGAGCAAAAAATGTCATATGAAGGTATGTCCGGAAACTTTTTGTTACAGAGTTATAGGCCTTTAAAAGTGCACCTCATTTGACATATTTTTATTAATAATTCTGATACTAGTTCCACAAAAATTTTGAAACTTGATACGAGGATACTACTTATTAAGATGCACATTTAAACTTTCTTTTGTTTCTGTATCTCAGCCAGAGGCGTCTCATATGGGGAAGTCATGAAGGTTTTTATCCTTATTTTTTTTTACCTATTAACATTTTTTCATTTTTAAGTATAAAGTATTACAAACAATTTAAAAATACACAAAAATGTACTTTTGATAAAAATTAATAAACGCGGTAGTTTTTGAGATATTTTAACTTTTAGAAAATGTCACGTATCCAAAATAGGTAACAATTAAAAATTAATCAATTTGCCATAGAAAATAGAACAAAATAGAAAAGCGACACAAAATCTGTTTATAACTATTGTTTAATTACCTTATTTTCAATATTAGTAATTTTTTTGCAAATTAAAAAAAGTGTAAAATGTTAGTGCTAGTGAATATGTAGATATGGTGTTTATTTATAGATATTTTAAAAGTAATGGTTGTCGCAGTCCAAAGAATATCTACGTGGACATCAAAGAATGAATTTGTGTGAATTTCATTGTTTCTTGATTGTTACCTAAATTTTTTGCATAATTGATTTTTTCTAAAAATTAAAATATCTCAAAAACTACTGCGTTTATCAAATTTTATCGAGAGTATTTTTTTGTGTATTTTTGTATTGTATGTAATATTTTATAAGTAAAGATGAAAAAATGTTAATAGATCAAAAAATAACGATAAAAACCTTCATGACTCCCCATATGAGACGCCTCTGGTTGAGATACAGAAACAAAAGAAAGTTTAAATATGCATCACAATAAGTAGTATCCTCGTATCAAGTTTCAAATTTTAGTGCAACTAGTATCAGAGTTATTAATAAAAATGTGCTTGATGAGGTGCACCTTTAAAGGTCTGTAACTCTGTAACGAGAAGTTTCCGGACACACCTTCATATGACATTTTTTACTCAAAATATGTCAGGAATATGCTATTAATTTTTTTTACACTAGTCCTGATACGCCCTGTATATTTTTGATATTTAGATAATTCTAAATTTAAATAGGTAGTTATTCTTATATTTCAGTGCAACATGAAACCTTATTCATTGTATAGGGAATAGTATATTATTTAATGAGCGTTTAATGCTTGTTATTATTCATGAGGATTAAGTTCGCATCACGAGTAATGTAAATCATTAGAATGAGTAATAGCCATTACATGAATAAATTAATATATACTTTATCCACAACTGTCAGTAAATAACATATCAGTAAAATATTTTGTATTGAAAAATAAGTGTACGAACAAAATTATTATGAAATGATTTGACATTTACAAGAAAATCTGAAAACCGACTATTCAGCTACAGTTGAATAAAATAAAAGTATGAAAAATGACAAAAGTAGTGTAACTTTGACTTTTTATGTAAAAAAGATACTTTCAAAAGTTATTTTGTTTGTACTCTTTGAAAGGTAATAATTGAATTTGACATAACGGTTGAATAATACTATTCCATTGATCTGTCAATATTATCCAATTAGTAGCAATAATGGCCATTAATTGAAAAAAATCTGATGTGGCCAACACAAAACCTCCCGCTATTTAATTTTTATTAATTTAAATACATACTTACTTAGTTAGTAATGCTTCACACTATATTATGTTCCATAACCATTGCTTTATTTATGATTTTCTTTATTATTTAATGTCACTATTATTAATTTGAAGTGATTAGTATTTTGACAATGACGTTTACCTGTCAGTTACATTCATTTGAAAAATGAACTGTGTAACAAAGGAATTGTGTTTATCTTAGGCTTCTGATGTGGCCAATAGGGATTCACCAAGCCAAGCTACTTGGCTTGAAATAAAAAAGCTTGGCTTGGCTTGAAAATTCAAGCTTTTTTTAATGTTAGGCTTGACTTGGCTTGGGCTTGATGGAACCAAAGCTTGGCTTGGCTTGAAATTTCAAGCTTTAAAAAATTTAGGCTTGGTTTGATTTTCAAGCTTTATCAAGCTTTTTCAAGCCTTTTCAAGCTTTTTCAAGCTTTCAAGCTTTTTAATGGTCATGCGCAAACTCATTTTCGCATGCACATATAATGCTTTTTATTTCATTTATTTTATTTTCACGGTACACAGATATGTACATATAATAGGTCTTGAAACGAAAAATATAAAAATATAGAAATTTATGTTTTGTTCAATTATTTCATTTTTGAAAGTAAAAAATCAAAAATTTAGTATCTGTTATTAAAAAATATCCTGCTATTTTTATATTACCTTTATAAATTTTTCATTCTATATAGGTTTATTAGTTAAAGTTGACTTTGGTGTATTTTAATAACTAAAATGAATAGGATCTATTTTCATAATGCCATTTTCACTTGAAATGACCTCCCCAACAAACTGTAAGTTTGGTATGATAAATAGTTCATATTTACCCTTTGTTAATAAATAAAACAAAACAATACCCCAAACCCTCAAGAACCGTGTTCAAAGAAATACATAATTCTGGAATACTACCTATACAATGGGATAAAACTGACCTGCTAAGTAGATATCCCTTTTATACTTCAAATACATCTGGAAATAATAAAATCCTATAGACTGGGATTTCCTCGATATTTTGTTTGTTCGTGAGACAATAACTTGTACTTTCTATTTTGAACATTATAAAATTTGTGCTGATTTTTTATTACAGAATCATGAAAAGTTACTTCGTATGTATAATTACCCTAATTATTTCCAATTTTCAAATAGCACAAAGGTATCCTCAACAATTTGGATATGTTTTCACTACCAAATTTTGCAAATAGAAGCACATTGGCACTCCCAGAACTAGGTAATAAGCCGTTATTATATATTTATTTAATTCATATACCTACATATAAACAAGGGAAACTTGAATCAAGGAAATATTTAGAAGGTTTGAATTTTCAAGCTTTTTCAAGCCAAGCCAAGCCAAGCTTTCAAGCTTCAAGCCAAGCCCGTGAATCCCTAGTGGCCAACACAAAACCTCCCGCTATTTAATTTTTATTAATTTAAATACATACCTACGTGTTTACTAATGCTGCAAACTATATTATGTTCCATTGCATATAACTATTGTTTTATTTACGATTTTCTTTGTTATTTAATATGTCACTATTATTAATTTGAAGTGATTAGTATTTGACAATGACGTTTACCTGTCAGTTACATTCATTTGAAAAATGAACTGTGTAACAAAGGAATTGTGTTTATCTTAGGCTTCGGGATTAAAAAGAGAAAATCTGATGTGGTCAACACAAAACCTCCCGCAATTTAATTTTTATTAATCTTAATACGGATTTACTAACGCTGCAAACTGTTCCATTGCATAAAACTATTGCTTTATTTACTATTTTTTTTTTAAATGTAACTATTATTAATTTGAAGTGATAAATTTTTTGACAGTGACATTTACTGTCAGTTACATTAATTTGAAATATGAACTGTGTAACAAAGGAATTGTGTTTTTCTTAGGCTTCGGGACTTGTAAAAAAAATTATTTTTAAATTTATCTGTAAAATATATAGAAAAAGTATGAATGTATTCCTGTAGAAAATTCAATAATCTTTAATTTTCATAACGACAAAATGCGAAAAAATGGCATTTAATGGTATTTTTTGAAGAAAAATCATTATGAGCTTCAGGTAAAGTGCCATTTACGGTTATCCGATTTACACCAAAATCTAATGGCTTCTTTTCATATTAGAATAGGGTATAAATACAAGGTTTCAAAATTTTCTGAATGATAGTATTTGAGTTAGAGCGAAGACAAAAAAAATCCCTACACATACACACATACATACACACACACACATACACACACATACACACACATACACACATACAGACATCATCATTAAAATGTTAAAATTGGATTCTAGGGACCTTAAAACGTGGTCATTTACTAAAATCTCGATATGTGATTTTAACACGATCCCTATACCTCCCTTACCAAGGGTAGCGGGAGGTAAAAATGATTTTAAAATTTATCTGTAAAATATATAGAAAAAGTATTAATGTATACCTGTACAAAATCTATAATTTTCATAATGAAAAATTGCGAAAAAATGGCATTTAATGGTATTTTTTGAAGAAAAACCATTATGAGCTTCAAGTAAAGTGCCATTTTCGTTTATCCAATTTACACCAAAATCTAATGGCTTCTTTTTGTATTAGAATAGGGTAGAAATACAAGGTTTCAGAATTTTTTGAATGATGGTATTTGAGTTGAGACAAAATTCATACATATACACACACATACAGACATCATCGTGAAAATGTTAAAAATGCAATTTGTTTACACCTACCTGAGAACATGGCTCACCAGATTAATTGAACATAATTTTCTCTTACGTTGTTCTAATTAATTTCTTCAGTAAATATTCACTTCAAGGATATCGCTGAATTTGTAATTTTACGTAGATTCCAAATATGTAAAAATATGTAGCGTATCTTATTTGAAATATGAAAGTTAATGTCACTTTCGGGTAAACCGGTAGCTTTACCATAATGTCAAATACTACAATTTGTGAGCCCCTATGCCTAGTATACAAATATTGAAGAAAAATTAAAAAATAATTATAAATAAGAAAGTTATTTCGAGTGGCCCGTTTTTAAGTGTCACCCGGTATATTTATAATTCTCTATCTCTAAATCTATTTATATAAGATATAATAAAAATGATCAATGTATTGGATGGAGAATTTCATATTCTTTAATATTTTTAATAACATAAATTTCCAAAAATAAGATTTTTTTTATGAAACTACTACTTCCGGTTGTCCAATTGTTATTAAAACCTTTTCAGCTCTTCCCAGGAATGTCAGATTGAAGAATTCATAGTTAAACAATTCTTAAGTCCAACATCCACACGTACGCGCACACACATATCTACACGCACACATATATATATATATATATATATATATATATATATATATCTATATATATAAAAAAATAAGGTTTTATTTTGGGGCCTTGGTTATGGACTTCTACCGAACCGATTTTAATGATTCTTTTTTTAAATGAAAGCTGTTAGCATGAAGATGTGCACAAAAATCTAAAATGTTACAGTTTTGATTCCGTCTATTTTTTATAAGGCCTTAAAGATTTTTTATTAAGTACCGCTGTCAAGCGATAGATGGCAGCACTGAAAATATGAAGATGAGCATGATGTAAAATAAATATAATTTGTGAAAATTGCTACAAAAATAATATTTTGTGTTATTTTAGGACTGGTATATCAATGCAAGGTTAAATAATTTAACAGGTAAATATTTTTAAACATACAAAGCTTTTATCATACAACAGTCAAAAGTTAACCTTAAATGACTGATAAATAAGTCAACATTTCAACTTAAGTGAAACATAAAGAATTTTTGCACTCAAAAGTTAATAAATATAATAGTAAATTCATTAATTCTAATATAGTAAGTAATTTAACAATATTGAGCAAAGTTAATAAAGATATATATTTCGTATTATAATATTTTTTAACCTAAACTTTCAAAATTTATTGAATTATATATTCCTTATCTAAAATACAGTATTATTACCTATTTAAAAATGGACAAGAGACAGGTGTACAATTACAATTAAATAACGAAAGCATTACAGTGGCGTAGCCAAGGGGGGTGTTTTCGGGTTTAAATCCTCCCCATTGGTAATATTAATACTTATTTTATTTTAATAAAAAAATGATCTATTTCATAAAACGTATAAGTTTGATGCAAATAACTAACGAAAATAGAGTACCTATAATATGTGCGAGTATTATTTACTTCTACACAACGAACTGTCTCCCTCACAAATATTCAATATCCACCCCCATTTGAAAATCCTGGCTACGCCACTGAAACATTAAATATAAATTAGTTGGATGTCCCAATTTTCCCGCTCTTTAACGCTCGCTACCCTTTAATACTACCTTTTACAATATGTTTTCACACTTTTGAAACATGATTTCACATTAACAAAATATGAATTCACATTAACGAAAACTAATTTAACACAAATGAAAATTGAATTCCCAGTAACGAAATATGATTTCACATTAACGAAAAATTTCAACTAAACGAAAACAGACTTCAAACACTCGCGTTACTTATTCTCGCTTCTAACGTAGCTGACATTGTTGTAATCAACTTTGATCATTGTTGTAATCAAGTTTCATCATTGTTTTAATCAAGCTCTCTTATTGTTGTAATTAAATTCTTTCATTGTTGTAATCAAATTTAATCTAATAAGTTTAGAATTTTTTTTGTATATTGTAGGGACAATACATTTGCTTTATTTTTTGCCTCTCTAAAGGTGGCTACTGCCCCTTCTAGCCCTTCGTTGGCGGTGCCTATTTAAGGTTCATATGTAAAATCTGTTTTGATTTAGTTGAAATTGGTTTTTAAAATTGTGACTTCTGTTTACAATATTGCAAAGTAGGTATTCAGGAGTAATAAATTACTTTTCATTATTGTAAATTCAGCTTTCCTTTGTGGCTTTGTGTGAAATCAAGTTTCATTAATGTGAAATCATCCTGTAGAAGGTATAGATATAAATTATTACTACAATAATTGAACTTGAAATCATAATTGAAACACATTGATTACTACAATAACAATATACATTTTTTATACATTATAAAAAAGAATTAAATGAAATAAGTATGATTGCATAATTGATTCAAAATTATAATTTATAATAATAAAATATAACATTGAAAGACGTCGAATATGCGGATAATCCCTATTAAATGTTTTACCTTTTTCTTCTTTTATATTTATAGGTAACAGTAAAAAAAGTTAAATTTCAGACGAAATTTCGAATTTACCACTAGCATCAAACCTTTAAATCATAAACTGGTCAATTAATTGAATACCTACTGTTGTTCCTATATTATTTTTATTATTATTATTATTATTATTATTATTATTTTTCTATATAAATTGCATTTATAATAGGTATGTTTATCTGTTAAAAAATTTAACATTGCTGCAGTTTGTTGTAAAATTTGTACAATAATATCCAAAGTTCCTCATCAAATAATTACCGAGGAATAAAAGCCATCCTGGGCCTGTGTTACAAGAACTTACAGTTAACTATAAGTTTATAAACTGGTAGATAGCCTTGCATCAACAAACCGACACTAAATAATTTACTTATTATTACCAGTGTTGTATCAAATAATCTCCCCATTCCTATGTGCCCAATAAAGCACCGGTGGTTAAAAAACATTGAATATAAGTACAAAAAATTTATAATTTAATAACTTTACCCATATTTTTGTTGCAAATATTTGCAACGGGTACAGCTAGTATATATATATATATATATATATATATATATATATATATATATATATTATCGTAAAAATGTTAAATTCACTAAAATCTGGATATGCGATTTTTAGCATGAATCCAATACCTCTCTTAGCGGGAGGTAAAAAGAATCCGATCTTTCTGAATTTTGTTCCTATTCGGTATTCTTGACTTGTCAGGAAGCAAGAAAACTTCTCGCCATTTTGGCTTGTCTAGCAGATTTCCATTATGAGGGATTGTTTCACTCTAGATTTTATTTATTCGTTGTCCTACGCCAGCATGCACAATCTGTGGTTCATTTACGCGGAAATTATCTTATTTTTACCTCCTGCTATCCTTGGTAAGGGAGGTGTAGGGACGTCCTAAAAATCACATATCGAGATTTTAGTAAATGACCACGTTTGAAGGTCCCTAGAATCCAATTTTAACATTTTAATGATGATGTCTGTATGTGTGTATGTGTGTATGTGTGTGTGTGTGTATGTGTGTGTGTATGTGTATGTGTGTGTGTGTGTGTGTGTGTGTGTGTGTGTGTGTGTGTGTGTAAGAATTTTGTCTTCGCTCTAACTCAAATACCATCACTCAGAAAATTATGAAACCTTCTATGTATACCCTATTCTAATATGAAAAGAAGCCATTAGATTTTGGTGTAAATTGGATAACCGGAAATGGTACTTTACCTGAAGCCAGGGCCGGCTCGTGGTATTTTAACACCCCTGTGCAAAATTTTATTATGCACCCCCTCGCATTTAACAACACAAAAATGAAATTGTTTGAAACGCTTCATATTTTTATTGTGAAAACAAAATACACCACAAATAAAATTGTATATAAATTACAAGAAAAAAAAAGAGTTAATAAAGTTATATTTCACAAAAATAAAATATAGTCTATAACAATTTTTTTTAAAAAAGGAAATATGTACCTAAATTGTACATAAATGTAAAATAAAAATAAATTTCAACTTTGGCTTTTTGCGTATTACCACAAAAATAATAGTTATTTATGCAACAAGAGTAAAAAGTAGACATATTTTTCGTCAAATCCTATAAGTGAAATAAGACACTTTTTAATCGAATTGCATACATTTTTTTTACATCTGTAATAAAAGTGTGAAAAAGTGCCGTAACGCTTCATTATTTCACGCTTAGCGTTAAAAAAAAGAGCTCATTTTTCACCGTTTTATTGTTCAAAAAAGACAAATGTGCTACTTTATAAATTCATTTTAATAAAAAAAAATTCTATCTAGAACATGAAAAATACAAGCGAAAGCAAAATTAATACAGTATTACAGAAAAGATATTTTTCTTGCTTTGGCGGCTGCGAATTCGGCAATAATATCTTTAAGATTCAAAGTTTCAATTACTGAACTTTCAATCGATATCAATGCCAGATTGTTAAATTTGTCTTGTGACATTAATGTTCTTAGATATTTTTTATCATTTTTAGTTTTGAAAACGACCTCTCTCAAGTAGCAACTGCAACCGGAATAGTTAGCAATATTCTGAATGCTATAGACAACAAACAACTATCAGTTAGTTTCGGGTAGAACAGGTTACGAAGCATCTTGAATTAACTCTCTTTTCCTACAGGCTGGTCGGCTAGCGCCTGCGTTCTGCGATGCGTATTTCAAATTTAAGCGCGAAATGACAAAAATTTATATTAGAATATTCATTTAATTTTTATTTTATTGTCATGCATAATGTTAACATTATCATTACTAAAATTGGTAAAATCAGTTCTGAAAATATAAAACTGAGTTAGAAAAGCATTATAATAACCGTCGTTGTTTTACTTGCACCCCCGTGCTACGCACGGGTTGCACAGTCGCACGAGCCGGCCCTGCCTGAAGCTCATAATGATTTTTCTTCAAAATATACCATTAAATGCCATTTTTTCGCATTTTGTCATTATGAAAATTAAAGACTATTGAATTTTTTACAGGAATACATTAATACTTTTTCTATACATTTTACAGATAAAATCATTTTTACCTCCCGCTACCCTTGGTAAGGGAGCTATAGGGATCGTGCTAAAAATCACATATCGAGATTTTAGTAAATGACCAATTTTAATATTTTCACGATGATGTCTGTATGTGTGTATGTGTGTGTGTGTGTGTGTGTGTGTGTGTGTGTGTGTGTGTTTGTGTATGTGTGTGTGCGTACGTGTATAAATTTTGTCTTCGCTCTAACTCAAATACTATCATTCATAAAATTCTGGAACCTTGTACCCTATTCTAATACGAAAAGAAGCCATTAGATTTTGGTGTAAATCGGATAAACGGAAATGGCACTTTACTTGAAGCTCATAATGGTTTTTCTACAAAAAATAATACCATTAAATGTAATTTTTTTGCATTTTATATCATTGGAAAATTATAGATTATTGAATTTTGTACAGGTATACATTAATACTTTTTCTATATATTTTATAGATAAATTTAAAAATCATTTTTCTTTTTTTAATCCCGAAGCCTAAGATAAACAAAATTCCTTTGTTATACAGTTTATTTTTCAAATGAATGTAACTGACAGGTAAACATCATTGTCAAAAAATTAATCACTTCAAATTAATAATAGTGACATATTAAATAATAAAGAAAATCGTAAATAAAGCAATAGTTATATGCAATGCAACATAATATAGTTTGCAGCATTAGTAAATACGTAGGTATGTATTTAAATTAATAAAAATTAAATAGTGGGAGGTTTTGTGTTGGCCACATCAGAAGCCTAAGATAAACACAATTGCTTTGTTACACAGTTCATATTTCAAATGAATGTAACAGACAGTAAATGTCACTGTCAGAAAACTAGTCACTTCAAATTAATAATGGTGACATTTTAAAAAGAAAATAGTAAATAAAGTAATAGTTTTATGCAATGGAACAGTTTGCAGCGCTAGTAAATACGTAGGTATGTATTTAAATTAATAAAAAGATTCTCGTTGATAATTATCAACTATCTTACAAAAGTCGAATTAGTTTTTAAAGATTTATATCTTGAATTATTTCAACATAATTTTAATTATTCATTAGTGGTAGGATTTTTATAGACTCGTAATCAGAATTCAAAGTTCAATCAATTTTTATCATCTTAATAGTTATTTATGTCTTGTTTGTTTATTAATTTATGAAATCATCGAATAATAATGTTTGTAATGTCCTTTTTAAGATAGACAAGCTGACTCATTTAACTGTAAAGTTAATATGAGAGCCAGGGGCGGCTCGTGTTTCTATTATAGCACGTTTTTAACATAACATTAACATTTTTCATTGCCATATTAATTCATCTGCGATTTTTTCTACTGAAAAATAATGCACTACAGCAAGGTATTCATATTAAAACTGAGCTGAAGCAGCAAAATATTGTCACATCTCCCGTCTATTTATATGTATTATATTTAACTACTCGTATTAACTGCTTACGTTATAGTAGAACCTCTTTAAGTTTTACTGTATGATTAAATTATACTGTATACTTATTATATTATTATTAATATGGTTAGAGTAACGCCTCTTAGTCATGAGTGTGCTCGGGGATTCTGGGTTCGAATCCCCAAGGCATGGAAGTTTGTATATGTGGACCTACTCAGTAATTGGGATTTGATCCTGTTGAGACGTTTTTTTTTTTTTTTAAAAAAAAAAGAAGTTATGTTTATCGTATTTTAGTAAGGGGGCGAGCGCCCACGAGGCCTCACTAACGAGTCGCCCCTGGGCCCCTGATGAGAGCAGTTAAGTTAAAAACGAGTGGATATTCAAAATATAATAATGACACTGCTGCATGGTTGTAAAATTACGAATATTTTTGTTGTGTGCAGTGAATTCTAGTGGATAACTAAAATTAAAAAAGATTACATGTTGTAATACGTATACATTACATGCTTGTTTGAAACATACATGCAGAAGTACAATATTAAAAATAATTACGTATATCAAATTATTGTATAAATTTTACATTCGTAAAATTAAATCATATTCAAAAAGTCTGTTGTGGCCAGCACTGTACCTCCCGCCAGTACTTCTGATGATGCAACTGGCGAAATAGTAAAAATATACATTTCTTGTGAAATTAAACCGAGAGTTATTTTTTTTTAAACTTTTATTATGTTAAATATAAATACATACCTACATATTTATTGATGCTGGAAACTATATTGTTCCTTTGCATTCGTATTACTATTGTTTTATTTACTAATACAATTTTTAGAAAAAGTATGGATGCATATCTGTATAAAATTTAATAATATTTAATTCTTATAATAACATAAATCTCGAAAAAATGACATTTAAAAGTATTTTTCAAAGAAAAACTATTTTGAACTTTAAGTAACGTGCCATTTCCGGTTATCTGATTTACACTAAAATCTACTGGCTTCTTTTCATATTAAATCAATACAATTTTAAATATTTAATTAATAAAACAATAAGAAAGATTAAATGTACTTCGCAGAAAAAGCTTTCAGAATGTTACTAAAACTGTTGATTTTTGACACTGACATCTGTTATTTACAAACAATTTTATAAACATTACTATGTTATAAACATTTGAATTTGTCAACTGGTTTCCTTAATGCCGTAACCTCTGAGATGTACCACATTAAAATATGCTATATATTACAGTGCCTTTATCTCTAAATCTATACCAGATATAATAAAAATTTTAAGTGTATTTGATGGAGAATTTTATGTTCTTCAATATTTGTAATAACAAAAATATCCAAAAAATTATGTTTAAATAAATAAATATATTATCACGGCATATTACCCATTACTGGGTGTGCCAGTATCTACAACACATGTAGACATCGGTAATGATGACGATATATTTTACCGTGTGGGCGTTTACCAGGCGTCCCCTCACGGGCACTCATAGCTGGTGTGGAGAGTGCACCACAGGGTCCACTTTTGTGCGATTAAAAGTCTGCACTGGCCGGGATCGAACCCGAGTCACCAGATTGGCAACCAAACACTATGCGCACACGACCACGCGACCCCATATACTGCAATAGAACTGATAAAATACTATCTTGTTCTAAAAGATGCACTTTCCTAATATTGAATAACGTTTGACGTTTTGTTTAGGGTTAAATTTTATGAAAAAACGCAGACATGCGTTTTACAACCCACAGCCAACCAGGACGTAAAGATTTATTGAACACCCGATAGAAATCCTGGGACAAGTTTATTGGCATAACATAAATTATATTTGTAGGCACTAACCTACTCTAATGGCCGGTTTTATAAACGACAGATAAATTTACTTCCAAAATAAATCAAATTCATCGTTTCAAATGACAGTAGAACTCGAGAACTTTTGACATTCATGTTATACATGTCATAAAATTGATTAGAATTTGTTAATTTAAATAAATTTACCAGGAAATAAATTTATTCTGTCCTTTGTAAAACCGGGGGTAAATATAATTATTTAGTCGAAACAATCCTGAGACTATAAAATTCTAAAATAGGGAAATGTATCATGGCGGTGGATATGTCTATTTTTAATTCGTAGATTTCATCATTGACAACGAACAAAATTTAGTGTTCTCCTTTAATTAAAGACGTTTATTTAAAAATGACGTGTAATTAGGTGGTGTTGTGATGGTGGTAGGACTCAGGTGCGATCAGTTGAAGTTCGTGTTCCGCGCGGGTAGCCGAAAGAGGAGGGGGTGATGCAAGATGGTGGCAAGCAAGTGTTGGTGGTAGGTAGAAGATAGAAGTAATATACCTATTAAACTATATACCGCTGAAAAGCACACAGGAAATGTCCGGAACATAATGTATATCTGCACTCTTCTGGTTTGGACAGAAGTTTGAAGTTTCAGAGAAAGGGAAATGGAATGGAGAGAATGCTTCTTCCAAATGTTTAGGTGTTTATGAATTTTGTGTATGTTTATCATTTCAATATTACTTCTCCTTGTATCGCTTGAATATTAATATGAATATGAAGGCTGTTAAAACTAAAACTCCAAATAAAATTTTAATCTTTTACTTTATACGCATTTTTCTAATCTTATGCAGGTATCCCCTAATCTTTTTCTCCAATTATAAAATTTGAACCCTACAGATATTCAAATAAAATATCTTCCTAATTTTTACAGTTGTTCCCTATTATCTTTCTCCAAATTTTGCAAATGTAATTTTAACCTTTTATCCTTTTATACAGAAATTTGTTTTCTTAATCTTCTGCAGGTGTTCTCTTTCTTTTGAGAAAAATCAGAATGTCCTGTATTAATTGATTTCATTATTAAATAATCTAATATAAAAATTTATAATTATAACCAATATTTTTGAAATATGAATCATATGTCAGATTTTCAAGCAGCGCGAAGACGCCTAAACGCCTATCGCTTGTGTGCGCATGCGCTTGTAGACGTGTGTCCAAACGCTAGAAAAGGATGGAGATATTAATGTCCCGGACACTTTCCAATAGGGTCCTATATCATAGCCATATTTTAACTATCTTAAATAAGAAGACGAAAATATACATAAATTAATGAGTATTAGTGAAAAAATTTTCTTTAAATATTAACTAGGTCACAAACTACAAGCGATTGAACCTGATTACTAATTGGGTATGACGTGTTAGGTACTAAGAATTTGATTGGTCGCCTGATTTTAAAAAGAAGATTCGCGCGTCTTTAGCGGTCACCTTTGAAAGAATATGAAATATCATGATGTTCTATAACCTAACAAAACATTTAACAATTTTGTGATTGACGAATTTGTTTAATTATAACATCTAGTAATATTAACAATAATCATGTATTTATAAATAAATCAATTTGTAATATGAATTAAATTAATAATAATATTAATTAAATTAATATTGAAACTTCAAAACAGGCAAACATTAGCGCCATCCGTCGTCATACTTTGTGTAATAATATTGTCAAACTGTTTCAATGTTCTGTAATTTATTTGGAAGAAATCATTGTTAAATGCTTATTATTTATGTTATTTATACTTAATAATAATTTCTTCGTAAATATAACGTATAAGTTTTTATATAAAAACATTTCAGCTATGCAAACATGAAAAAAATTGTTTCCAGTATAACTAACAGTTTGTCCCATTGTTTGTCGATCACTTGTTAGTACCTGATACGTCACGCACAAATTCTTAAACTTTAAAAATTCATATCTCGCTTATTACGTAAAATTTTTAAGTCGCGTTTGCACTGAAGTTCTTATTTTATCCTGTTCTTACAGGAAAAAAAAATAAAAGAAAAATGGTATAGGACCCCATTATATGAAAGATAGGGGTTCAGCGGTATATATGTAGTTTAGTAGGTATATTGTAGAAGTAAATAACAGAGTAGAAGGCGAAAAGAGTATTTCCGGTGTAAAGTAAGAAATAAGAAGTGACGAATAAGTAGACGACGAAGAAAAAGTGCTGAAATGGGACGAGAGACAACACTGAAAAAAATAGGTTGCTTGTAGTAAAGGTAGGTACTCTAAAATCGTGACAGGTAAAATATTTCCTAAGAAAATGAAAAATTATTTCTATTGATTTTTAACTGTTTCAGAAATAAAAATTTCTAATTAATTAGTAAAATTATTTACTAACTTTGCAGGAAAAATATCTGATGTAATTAATCAGAAATCGCTGTTTTAATGAAATTTATTTACTAAACTAAATATCACAAATTTTAATTCAAGTAAACCTTATTCTTAATATAACAAATACATTTACTATTTTAGTAAATTTAATTCAAATTATTAGATTTTAATTTATTACTAGTAGCGAAAATTTTTATTTGGTTCTAATAATGGATGTACCCACGGAATGAGAAATAAATAAATTCATGGTGAATAAATAATATATGTATTTATTTATAACTAAAACCTACATCGTGTTTTATGTTACAAATCTGAGTAAAATGACAATAATAATAAATTATAACCAAACCTTCAAAGGGTTTTATTTTTTGTTCAATATTCATCTCTTCAAATTTTCTTATTGTCAGACAACGATATCCGCTATACTTTTTTCATAAATTTCTCATAGACATTTGCCACTACTGTATAAAATCGGTTAACTTGCCTTCCTCATAGTATGGATTTATTTTATATCTACACAATTTCATTCAAATTGGTGTCCGAGGTTCTGTCATCCCCTTGTTAGTAAATTTCTCAGCTGCAATGTATTATGTATGTTACCACAAGTTTTACAGGTATTTAATATTACTTACATTACACAAAACGCAATTACTTTAGTTTATAACAAGTAACAACACAAACGTACATGAACTCTTCCAAGTAGTTTATAAAAGTGACAAAAGTTGCTTACAACACCATGGCTTTAGAGTGCAATCTTAACTATTACAAAAAATTTATTAGCTGTGATAAAAAAAAATTAGTAAATGTATTAATTTTTCTACACTAAATAAATAAATTTTGTAATAATTTTAAGTTTATGTTCTAAAATACAGAATTTAATTTTTAAAATGGCAATTAATATTTGTAATTCAGTAATGTGGAAAATATTTTTTTCTAATTTAGAAGATTATGCGGTAGAAATAAACAAATCTACATTCATTGAGGTAAAGAAAAAAGTTCTGTTTGAGTAATCTTATTATCTGATATTAACAAAAAAGGATTAGGGAATAATTTTTAACTATAAATGCGAACCTATTTTTTCAGTGAAGGAAGAACGAGATAAAGAGGCAGAGCGGGTTTATAAAGCCAAAAAAACAGCATCACATTGGCCCTAATTGTTGGTATAAAGACATTTCCTAAAGTAAAGAAACTAAGTTTTGTTTGTACGATAATATTTGTAGTATTTTACGTATTATGCGTAGTTACCATCACTATTTTCTTACGTGAAATGAAGTATAAAACCTATCTCTTTCTTTTGTACTGGGACTTTTTGTAAACATTGCAGCTTGAACGCACAACGAGTAAGTAAAACAATTTACTATTTTTTTTTTAAATTTCCATCACAAACAAAATAAAGAGAGACATTATATGCATTGATTTATTTATAAGAAAAAGATGGAAGGTATTTCTATAGTTCTTAGAGACGATCTCTACATACTACATTAAAATGCTGAACTCCGCGCATTATATCTGTATAGTATAAGGAGCCGTAGAAAAAATATCACAGAGATAATTTTTATGCTTTTCGAAAATTGGAAATAATTTTCTATTTAACTCCAATTGGACTTGAACTCGTGTGTCCAGAAATACAATCGATTACATAACACACTCAGTTAAAAAAATTACGTGCATAAATAAAAGTAATTCGTGGTAAGAGTGCTAAGAGATATGTATCTCTGGAATTTTATAGTGCAGGGGATATGATTAGTTTTTGTGAGTTTTATTTCCTTTGTCACAGATTGAATATTTATCTAAGCGATTTTCTTGTCTACAATCTGAACTCACCTTATATTAAGACAAATTGCATTTTAGCGTGCACAAATTGCATAAAATTTGATTTGACGTATGATTTGAACAGTTGATATTACAATTCCACTTACATAAGTACATTTGTAGCAATTCTCATGTAGAAACAAGTGAGTGTAGGCGGCGCTGGAGTGGAGATGCACGTGCTTCTACTATTAATCCAGCGCAAGGGAGGCTGACGCTGAAGCTACCGACGCCGGCGTCACAATTAAACGTGTAAAAGCAGACCCGGTCCCAACTCCGGCGCCGCTCTCATAAATAATCCGCCTGACTCGATTCGGAAATCGCGGCACGGCTTTAAAACGAAAAGTTGCACCCATTCATCATCAACACTCAAATTTCCTGTCACTCAGACAGAGATTTACACTTATGCTGATCTGCCTAACCAATATTGGAGAATTATACATGTTTTGCGACTTAAATGAAATATACGAAGTGTCTCATTTCGTCGTTGATACTGCAATAGGTTGTATGTTAAAAAGGCAACTTTTCAGGAGACAAAAGAAACGTGTTAATTTAGTTTCTGTTTCTAAGTTGCAAATTCGGTTTAAAGTCATAAAGGCAGACCTTTTTAAAATTTAACTTAAAAAAACTTTTAACCAAGTGTCACCAACAGCCAAATATGTCACGACTAATTGATGTAGCCAACTATCTGCTATTAACTCATTAGACGTATTAAATGTCTTGACGCGCATACGTGCCTTCGCATTGGCTGTTGACAAACGACGTTTTGCAGGGACATAGAACGCCACATAATGGGTACTTTAGCGCAATAATCTCAAAAAGGGATTTTTTGACATACGACCTATTGCAGTATCAACGACGGTTTTTGATGTTTTTTAAGGTATCTCGGGAAATATTAATGATAGAGCACAATCGTTCGCACATTCCAGGGTCAACTTGATGATAAAAGTTTAATAGTCATCACAGGAATTTTCGACCTTCTTTTGTTTCCGAGCTACGGGTGAAAACTCGTTTTTCGCTCATTTCGAAAAAATCTCATCTTATTTATAGGTAGAGTGAGAAAAAAATAATAAAAAATGTTGTACCGTTTTTTAGGTAGAATATAATAGAGTAATTAGATATATTAAAATCTTAATAATTTTCGAGATATAACACGATTTTTACCTCCCGCTACCCTTGGTAAGGGAGGTATAGGGATCGTGCTAAATATCTCATATCGAGATTTTAGTAAATGACCACGTTTTAAGTTCCCTAGAATCCATTTTTAACATTTTCACGATGATGTCTGTATGTGTGTATGTGTGTGTGTATGTGTGTATGTATGTGTGTATGTGTAGGGATTTTGTCTTCACTCTAACTCAAATACTATCATTCAGAAAAATCTGAAACCTTGTATTTCCATCCCATTCTAATATGAATAGAAGCCATTAGATTTTGGTGTAAATCGGATAACCGGAAATGACACTTTACCTGAAGCTCATAATGGTTTTTCTTCAAAAAATACCATTAAATGCCATTTTTTCGCATTTTATGTCTTATGAAAATTAAAGATTGTTGAATTTTCTACTGGAATACATTAATACTTTTTCTATATAATTTACACATAAATTTAAAAATAATTTTTTTTATTAGTCGCGAAGCCTAAGACACAATAATTCGTTTGTTACACAGTTCATATTTCAAATGAATGTAACTGACAGTTAATGTCACTGTCAAAAAACTAATCACTTCAAATTAATAATAGTGACATTTTAAAAAGAAAATAGTAAATAAAGCAATAGTTTTCTGCAATGGAACAGTTTGCAGCGGTAGTAAATACGTAAGTATGTATTTAAATTAATAAAAATTCAATAGCGGGAGGTTTTGTGTTGGCCACATCAGATTTTTTAAATGGCAACCCATGTTGACAGTAGTTTCATCTTTTTCCTTATTTTATAAACTTTTGAATGATATATAACAAGTCCACATTCTTCTACACTGGGGCGAAAAAATTGAAAATTATTAAGAAACAAATGAAAAAATGGGGTCCCGTGGCCGCGTGCCTGAGTGTCTGGTTGCGAACCTGGGGTAACCGGGTTTGATCCCGACAGACGCCAAATATTTCCAATATTAAATAGCACAAAAGTGACCTCTGTGGTGCACTCTCCACACCAGCTATGAGTGCCCGTGAAGTGACGCCTGGTAAGCGCCCACACGGTAAAATATATCGTCAACATTGCCGATGTCTACATGTGTTGTAGATACTGGCACACCCAGAAATGGGTAATATGCCGTGATTATATATTTATTTATTTTATTTATAAAAAAATCCATTACCGTTCATCATTTGATTATTTTGATTCCATACTTATTATGTATGTTCAAAAAATTATTCTAAACCAATTATTTTCGGGTTAGTTAAATTATTATTTCTCGATGTCACACTTGGCTTTGACACATGACGCAATTCAAAAAAATTGGTTTAATTATGCTTTTGAAGTACATAAATTGAAAATATGTGTAAAACTGAAACAAATAATATTTGAAATAAACAAATGATGAACTGAAATGGATTTTTTCATTTGTTTCTTAATAATTTGTACCTATAACAAAAGAAGATCGAAAATTCCTGTGGTGACTATTAAACTTTTCTCAAAAAGTTGACCCTGGAATATGCAAACGATTTTGCTCTATCATTAATATTTCCCGAAATACCTTAAAAAACATCGAAAATCTTAATACGATATTTTTGGTCCGATAAATCGAGATTTTCTTCGA
Source organism: Ophonus ardosiacus (assembly GCA_943142095.1). Lineage (NCBI taxonomy): Eukaryota > Metazoa > Arthropoda > Insecta > Coleoptera > Carabidae > Ophonus > Ophonus ardosiacus. The sequence continues at coordinate 32,038,839 of OW964831.1, read as the reverse complement.
CATTCTATTGCATTCTATTCTGTCTGCCGTCCATGTTTCGTTATATATTTCAATTGCATGTCTTCTTTTATCTGTGTTTTTGTCCAATAAATTCTTTGTTCTTAAACTTATCTATATTATTGGTTATGTTTTGTGTTCCAGTATAAGTTCATGTAGTAATTTGTTTCTTTTCTTTGACTTTCCTTTATTCTTATATTAGCTACTATAGTCATATAGTTATTTAGTATTTTTTAACATTTTAATTTCTGGCGATCTTGCGAAGTAGAATTATAGATTTTTTGAGTGGTTCTATTTTAGAATATTTATGAATTAATTTTCCTCCTGTTGTGAATGGTGCATATGCATAGTTATTTCTTCTTTTTCTATTTTTGTTTTTTGATAATTAAGCGCTGTGTTCTTCCGGCGAAATTTCTGGGTTCCGCAAAAGTTTTTCATACCATGAGAATTCTTGTACCAGTCGTGTTACGTGATGGACGTTTTTAACTAGCGTGTTGGCGAGTGGGCGATGGTTGGCGTGATTTTAGTTTGACGTGGAGTGCCTTTTGTTGTCTTGACCACTGTTGGTCGCGTTTTTTTGCGGATTCGTACGTCATCGAGGTGACTTCTGACTAGTGCAAAATAAAGAGTCAAAAAAGTTTGAGGGTTTTTAAAGTTCCAGCAAGTTCTAATAAGGAATCCCAACATTTTTTTTAGGATTTCTTGACAATGTTGTCAGTATGTCTAATAGAAATTTGGTATCTATAGTTACATCTAAGTCTTTAATTTCATTTACTCTAGTTAATGTCGTACCTGATATATTAAGTATATTGTACAATTGATCTATCTCTATCTCTTGTAAATCTTATATAAAACATTTGTTAACGTTAATAAGTAATTTATTGTTAGAAGCATAATTCATGAAACTATTCAAATCTGATTATAGTTCAATGTAATGATTAATAACAACTGCTTATATCATTTAAGAAAATATTATATAATAGGGGCCCTAAATGACTACAGAGGATACTAAGATAAGGACAGATTTATATCCACTTGAAACTACACACTGACTTCTACCCGTCAAATAAGATCGAAACCAACAATAAACTACCATTTACCCCGATATTAGCTAATTTATTTAGTAATATATTGTGACCTATTCTATCGAATGCCTTGCTAAGATCGGTATTAATTATCTACAACTTAATATTTGAAACATTTTTGTATAAAATAAATTGGGAAGTTTTGCGCAGGGAAAAACTGATTACTGGTTACCCATGTTAAACGTCTATGGTCCGCTTTTTAATTAATACCCTGTATAAGACTTTTCATTTAAATAGATATTTATTCAGGAAAAGCAGTAAAAGAAGTGCTTCATTTTTAGGCTAAATTTGAACCTGAATATGAATGATGTACATACATTTTATTCATTCATACATAGACAATCCATTTTACTTTTTATAAGAGACATGGTTTTCAAATTTTTACCTCCCGCTACCCTTGGTAAGGGTGGTATAGGGATAAATATAAATAAATATATCATCAAGGCATATTACTCATTTCTGGGTGTGCCAATCTGCTTTATCACAGATATCGGTAATGATGATGACATATTTGTACGCTTACCAGGCGTCACCTCACAGGTACTCATTACTGGCGTAGAGAATGCACCACAGGAGACACTTTTGTGCCATTTAAATTCAAAATATTTGGCGTCGGTAGGGATCGAACCCGGTTCCCCAGGTTTGCGACCAGACACTCAGGCACGTGTAAAAATCGGAAATCGAGATTTTAGTAAATGACCACGTTTTGCGGTTCCTACAATCTAAATTTAAAAATTTCACGATGGTGTCTGTATGTGTTTGTGTGTGTGTGTGTGTGTGTGTGTGTGTGTGTGTGTGTGTGTGTGTGTGTGTGTATGTGTATGTATTTTGTCTCCGCTCAAATACTATCATTCAGAAAATTCTGAAACCTTGTATTTCGACACTATTTCTAATATGGAATGAAACCATTAGATTTTAGTGTAAATCGGATAACCGGGAATGGCACTTTACTTGAGCTCAAAATGGTTTTTCTTCAAAAAATACCATTAAATGTTATTTTTAGCATTTTGTCATAAAAATTAAATTTTCTACAGGTATACATTAATACTTTTTCTATATGTTTTACAGATAATTTTAAAAAATAATCTTTTTTATAAATCTCAGAACCTATGATTTAAAGATTCCTTTGTTACTGTCAAAAAACAAATCACTTCAAATAAATAATGGTGACATTTTAAAAAGAAAATAGTAAATAAAGCAATAGTTATATTCAAAGAAACTTAATATACATAGTTTGCAGCATTAGTAACCGAGTATCAATTTGTCTTTTAGTTTGCCCGATATAAACTTCGTTACAATCTTTACAGTCAGTTTATAAAATTGACTGTAAAGATTGTAATAAAGTTTATATCAGGCAAACTAAAAGACAAATTGATACTCGGTAATCCTGATAAATCTAGTGTAGCACAACATATGTTTATTAATAATCATAAAGTTGACAATTCTAATATAAAATTATTGAAACAAGTTGATAATAATAGATATTTAGACGCACATGAGAGTTTGATAATACATAAATTTAAAGATAAATTGATGAACGCGGACCTAGGTCCCATCCCAAATTATATGAGTTAATATAAAACAGTTACTTTGTTAAACCTAGTTACCCAATTAGGTATCCACTCACCTATGACTCCTGTCCCTATATAACACGTGTTCTCTCCCTTATTCCTCAGAGCTGTTTTGACCTCTGGCATGGTTTACATGCTGAACTTCTCTGTTTTTACTTTGTAGTTTCTACTGACGATGAGAACATAGTTCTCGAAATACGTATATAGTTTTTAAAATTATTGTTAAGGTTAAGGGGTTTTTTCTTTAGTTATAACTTTATCTTAAGACTCCATTTTACTTTTTAATAATGTAGATATGTATTTAAATTAATAAAAATTAAATAGCGAGAGGTTTTGTGTTGGCCACATCAGATTTTTTATTTTGTTTTCTTTGCTTTGATCTACTACTCGTATGATTATTCGATTTAAAGTACAAATAATTTTCACGAAGTGACTAGTGAAATAAATTCTGTTGCCTCCTATTCCTAAACTTTCAGGTGGGAACAGATGAAATAGACCCCTATATATTTCCTTACTGCACATGCATACTTAGCTACATAACATTAGATTCCTTGGAAAATATTATTTCAAATTTAATCATTTTGTTATATTAAACAACACATTAATAAAAATAGATTTATATGAAGTTAAAACAGTTTAATAAAAAACATAATTTGTGTTTTATTTTAATGATTACTGGGAAATTAAATGCGTAATGTAGTTAAATATTATCATAACATAATTGTTAAATTATAGTATGTTAAAAATTGCACATGTTGTTTTCATTTATTTTAATGGCTTTTATTAATGTAAATTAATATGGCCTGATAAAGTTTAATTTATTTGTTTTAGGAATTTTATATTAATTTAAATTTTTATTGCTCATGTTATTCTATTCTGCGCGCAATTTATCTGATTGTTCGTAATTGCAAACGATTTAAACAGAAATGAATACACGACTCCAAAAATAGTTTAACACACGGAAACAAATGCCATTTATATTGTATATTATGGTGTGATACGAATTGTAGTTTGAATTAAATTGAATTTTTATGAAAGTGTCAGTAAACGTAAACGTCAAAACCTATTTTATTTGAAATGTAAAACAACGGTTGTTTTATTGCGGAGTAAATTTTATTAGGTATTTTGTCTTATCTGTCACGGAAATGAATGGAAACTACTATAGGACAAGGACAAACAGGAAATTAATTTTTCATGGAGTTAATTTTATTATCTTTTTAATTGATGTATGCTATTAAATTTAATAAATATGATAAATTATCAACATAGAAAAAGGCAAATTTCATTATGAAATACTTGCTAGTAAATGCTATAATCATTTACAGATAAATTTTATGATAATTAAATATACAGGGTGTTATCGAACTTCTGGTAAAAACTTTAAGCGCATATACTACTGACTATATAAAATGAGTAAAAAATGCTTAATCAACATGGGTCCGATCTTCAATATTCTCCGAAATATAAAGCAGTGAAAAATGAGTTTTACGGAGTTTTCCTCTATCTCGAAAAACATAAGAGTTACGACTTCGATTAAATGAGACTTTTTGTTTACCGTTGAGAGGTCACCTTAGATGTGCTTTTGTTTAAAAAAAATAATCAAAAATTGTACTAAGTTAAATGTTGTGGTGACCAACGACCAAATATAACTAGACAAAACTAGTTTGTTTTGTTTTGATTTCGGCTGGCCAGACAGAGATACAGATATGTTTTATCTAGTTCGAGCATTTTTCACTAGAGGCGCAATATCATTGACATTTTAGAATAGAAAGTTTTTTAGAATATAAATAGATATACATATATGTCCATTACAGGTCAAATCTGTAAGTTTTACAGATCTGTAAATCTGTAAAAAAAAACGCATCCATTTTTGCATATGAGGCGCGGGCTTTGACATTTATTTGTATGGCCCACCCCAACAAGGTTGCCAAAAATACAGCTTGTGTACTTTGCCTGTATTGTCAAATGAATTTAAGCGTAAAATTAATTTATAAAAATATCCAATATGTTTTGTTTTATTTAATTATTTATAAGCTTTAATATTAAATAAAAATCGGCTAGGTATGCAAAGTCCTAATATTCATTCATCAACATATTCAATTCTCACTTCGTTCAGTTTCATAACGTTCAAATCTACAAAACGTATATTTGGCAACATGTGCATCGTCCTAATGGTCATTCATTGCCATGTTCAATTCTCGCATCGCTCAATTTCATAATGTTCAAATCTACAAAACGCTCATCTACGAAGTTGGCGCGAATCAAAACGTTTATTTCTCGCGCGCTTCCAAATTTAAACAGTACAGTCTAAAGAACAAAGTGCAAAGAAAAATGTTACTCAGTACAAATACGTTAATACTTCTTGAGAAAATTAATAGATGTCGCAAAAATTGTGGAAATGTCAAAAAAATTAAATAAATTTATATACTGTTAATAATATTATAAATGTATGGATCTTTATATACTGAAAATTTTAAAAATATATTGTATGTCAATACAGGATACTGTGGCAATTGAAAAGTTTCTATAAAAAGCATTCTAACTATTTAATAAGTAATATTACTACTATTAAATGATTCTAATCATGATTTTATTGCCAAGGAAAAATGATGTTTGTGTTGTTAATTTAATACGAAGAGAATGTACTGCTATATAAATTATTTAAAGGTAAAAATACAAATACACTTGTCGTAACTTTTATAATACAATTAACATTTTAATTAGTATTTTTTTATTGTTACAGTGACTCAGTGACAACATTTTTACATTTCTTATTACAGATAATTTCAAAATATGTAAATTGACACGATAATTGAATATTCTTATATAAAATAATATATACTAGAAGGAAATCACAATTTAATATCAACTAATATAATTTTGGAATAAAACAAGACTTCAAGCAATGTAAAAACAGATATACTGGAAAAAGCGAAGAGAAATAAATTGATCAAGTCAAACGGCTTTGCTACTTTAAACCATATTCTCTGTGGTACTATTATTCCATGTTAAAACAGGATGGTAGTATGGCCGGTGATTAGCAGTGGTTTAGCGCTGTCAATCGTTTCTGATTTATTTTAGAGAAAAATACTTCAAATAAAATTTGCGTACAATTAATTTTTCTATAACTGTTATTTGAAGTATTTTTCTCTAGAATAATCCGTAAACGAATGATAGCGCTAAAACACTGCCAATCATCCTTAATTACTTGCTCATGCTAGCACCTAATTTTTTTTAACAAAATCATTGACAGAAAATATACGAATTCAGTTGTAGGTATTATTAAAAAGAAATTTAGAAGTACTTTTACTGAGTAGTTTTTTTTTTTTCATTTTATTGTTAAGCTACTCGACAAGACGGATGTCCCAATAATGGAGTGGCACAAGTTCAGAACAAAGAATAAAACAACATTTTTGAAGCAAGCAGATAATGAGTTGGACGATGGAGATAAATAATACGCAGGACTTATTTTATAACATCGCTTATTATATATTTTCCGATAGAAGCCCTAAAGAAGCTCCAAATGGGGGGCGTAGACTTTAGTAAATATGTTACTGCACTGCAGTCTTGCGTATTATTTATCTCCACTTATTGTTATGTTTAGATTTTAACTTTTATTTTTACAAAGCAATGTGATACAATGTATTTTGAAATACAGATAACTCTCTATTTATGAATTATTTATTTTGTTTATGGCAATATAGTCATCACAAAAATCAAATGCAAGTATAAAATAATTTGTTGGGCGAGGTCGCAGATGAAACTGGTGCTTGTTGCGAATGCAATGGGGATCCTGTACTGAGGTCCGTGCTACTCTGGAAAAGACTGACTTGGCCGAGGTGGTGGAAGGCGACGCTAAATATGTATTACTGTCTTGTATACCCCATTCTGGATCGTCAGAAGATACTAGTGAAACTGTTGCGATGCTACCCCTGTGAACATTGTGACGACATAGTGACCAGGAGACCCTCATGGATGTCTGGTCGCCAACTTGTTCTAGGTCATTTAGCGTTACCCAGGCTACACTACGAAGAGACAACTCTACATATAACCCAATTTATGAATACATGACACTGATGAAGGTGATTCTAACAAGATAATGTATTATGTAAATTTATTTTAAGGTTTCTAATTTTAGGTTTCGCCACTGAATGCAGAGGAAAAGATAGCATATTTATACCTTATCAAAGATGAAGGTAGTTGTTAACATTAAAATTTACTATGAAATGGGCCAAAGCGTTCTCGTTGCGGCCCTGAATACTGGTTTTTTTAAAATACGAAGGAACATAAGTGGATGGAATATCATTAACTCCAAATATCAGAATGTTTATAATAAAAAAAGTTTTCTTATGTAAGTTTCTTTCACTTTTTCCTATATTTTACTTTATAGCCCAGCGTGCAAAAAAAAAAAAAAAATTAAAAAAAAGAATATGGTAATTTATACAGGGTGTTATGTATGTAAGTGATCAACGCTAACCCATGGTAGAACTGACCCCAAAGATAGTAAATCTGGCAATAATTTTTGTTTAACATACTTTCTACAAGAACTAGAGGCCTTTAAAACTGACCAATCACGTCATACTTCAAAACTTTATAGAAAAGTAAGAATCAATGTGTTCTCTGGAAAAAATATTGATTGTCAATCTGACGTTAAATGTTTTTTTGCATAGACGTACAATTTATATTCTGTTTTTTTTTTTTTTTTTTTTTTTTTGATATTCTCAAAATACCATTTACCTTCACCAACCAAGACTATGCAGACATGCATATGGTTTATAGCGAGACATTACAAAATAGTCGTGCTGTTGTAAAACGGTACAGAGAGTTATTTCCAAATAGACGTCAATGATTTTATGTCATTTGTGACAGGTATCACATTTTTTTCCAGAGAACACATTGATTTTTACTTTTTTATAAAGTTTTGAACTATGACGTGATTGGTCAGTTTTAAAGGCCTCTAGTTCTTGTAGAAAGTATGTTAAACAAAAATTATTGCCAGATTTACTATCTTTGGGGTCAGCTCTACCATTGGTTAAGCGTTGATCACTTACTTACATAACACCCTGTATTTGAAATGAGTGGGATAATTATGTAGGATATACCATACTGTCGCAGATAAAAGTTTACGCCACGCCTCTCATTTGAAAAGTTTATTTTATTATTTTGGTAACTATGTATATATTGGGTATATTATTTGATAGTTGTGGATAATAGATATTTACACACCAAGTGAGCTAAGGTAATGTTTATTCACGAGAAGAAAGTTTCTTCGAATGAATAAACATTCTTAGCTCACGTGGTTTGTACAATATTTTATTCAATTTTGACGAAAAACTAATAAAAACCATTATAATATTTAATTTTGACAAAACAAAAAACTAATCAGTTATTTAAAAAGCTTTATTGTCTGTCATTTGTGCCGTGAAAAATAATGAAAATGGCTGATAATGTCTGATAAATACTATGGTAAGTGTAAATTTCGTGCCTGATGTTATTTTAAATGCATTATTTGTTGCAGAGTGAATTAAAAAAATGTGAGAGTGATTTAAAAAAATTTAATTCACTTGTGAAAAAAGTGTTACTTATAATTGTTGCTATGGAGTTAATAATGGCAGTTTAAAACGTCAAAATTGAATAAATATATTTAAATTTTACGAAAAGTTACTTTAACTAATTTGGAACCCCGCGTTATAAACAACTCCACGCACACATTCATAATTATTCGTTACAAGCATATAAAATGCAGATAGAAGGAGAAAGTACACGGCTTGGGTTTACTAACTCATCATCCCCAAACCTGCTAAGTAAATTGAGATCTGGCTACTCGACACCGTGCAAGTAGTTGGTCCCGCTGACGGTCTGTACGCTTTCAAACTAGCTTCTTGTAACCTGCGATGAATTTATCACAAACATTTGCACCACAAACCAAATGGAACTAATTATTTGCCCCTGTGGTAATAATAGTAGTGATATTATCCATGATTTTTTCTGTAGCATTGATACTTTTTTTAAAAAAATAGACAGCATCTTTGCAGGTGATTACGGTTCTTTAATAATAAATTTAGGATTGTAATTAAAAATATAAAAGTTTTTAGGATTATATTCCTTACTTTAGTCCGGCCGAAGATGGAGTACGGTATCATATGATCTCAAATGCCATCTTTTTATTGATAGCTGCACATGTGAGTGCAAAATACCTATGGTTCCGGCAGTTGATCCTGAAATGACCATTCAAATTAGTAATATTCTGCTCAGATCTTTCGAATTTAGGCGTGTAAATTACAGATACAAAGAAATGTTATAAATTTTACATAATGCAATTATTGATTGTCCATACCTTTTACTACTGTCATTTCGCGTGCCCAGACGATTTCTTGGAACAATGTATTAGTTAAGTTAACCTCAGCCAAAATACAAATAATCTCAACAATACTATACTGCACTACTCCTTGTATTCTTCCTTATTAATGTATTTGTTTTTCTTTCCTTACCCTGGTAACTGAATTATGTCTCTTCTGGGTAAATAAACAAGCTCTAAAAGCCACCTTCCAGTTGTTTCACACTTCAGAACGAATGGTGATTTTTATATAGTGAAAATAACGTCAATGTGAAAATTATTATGCATATCACAAATCACTACACGACGAGAACAAACAAGATAACAAGAATAAAGTAATTTTGTTAACCTTGCAAAGCACATTTGGAGCATCGTGTCATATTGACAGCTAGGCAGGCATGCCAACATAAGCTATAAAAAATGTTATAATAGTAGTATTCCATTTGCCAAGCTTTCAGATTAGTTCACTTTGTTCAGTTCAGATAGTTCAGATCACTTAATAGTGGTTCAAATGTGCAAATGGAACAACCACCATACGGTTACTGTCAATATTTGTAAATAACAATAAAGAAATTATATTTTATAAAAAAAAACTTAAAACTCATTCTAAATAAAATACGTACATATAAAATAATCAACATATTTTATAAATTTGTAATTTATAAAGGAAGAACAGCATAAAAAAATAAAATGAAGTGTATCATGTATTTAACTGAGGAGTTATGCTTATGTGTGTTAAAAAACAAAATAATGCTTTTTGGCGTTTTAGTCTTCATTAAAAATACAGTTGTGGTATCTATTTTTATTTTAATGTGTACTTTGTATTATTTTCTGCGTTATATATTTGTAATGTATCCATGTTCAGAAATTGAATTTAAATTACCCACAATTTTATTAAACTTAACCGTAACTGAGCAAACTGTACCAAGTATTTTGAGGATTACTTCGTACTGAGCAGGATCAGTAAATATCGTGGTGGGGGCAAACTGATCCGTGCAAATGAAATGACAAAATAAATGAACTGATTCAAAAGTGTAAGTTAGATCTGATCCGAGTGGCAAATGGAATACGCCTAATGTTACTACATTCAAAATTTCATTTTACGTTACGATTCGAATAAGAGAATGCGATGCCTAATGTAATAAACCACACGAAATCATAAAATAATGGTATATGCAGTTGCAGGAGTTGCAGTATGACCATCTATAATTGCAGAAGTATTTCGAAGTTAATTTAAATATTTTTCGATTTCATGATTTATTTTCCTCTGTATCTCAAGCCATATTTCAAGATATTTCACACTTCTGGCGACAGATTAACAACATGAAATCGTATATTATAAAAATTTTAATGGAAAGTTGTAATGTTTTTAGGTTATGCGTTATGTACACATTTTTATGGTCAAAATTAAAAGACAATTTTGCCTCTAGATGCGAAATATGGACATTATTCCCATAGTTTTTATTATTTTGACAAGTAATGACAATCATTCACTGGATTTCGGAGATTAAAAAATGCTACACCGGGAGTATCATTTATTCTTGAGGTTCTTTTGTGATGTGAACCACAGATTTATTGAAAGCAATTAACTGTCAATAAAATTATTTTGTAAGCTACTAAATTATACCTATATTTTTGGAAAAATCATGCATGTAAATTTTAAGCGAAGATTAAATTATAAAACTGGCCATTAGTATTTTAAACTTTCATAAATTTCAATATGTATATAGTAATTTTGAATATATGAACATAAGATGCAGTTCTCTAATAATTAAATCTTTTAATTTTTTTTTTTCGTAAAACTTACCTCCATCACAGTATTTTAGCACTACAACAACAAAATATTATGACAAAAATGCAAGAAAAGGAGAAAAACTAAATTGCAATATAAAGAAGACTCTAAATTTAGATCAGGGGTTCCAATCTTTATAAGATTGTGAGCACCGTTTATAGATTATAATAATACCAGAAATATTAACTTTCCACTACGTAGCATGTGAGAGATGTTCGCTGGAGGATGATCCATATAGGGAAACTACTTCTCCAAAGTGCCACGGACTAATTACTCCATATTTAATTTACCTCCCGCTTCCCTTGGTAATGGTGGTATAGGAATCGTGTTACAAATCGCAATTTTGGTAAATGACCACGTTTCAAGATCCAAAAAATCAAATTTTAACATTTTCACGATGAAGTCTATGTGTATGCATATGTATGTGGATCCTCTATATCCTGAACTCAAATACTTTCATTCTGAAAATTTTGAAACCGTGTATTCTTGCTCTGTTTTAATATGGAATGATGTGATTAGATTTTGGTGTAAATCAAATAACCGAACGTTGCACTTACCTTGAAGCTCAAAACATTTTTTATTTGAATAATACATGTAAATTACATTTTTCACAATTTATGTCATTAAAACAATGAAAGATTATTAAATTTTCTACAGATATGCATTAATACCTTTTCCATATATTTTATGAATAAATTTATAAGATGAGTTATTTTATAAATCCCGGAGCCTTTGCTTAAAAAAAAAAACAAAAACATATCTCTTTGGCCACGCAGTTTAAATCTCCAATTAATATTACCGAATGCGGTTTTCGAAAAGTTTGGTATAATTCGTGAACTGCGACAACCGCGCTCAAAGCACGATTCGTGCGGTATTTCATAAACATAAACTGTGACCAGTAGTAGGATCGCACCCGTGCCGTTTTCTATATAGAAAAGTAGCGACTCTTTGCTGGGGAAACGATATTTGAACAGAATAAACTACAAGTCCACATCGCGCTATGAAAAAACGGTAGTACTTAATGTGTTATGTTATTCACTCCTGAAGAGGTTCTCCAAGTATTCATATTTTTTTTTTTTTTTCGCAACTTTACGTCAAAAAACTATAGAAACTAAAGAAAAAAAAATAAGTTTTTCCATGGTGCGATGCCGACTTGTACTTTACTTTGTACAAATATCGTTTCCCCAGAAACGAGTAGCCCCTTTTCTAGATAGAAATACGGCGAGATCCTACTATAAAAGTCTTTCGAAAATTAAATTCAAGAAGCGCAACCTTACAGGTACCGCGAACCGTAACCGCGGTAAAGATGGTTTCATTTCCGAACATATCTGTATAAATTTAGTATAAGTCTGTGAAGGTAACCATATAAATATCATTGTTAATACATTAATCATTTCAAATTAAGAATGGTAGTATTTTAAGAAGAAAATATTATAATATGAATTTATAAAATATCTAACCAATAAATAACACTATCACAAAATAAAATTGAATTAGTATCGGTAAGATTCTGGAAAAGAACATACCGATAATACATTACAAATTGGATCAATAGTTATATGCATATGCAAAGGAACTTAATGCAGTTGCCAGCATTAGTAAATACGTAGGTATGCTTTAAGTTCAAAAAATTAAATCGTGGAAGATATAACGCTGGGCATATCAGATTTTATTAATAATGTTTATGTATGCTTTTGATACGAAATATACAGGGTGTCTCAATAAGCTTGCTCACTATTGGTAACTTTTTTATTTGAAGAGATACGAGGTTGGTTAAATTAGCAAAATTGTGCCATTTTATATTAGAAAATTGGTCATGTAGACAAAATAAAAATTGTGTCAGCGGTTCTCAAAATTTGGGACAGAATGTATATATTTTAAATGGAACTATATATTTTTTATTATCTTATTAGAAAGAATATTTTTTTCTCTTTCCAATAAGGTAATGTTGTTTATGTACAATTTTTTCAAATAAACGAGTTATTTACGTTTGAAGATAAAAATTATCTTTTATTAGTTTAGGTCAAGTAAACTATGGAAACAATTGTCTTTTATAAAATTATTATTTTATTAATTTATTTTACGGTAATAACAAAACAAAGAAAATATTCAAATTGAAAGCCATTATTTCTTTCGCACATTTAAACTCTTTTGGAAAGAGAGCCGACCGTTCTACGTAACTGGTGTCTAGATATAACTTTCCATATAGCAAGATCATTTCTAACTTTTCTTTACTTGTAAAGTTATTAAACATTATTAAACACAGAGAACTTTACGGGAGATATTATTAAACGTCAAACAAACAAAGAATCAATTGTTTCCATGGCTTACTAGACTACAAAACTAATAAAATAGTTTACAAAATTTAAATTTTTAACCGTAAATAACTCGTTTATTTGAAAAAATTGTACATAAACAACATTACCTTATTGGAAAGAGAAAAATTTAGTCTTTCCAATAAGATAATAAAAAATATATGGTTCCATTTAAAAAATATATATTTTGTCCCAAATTTTGAGAACCGCTGACACAATTTTTATTTTGTTACATGGCCAATTTTGTAATATAAAATGGCACAATTTTGCTCATTTAACCAACCTCGTACCTCTTCAAATAAAAAAGTTACCAATAGTGAGCAAGCTTATTGAGACAGCCTGTATACCAAGAAGTATAAGCAACTTAACTAGTTTTAGGTAGCTAAAATAATGTAATGAAATAATAGCAATACTGTTTGTTCCGGTTCGTACAACAAAATTTGAATGGGATAAAGGACATCAGGAACTACTATACTCACGAGTGGTTTTTTAATCGCATACAAGTGGAAATATGCTTGCGTATTTCGTAAAATTATATACATATAGCTGATAATTCCATTGTTTATTTTTTCAAAGAAAGATAGCACCATGGTTTTCTTCAATTTATCAAATTCTTTCCATTCAATTTTTTTCCTATTTGGTATTCATATTCATTTAAACATGCTTCTACGACATAAGGTAAATGATAACATGATAAGTTTCATAATTGTTAAAAGTGTATTCATGTATCATATTTTCAATGAAGACATATAATTAATACTCAAATCCTCAGTTTCAGTTCTTTCGTACCAACGTTAAAGAGACTAGCAATTTTTACATGCTTGAAGTCTTGTTTTATTTCAAAGTTATATGTATTAGTTGATATTAAATTGTGATTTCCTTCTGTTATTTACTAATTTTTATAAAAAAAATATTTAATTATCGTGTCAATTTACATATTTTGAAATTATCTGTAACAAGAAATGTAAAAATGTCGTCACTGTAACAATAAAAGAATACTAATTAAAATGTTAATTGTATTATAAAAGTTACGACTAGTGTATTTGTATTTTTACCTTTAAATAATTTATATAGTAGTACATTCTCTTCATATTAAATTAACAACAGAAACATCATTTTTCCTTGGCAATAAAATCATGATTTGAATCACTTAATAGTAGTAATGTTACTTATTAAATAGTTAGAATACTTTTTATAGAAACTTTTATATTGCCACAGTATCCTCTATTGACATACAATATATTTTTAAACTTTTCAGTATATAAAGATCCATATATTTGTAATATTATTAACAGTATATAATAAATTTATTTAATTTTTTTTACATTTCCACAACTTTTGCGACATCTATTAATATTCTCAAGAATTATTAATGTATTTGTACCGAGTAAAACATTTTTCTTTGGAATTTGTTCTTTAGAATGTACTGTTTAAATTTGGAAGCGCGCGAGAAATAAGCATTTTGATTCGCGCCAACTTCATGGATGAGCGTTTTGTAGATTTGAACATTATGAAATTGAGCGATGCGAGAATTGAACATGGCGATGTATGATCATTAGGACGATGCGTATGTTGCCAAATGTACGTTTTGTAGATTTGAACGTTATGAAACTGAACGAAGTGAGAGTTGAACATGTTGATGAATGAACATTAGGACGATGCGTGTGTTCCCTAAAAATCAACTTGTCTCTCAAAAACAAAACCACAAATGATAAATTACACTGATTTATTCAAGTGGCCTCTAGTGAGAAATTCACGAACTAGATGAAATATCTCTGTCTCTTTTTGGCCAGCCGAAATCACAACATTCAGTGAATAGGGATAGGGAATGTTTTGGCTTTGACATCTATTTGTATGGCCCACCCCAACAAGGTTGCCAAAAATACAGCTTGTGTACCTTGCCTGTATTCTCAAATGAATTTAAGCGTAAAATTAATTTATAAAAATATCCAATATGTTTCGTTTTATTTAATTATTTATAAGCTTTAATATTAAATAAAAATCAACGTGTCTCTCAAAAACAAAACCGCAAATAATAAATTACACTGATTTATTCAAGTGGCCTCTAGTGAGAAATTCACTAACTAGATGAAATATCTCTGTCTCTTTTTGGCCAGCCGAAATCACAACATTCAGTAAAGAGGGATAGGGAATGTTTTGTCTAGTTATATTTCGTCGTTGTTGGTGACCTTGACCAATATTTAATTTTTAAATAACTTCGTAAATATTACAAATTGAGAAAAATGTTTTGTATAAAATTATATTGTGCACCATTGCTCTATAACAGTATTTCGGATTCTTTAAAATCTCTGCCTCTATATACTTTTCGTAGACATATAGAAAATATGTTTATCACTTAACATTGCTTATTTTTTAAGGTGATTTATTGTCGTTTGTAATATCAAATATCTATTTTATAATCTTTGTAAAATAACAAATCCAGCTAATTTTCTTTTGTATTTATTTGTATGGTTGGTTGACGCTGAATCCCCCGCCTTTGACTTATGGCCAATAAAGATTATTATTATTATTATTATTATTATTATTATTATTATTATTATTAATATTATTGTTATTATTATAGTTTTTTTTCTGGAAGATCTTTCTGCAACGGTTAGCCGAGCCATCCGAAAACTGAATAAATGTGGTGCAACAATGGAATAATAGCAAATCTTCCGAAACATTGGGATGTGATTTTGTGAAGCAGGGGGACTACATAAATTGATTATATATACTATCGTAATAAAAGTATAAAAGATCAATGCCACATAGAATGATTGTAAACAAATATTGGCTAAAATAAAATGTACAAGCCTAAAAGGAATAGTATGCATTATTTATGAAATGCCTTTCGTAATATTAGATTTTTCGTACAAAACTATTATAAAATAAATTTTTAATAAAATTGTAGTAGGTAGCAGAAAAATAGTTATTTACGTATTAAGGCAATGAAGTTCTATTTTTACCTCCCGTTACCCTAGGTAAGAGAGGTATAGGGATCGTGCTAAAAATCACATATAGAGATTTTAGTGAATTAGCACGATTTGATGTCCTCATAACCCGATTTTAACATTTTTACAATGATGTGTGTACGTGTGTGTGTGTGTGTGTGTGTGTGTGTGTGTGTGTGTGTGTGTGTGTGTGTGTGTGTGTGTGAGAGCTGATTCATTGTTAAAATTTTGCTCCCTGGATTCTTTGAGATATTGTTTAGTTAATTTCTTTAATTCTTAACATTTTTGGTCAAACCAAGGTTTATTATAATTTTTTCTTTTTAGATCTGGAGTGTATGAAATTGTGTTGGTTATGCCTGCGTTCACTGACGCATTTTGTATGGATGTGCATAGATTGTTATATAGTAATTGACTATCATTTAAGTAGGTAATTTTATCTTTGTTATCTTCCTCTAATAATTCAATATAATAGTTTGCTTTTTCTAAATTCCATTCATCTTTTGCTTTGTACACTGTTTGCTTATTTATTTATTTGATTTGTTGTTAAGTTATTGTAATTTGTTTCTCTTATTAGTGATAATGAGCATATGAAATGATCTGAGTAAAATATGTCATTGTTTATTTTAAAATCTTTGATATATTGTAATATATTAATATTCACCCAGACAAGATCCATGATGCTTTTACCCCTAGGTCCAACATATGTGAAATTGCCTGGATAGTCACTCTCCGATCTACCATTGACTACATAGAATCCTTCGGGTTCTAGTACCTCCATCAAATCTTTCCCTTTTCTGTCTGTTCTGGAGTAATAGCAGTTAGCGGTAAGAGATGTTTCTGTAAATAGAGCTTCTTCAGACTGATTTCCTTCTCCAATTTTGGCATTGAAATCACCACCAATTATTATATGACTATTTGGATGTTTCTCTTCTATATTTATTAAAGTATCTTTGAAAAGGCTTATCAAGGTGTTGTAGTCATATGACGGAGAAAAATATGTAGCACATAATAAGATATTATACTTGTGTAATTAAATTTTTAAATATATCCAGTGAACATCTTTGTGATTACTTTAATGTTTTTAATTGAAATATGGATAAAGATGATTAGGCCACCTTTAGCTCTTCCAGTTGTCGCTTCTTTTATTGCTAATTCTTGAATTACATGGTAGTCCTTCAGGAAATTTGGAAATGTAGATAAATTATAATTTAGCCAGGTTTCGTTGATGCATATTATATCATGCTGGGATATTATATCTTCTTCTTTTCCATCTAGCTTATAAATGTTAGCGAATCCTTGTATATTCCAGAACATGATTTTGTAAATTGGACTATGAGTTGAACCGGTATTTAGTTTTTTACTAAAAAAGAGCGAAGTCTAGTTTGACGAGTTTTATCAGTATTTATGGGTGTACTGCTTCCTTTTTTTAAGTTCCCTTTTCTTCTCTTTTGCCGGTGCAGATGAAGTATTATTGTCGGGTAAGAGAAGAGTATCGGCTGGTAAATTTTTCTCCACTATATCCTCTATCTCTTCGTTTCCTAATATTACTGGATCAGTAGCTTCGGTATTAATTGAATTAAAGTCATCGGAAGACTGTGCTTTTTTGTTGATTATTAATTTTTCATATTTAAGATAAGCAAGATGGCCTTCCTTTCTTGCTTCTTGTAAGAAGAGCATTAATTTACGCCTTTCTTCAAGTACGCGTGGAACAAAATCTTCTTTTATAACGATGTTCGTACCTTTGAGAGACTTTCTGTTTAACAAAATTACTTTCTTTAAATTACGAGATAGCAATTCAACTGACACTGGTCTAGTTTTATTTTGAGTAAATTTTCCTAGTCTTCTTAAATGTTCTATTTCTTTATCATCTACATTTTCTCTAACTAAGTCTTTAGCAACAAAATGATTTTTTCTCTTAAGTTTTCATTTTTCTCTTCTTTGATTCCATAAATTATAATGTTTCTTTCCTTTGATTTCTTTTGTAATATTTCAATTTGTTTTTCATGATTTTCAATCTTTTTCTGCAATATATCTCATTTATTTTCTAGTTCTTTATTTAAATTTAATGATTTTGTGAGTTCGATATGCATAGTATTAATCTTTTTAGACAAATTATCTAATTCTTGTTCTATTGGTTTAAACAAGTTTTTAATTTCTTCTAAGGTTGCCATGTTATCTTTTTTTAGTACTTTTAAAATAATAAATAAGTTTAAAAAAAAGATTATTTTAAAAAATATATATAATTAATAAATATTTGACACTAAAATGTATTAAATTATATATATATATATATATATATATATATATATATATATATATATATATATATATATATTTAAAAGTTAAAAATATTTATTAAATTATAAATAAGTTAAGAAATAGATAATTTTTAAATATGCTAAAATAATAAATAATGTTATTTGTATTTTTAAGTATATACGATATTTAAAAGTGGTTTTAAAATAATAAATAAGTTTAAAAATAGTTTAATTTAGAATATTGATTTAATAAATATTTGCTATTAAATATGTATTAAAATATATAATAAATATTAAAAATATTTATTAAAGTATAAAATATTAAAGTCTGCAAGAAATTTTCGTTTCACCATAGTTAGCAACACTGACAAACTTTACTGAGCGCGAGCGTAGTGGTTAGAATTTGTTACAATTTTTATACTAAGAACTGCGTGACTTAACCTTGAAGAATTAAGATTCACTTTTTTTAAATTATCAACGCCACTTTCTGCACAATTTTTATTACTACGCTATTTTAACTTATTCACTGTAGTTGCACATTAGTTTTTAAGATTATTTGTACAAATTTATATATATTTTTTAATAAAAAATGCACACCGATTAAAATGATACAACTATTTATTATTATAGCAATATTGCTAATCCTGATTGCTTTATGTATACTGCATGGTTAAATACCCAGCGGGATGTTATGGGCTGACCACATCAGATTTTCTTTTATCAGGAACGTGGAATTTACTTGCCAAAGCACTTAGGGCCGAACAAAATAAACCATATGAGTGATAAAAAAGAACTTCAATGTTGAGGTGTATTAAATTTTATTTGAAATCGAAAAAGTGTTAATTTGAAAAGAATACTTATTTTTATAGGCTATGTTTAAATATCTATTAGTCTGACACTCAATGTTGCTCATCTCGGACATTAAAGTTATCGTAAAAACCACTCATAATGATGTATTTTTTTTCAAACTTACTCATCGTGTAACACGACACCCCAGTAGGAGATGATATATTTTAGATATTGTTATGTTTTTGTTATAAAATATACCGAATATACTTTTGTCATAATAATAAAATATTAATAAACATTTAACGATGTATGATAATTTTAAATAAAATCACATATTGTTATATCTGGCGCCCAACTTAGTGGCTCGAATTCAACCGAACCCCGCAACTTAGACGAAAATATAACGCGAAGTGTCAAACTAAAAAACCGTTTACGTGCTCATCACATTTTAAATTGGTCCGTGTGAAGTGAACATTGTGAACTTGTATACTAGTACCCGTTTACCGTTGTCGTTCCTTTAATTTTGACGCGTTTGAATTTGTACATTGACATAATATTTCGGTACGTGTCAAATATAAATATGCTCCAAAATTGTATGAACTTTGAGACTTTTGAAGTGTGTGTTCACTACCGCGATAAACTCGTACTCTCACTGCTCATGCCAAGAAGGAAAATTACCAAAACCAAAATGACGTCTACAAATATTACTATGACGGAGGAACAATTTCAACGCTTATTACAACAGTTAAGTACAGGTGCTTCAACCAGAAGTGCAACTCCAGTAACTATAGAAGAAAATAAAGGTAACTTTGTTAAATGTACATCACGTTTCAGTGGCGAAAAAGATAGTGATATCGAAGCATTCATCAATGTTGTCGAAAGTTATATGGAATGTGATAATGTTACTGCAGAAGCTGCATTAAAAGGCTTAGCTATATTACTAACTAACACTACTGCAACGTGGTGGATTGGTGTGAAAGAGTCAATATTAACTTGGGAATATGATTTAAAATCTTTAAGAGCTGCTTTTGGTATAAAATTAGAACCTTTGCAAATATGCAAAGAATTATTCTCTCTTGTTCAAGATTATAATACTCCTACAGATCTTTTTATCAGTCGTGCGAGAGCTTTACTGTCTGGCATACCTGATATTTTAACTGAAAAAGTCAAACTTGACATGATTTATGGATTGCTAAATAGAAAAATTCGTAAACGTGTTAGTTGAGACTCATTTGGTACGTTTGATAAACTACATAGTTTAAGCCGTTCTGTAGAGAAATCATTAGAAGAGAAAGATTCAGCGTCAAAAGAAAGAGAACCTAGCAGCGCGAAAGAAGAAAGTCGTGAGCAGAAACAGAAGCAAACAGTAAAATGTAACTACTGTAAAGTACCAGGTCATAAAATAAATGAATGCAGAACACTACTAAGGAAGAGAGAGAAGAAGGAAAAATAAATAAAAATTTCTTCTGAGTCTTCATCACCTGCAATCAGTTGCTATGGTTGCGGAAATCCCGGGTATATCCGTGCAAATTGCCCGAAATGTAAAAATCGCAAAAGTTATGAAGAATTCAAATCTATTGAAACCGACGAACTTAACATTCATAGAAAATCAATTCTTCCAATCCAAATACTAAACCTAAATGGAACTGCACCTGCTGACACTGGAGCCAGCAGAAGTATTATGGGAAGAAAGCTATACGAACTCGTAAAAGATAAGTATAATTTTAGAAAATTAAACATAATGTTAACTTTAGCAAATGGAGTTTGCTCAAATATCGAAGTATTTGAAACTAACGTAACGTTAACTTTAGAAGATAGAACATATAGAATTAGTATGATTGTATTACCAGATGACACTGACAATCATACATTACTTAGCATAGACGCACTTTCAGATATGAAAATTATTTTAGATCTTGCTGGAAAACAATGGTTTTTCCGAGATAAACCAGACAAGAAATATCCTTTTTACAAATCCACAAACGAGGAACCCAGGATATCTTCAGTCACATTAAACAGCTGTACACCTTCGTGCTGATGAAGGAGAACATCTAACTTCCGTACAACGTTCAGTAATGAATGGATTACTTGAAGAATATGCCGATACTTTCGCTGTAGGGGAAGATCATCCACCTTTTACGGAACACTGCATTGTTACTGCACCAAATCAACTACCAATAGCAGTTCCACCGTATCGGTTATCTAAACAAAGGAAAGAACAACTACGTGAAGAAATTGACAAGATACTAGATTCAAATGTCATAGAAGAATGCGAATCATTGTGGGCAGCAACCGTAGTTTTAGTTCCCAAACCAAACAGAAACGTGCGTGTTTGCTTGAATTATCGTCGTCTTAATTCGGTAACGGTAAGCGATACACACGATTTACTTCTCGAAGCAAAACGGACACAATTTATGAATACAATAGATACTAATCGTGATAAAACCGGATTCGTTACGCCATTTGGTACATATAGATTTACATGCATGCCGGTCGGATTCAAAAACGCGTCCGCAACCTTCCAAAGGACAATGGATAAATTTAGGGCGGGGCTTATAAATTACGTGTTTCAGATATTACCCCATATAACAGCCCCGAAGAAGAAACGAACCTCCCACTCCAGTCGTGGAGAAAAGAAAAAAGGGAAGACCAAAGAAATCCGCCTAGTGCTGGTGCCCGTGCGAGGACGCCAACGACCACCAGAGGGGGAGTGTGTAACACGACATCCCAGTAGGAGATGATATATTTTAGATATTATGTTTTTGTTATAAAATATACAGAATATACTTTTGTCATATAATAAAATATATTAATAAACATTTAACGATGTATGATAATTTTAAATAAAACCATATATTGTTATAATCGGAATTATTTACTTCGTTCTTCTTGCACATATTTTTGTCATTTTACGTATAAACTATAGTACGAGGACACCATACACTTGCGCACTTGCCCAAATTATCTTATGTAGATTTTGAGAGCTTTTAATGACGTGTATTATGCACTTTAGTGACGATTTTAAATATATGTAATAAATTGCACGCTGCGTAAACTGTAATTGGCATCGGAAATTTCACAAGCCTTGGTATTCACGAAAAAAACTACTTCATAGACAAAAATTAGTATATTACATATAAGTCCGGGAAATGTTCCACGACAGCCGAGCACACAATGTTAATGACCAATGACGTTATGAATGTGGGCCGGAATAAGCATACCCGCGAGGTGTTCATATGTAAAAACCCTTTAAAAAAATAATATTTAAATTAAAGATTAAGAAATCATTCTCTAACAACCGAATTCACCATCCCTGAATCAAATTTGATTCTCTGATCAACAAAATTTGACACTGTTGCTTTGTTAAAACTGTTGATCTCCAAGGTAAACCAGAACTTGATATACAGATCAGTGTTGATCAGAGAATCAAGACTTGATTAACGGTTGGTGAATTTGGTGGTAAGAGAGCGGTCCCCACTCTCGCTCCAAACCATTTATAAATGCGTCTCTAGCGGTCACGAGAGAATTACAAATTTTTGGTTTCAGCAGGTGAAGTTCAAAATTATGTTTGAAAATTATCAAGTTAATTCAAAAATAATTCCCAAGTGCCAGTCCGGTATCTGAAAGAAGAGAATTATAGAAGTAAGTAGGTAATTAGAATTACTATATATTTATTGCATGGAACCAGTACATATTTCTGTAAAATAATAAATACAACTTAGAGTGTAAGGCTAAATTTAGTTATTTTAAATAAAATTATATTTTCTTTAATTTTTTTATACATTTAAATTTGTTGTTTGGGGGCAATATGCATTTATACGAGAATTTTTAACTTTTCGATTTATTGTTACTAAAATATAGTCAAAAGTCGAGTAGTCAAAATGTATGGATTGGTGCTCAACTTTCTCCCTTCTTTTAGTATTTTCAACATTGCCCTTCCCCTGAAATGGCAACAGTGTAGAAATCTTCTGCCTATATTTATTGGCAAGTATAGTGTAATTGATTCTGGACAGTTTTATTTAAATTTCATTTTTTTTTTCTCAATGAGCTGGAAAGTGAAAACTAACTTTCTAACTGTTTTGAATATTGGAAACGCACATATTACTAATCGATTGTGTATTGTAGCGTGCGAGCATGTCGTATTGATGCACACTGGATGGGCATGTCCGAACGTGTCGTGCCCGTGGCCTTATATAGAAGCTTCGAGAAAGCGATAACGTAATTACTGCGTACCGCTGTGTCACCAAACGATGAGGTAAGTTTAATTACAGTGCGCCCTCCGACGGCTGACGTAAGCGTCGGGTAACATTATTCTAGAACGGTTGTGGAGATATTATAAAAGGCGATTTTTCGCGAGCGAAATATTCGCTTATGGTTACTGTTCGTAAACGAATTATGCATTTTCGCGACGCATTATTCGCTCAAAATGGCTGAAGTAATGACGTCACATCCTGCGAAATATTTTCTGGCAGAGCGAACCTGTTGCAAAGTAGAGTTGCTGGTCGTGGTCGCAGTCGCATGCGTAATTGTAATGTGTTATGTGACATGTTTTGTGTGCTGCAAGCATTGCTGCAAGTGATCTATCTATAACCTGTTATCTTATTATGGGTGGCAATAAAGGTTACAGTCTCGTAACATTAAGAATATGTATGGTTTTACATATATATCATTTGAATAAAAAAATTATCTTACAGCTAAAATCAATATATTAGCAATTATATTAATTTGTATTAACAAAACAAACAGATAATTCAGAAAAAATATACTTACAGTAAATAGCCCGGCAATGAAATATGTTGTGGTTGTATTTACAAAATGGCAGATGGATTTGAGCAAACACCGAATATTACGTTTTCGCGACTGGATCAAATTATGACGAAATATGACGTCATTATTGTCACCATTTAAAGGGGAGCGACGCTGTACGAAGCACTTTGGTTCAGGTCTGGTGTTGCACTTTTATCAGAAATAATATCACAAGACCTGATTTTATCGATAAATTTTTATTTTGCACAATTTTTTTTGCTTAGCAACAAACACGAAAGCAAACTACATGGTAAATCACGACTCCGAAGGAGGAGGGGTTTTACTTAATGTCAGTTTGCTTGAGTGATTTTGCTTAAAAGCAAAAAAAATGAGTGCTTAAAAATAAAAGTTTACCTGAGAAAATCTGAGAGGTCGTGTGGATATGGTGAGATGAATTCCAAAGACAACGCAAAATGAAACTTGACACATTAATTGTCACACTGACAGTTATAAACAATAACAACTGTTTATTTATTTGGTAGCGGAAAATTATCGGGGTAACGAGGTTTTATCATATATAATATCATAAGTGGTAAATTTTTGCCGGAAAAATTTTCAGATTGTTACGAGAGCCGGTTGCCTAGCAATTTATTGAGTGACATTGACAAAAAAATCACGAGCTGTCAAGCGAGTGATTTTTGATCAATGTCACGAGATAAATTAGCAAAAGGCTCGAGTAACAATCTGAAAATTGTGCCAGGATAAAATTTAACCACGAATGGTATTCGGATGACTATTTCAAAAATAAAAATAAGCGGACAGGACTTTGACAGGTATATAAACAATATTTCCTTGGCACTCTTAAAACGCTTAAAACGTCAAAAAATTTTCACTTATCAAAACTCACTTGTAAAAATACAGCATCTTATTGGCTTAAAGGGAGCGAAAATTTTTTTGTGAGATTTTTTTGTCAAAATGAAACTTGGTAACTAGGTAGAATCCTGAATTTGGATTGGTTTATAAATGTATGAGTGAAATAGTCAGTATAATATTGTTTCCATTGGTTGAATTTTCAAGTGTTTTGCATCATGATTGGTTAAAAACTAGTCGTTGAAATTTATCACCCTAATATCTAAATCCTAAATTTATATGCCCTAAATAACGTCATTATTTAGGATTTGATGAACTAGATTTTAGGGCTTTACAGGAGCACACTATGTTCGTTGTTATATGTGCAAAATGTCAAATTTCCTGTTAAAGAATAGCTTCAAAGATTCTATTTTATAAAATAAAATATTGATATTTAATCCAAAGCATCAAATTAAATCGAATTGTACAATTCATTTTTGTTATTCTGAAGTTTTGCCATACAAACCAATGGATGTTATCAGTGTGCCATTCTAAATGTCAAAATGCGATTTCAGACACAACCTTAGAGATTGCACTTTGAAGTATAATACGAGTCTACGGCAAGAAGCCAGTCTGAGAGGGGAGACAGCCTGAAGAGGAGGCAAAGAAGAGACGGTCTGAGAGAGGAGTCAGTCAGTCTGATTGAGTCGGTAATATATGTAGATATAGTGACGGCAGTTGAGTCGCCTCGTATGTTGAAATAAATAGAGATATAAATGAATAGTAGTGAAATAAATAATTATAGTGAGATAAATATTGTTTAAATAAATAATCATTGTGTTAAGTCTTAAATAATGATCTTAGTCTTTAAGTTGGTTCGTAGTGTTTTATTATCCTTTTCCTAATTAATTCTTGTTTCATAAACTTATTTAATTTTTTAAATATAGAAATGGGCTTGAGGGATCACGAAAAGAAGTAGGCCGTATGTTACATAAAATTATGACAATAAATGTCTTAACTCTAACATTAGACGTTTCAGACGAATAATTTGTCCATCTTAATCAAAAATAACTGTATAGAATACTAAGTTGCAACACCCGAAAACGGCAGTTAGAACTCATTGAAACAAACAACTTTTCTTAGTTCAAATTTTTGATTTGGCGCCCCAGTTCATGTTTTTCGAAAAATAGTCATTACTCCCTTATTTTAAGGAATGTTTAAAAAATATAAAAAGTTTCAGCATTTGCTTTCGGTTCTCTAAAACATTTGTATTTACAATTATATTCTATTTTATCAAATAAAATGACGACCGATCAAAAATTTCAAAACAAGATTTTTGAAAACCACTTGATCGATTTTTGAAAATAAAACATTTATAAAATCCTTAAACTATCTACTATAATATTTGTCTGAAACATGTTTTTCAATCTGTCCAAAAAAGTTTTTAATCAAATTGAATTACAAGATAAATTTTAACAAATTGCAACAATAATTTAAAACGAAGTAGATTTGCTATTGTTAAACAAGAAAAGTAAACAAAAAAAAAAAAACAAACAAACAAACAAGAAAAATAAAACAATGAACAATGAAACAACAAGGGAGGGACTAAATTTGATTTTCAAAATGGCCACCATTCGCAGCAACGCAAGCCCGGCAGCGTTTTTTAATATTAGAAGAGACACTTGCAAGAGCTTCCTGCTTGTCTTTTATATCTTCTGCTGCAGCTAGTATTCTAGCCACCAGTTCTAATTCGATGTTTACTAGTGTCTCATATACAGAGGTCTTCATCTGACCCCAGAAAAGAAATCTAGGGGAGTCAGATCGGGGCTCCGGGCTGGCCACGCAACAGGACCTCCTTTCCCAATCCACTTATTCGGATATTCTCTATTTAGTAGTGCTATGACTTCTCGCATTGTGTGAGCCGGTGCTCCATCATGTTGAAACCAAAGTCTTCGTTTGATGTTTAGGGGTAAGTCATCAAGAAGCTCTGGCAGAACTTTATTTAAGAAAGTAAAATAATTTTCACCATTGAATCGATTTGGAAGAATGTAGGGTCTAATAACGTACTTCCCTACGATTCCAGTCCATACATTTACTGAAAAACGTCGTTGATGCGCACGAATAAATGTTACGTGGGGATTTTCATCACACCACAGGTGATTATTGCGAGAATTAAATACACCGTCCCTTGTGAAACAAGCTTCGTCTGTAAATAAAATAAACTTTTCAAAACGCCTCTGAAGATTGCAACGTTCAAGAAACCAACGACAAAACAAGAATCTTGGGTGGAAGTCTTCAGGTCCCAAAGCTTGCACTTTTTGTCTAGAAAATGGATGGAGATCTTGTTCCTTCAGAAATTGCCAAACTGTCACGTGATTTACATCTAATCTATTTGCTATTATTCTTGTGCTCGTCGATGACTCATCTCCAATAATATTAAGAACAGCTTCTTCAAATGCAGGGTTTCGACGTAATCTATTGGAATTCCCACCAATTGTTGGGTGATAACTTCCAGTCTCTGACAAACGTCTACATATTCTTCTAAAAATGCGGCAACTTGGTTGCTGACGATTTGGATATCTTCTCCGATAAATTCTATGAGCTTCTTGTATCTCCAAAAACCAAAAGAATGTCAAGAAGTTCAACGTTTTGATAATTATGTATTTTTATACACAAATTATGCAAATAACTTTTCAAGATGAAGCAGTAAATATTTTTTTTTGAAAATAAGATATTTCTAAAGAAACAAGATCAAAAAGTATTTAAATTTGAACGTATAAACCAACAGTTTGAAGTACGCGTTTATTATTCGGCTTTTGTTTCATTGTTTAATGGCAGCAAATCTACTTCATTTTAAATGATTGTTGCAGTTTGTTAAAATTTAGCTTGTAATTCAATGTGAATAAAAACTTTTTTGACAGATCGAAAAAATGTTTCAGACAAATGTTATAGTAGATAGTTTAAGGATTTTATAAATGTTTTATTTTCAAAAATCGATAGGGTGGTTTACAAAATATATTGTTTTGAAATTTTTGATCGGTCGCTATTTTGTTATTTGATAAAATAGAAAATAATTGTAAATAAAATGTTTTAGAGAACCGAAAGCAAACGCTGAAAGTTTTTGTATTTTTTAAATATTCCTTAAAATAAGAGAGAAATGACGATTTTTCGAAAAACAAAAAAAAAACGCTAGTAACAATGAACTGGGGCTCCAAATCAAAAATTTGAACAAAGAAAAGTTGTTTGTTTCAATGAGTTCTAACTGCCGTTTTCGGGTGTTACAACTTAGTATTAACACCCTATATATATATATATATATATATATATATATATATATATATATATATATATATATATATATATACAGTATGTCCCCGGATTGAGTTTACAAGAGGAAAAAAAATTTTATTTTTGATTTTATAAAAAAATGCCAAAGGAAGAAAAATTTTTGCTTGAATTAAAACGCATATTTCAGTTATTAAAACTTTTAATTAATGTAAGGTTCTTTTATTATAACGTTTTTTCGTTTTTTGTCCTCCTAATAATACAGTTATTACATTGAATCTAACATGATTTTAGTTAGCTTTGAAATATTGACAAATGATTATTAATTCTAATTTCAGGGAAAAAAAAGAGTTAATTGAATAAAATTTTGATTTTCGCCGTTTTTTTTCCTGAAATTAGAATTAATAATCATTTGTCAATATTTCAAAGCTAACTAAAATCATGTTAGATTCAATGTAATAACTGTATTATTAGGAGGACAAAATACGAAAAAACGTTATAATAAAAGAACCTTACATTAATTAAAAGTTTTAATAACTGAAATATGCGTTTTAATTCAAGCAAAAATTTTTCTTCCTTTGGCATTTTTTCGTAAAATCAAAAATAAAAATTTTTTTCCTCTTGTAAACTCAATCCGGGGACATACTGTATATATATATATATATATATATATATATATATATATATATATATATATATATATATACAGGATGTTAATACTAAGTCGTTACACCCGAAAATGTTAGTTAGAACTCATTAAAACAAACAACTTTTCTTAGTTCCAATTTTTGATTTGGTGCCCCGGATCGTAGTTATTGGGAGTTCTTTTGTTTTTCAAAATCGTCATGACTCCATTATTATAAGACTAAAAAACTGTTTTTCTATGTTATAGCCCTATGACCCGTTTTAAAATTTACACCCCGTATATATATATATATATATATATATATATATATATATATATATATATATATATATATATATATATACAAATATACAGGCTGTTATGTAAGTAAGTGTTCGACGCTTAACCTTTAGCCGAGGAAGTGGGGTAACATAGTGACCCCAGGTATACATTTTACTTGATATTTCTTTGAATTTTTTTTCTCTTATGTTGAAGTTTCATGTAATCATCCCTTTTGTCATCTACTATACGGTAACTTACCCAAGAACTGTTAAAAAAAAAAATGGCACAGAGTAGAATAAAAATAAATAGAGCAATTCTGCCACCCGCACCGCTAACCGCCAATAGAAAGAAGGGTAGGTGCTTTCTCTGCACATGACAGAATGACTAAAAATTACGCTCAGATGCTCAAACTGTCAAAAACACCGACAAATTAAAAAAAATAATACTTTTTCTGAAAGCTGCGCCAATGCAGATTAATGTTTGCAGAGTTTTTATTTTTCTTTTCGAGTTTATATTTTTGCATACTACACAAAAAATATGTTTTAGTTTATAAATGAAGCTTTAATTAACCTATTAATAATATATTTTAGGTTCACATTTGTATTAAGTAATTATTACATAGGGGGTCACTGAGTTACCCCACTTAGCAGTTTATGTCGAGTAGAAACACTCAGTTGGTTAAGGGTTAACCCATAGTAGAACTGACCCCATAGAAAGTAAATCTGGCAATAATTTTTATTTAACAACTTTCTACAAAACTAGAGGCCTTTAAAACTGACCAATCACGTCATAGTTCAAAACTTTATAAAAAAGTAAAAATCGATGTGTTCTCTGGAAAAAATGTGATACTTGTCACAAATGACATATAAAATCATTGACGTCTATTTGTAAATAACTCTCTGTACCGTCTTACAGCAGCACGACTATTTTGTAATGTCTCGCCATAAACCATGTGCATGTCTGCATACTCTTGGTTGGTGAAGGTAAATGGCATTTTGAGAATATCAAAAAAACAATATAAATTGTACGTCTATGCTAAAAAACATTTAACGTCAGATTGACAATCAATATTCAAGAGAACACAATGGGTGGAATTCAGTGGGTTGTATTAAGGTCTGTATTAAATCTTGTATTAAGTATATGGCAACATTGTAATATTTTCCACATGTATCAATGAGATTCAATTGTGATTTAGAAATTTTAGCATAGGAAAAAAGTAAAACAGATATCCTTTAGTCAAATGAGGAAGTATTATTGTAAATGGAAGGTGTAAAAGGAAACTCATTATTGCAAAATTAGGTTAGAAATATGTCAAATTTTATGTGTCAAATATTTCATACCTGAATGTTAATGAATTTTAAAATATCTGAACCCCCATTTTGATCAGTTTTGACATTTGTCCTTTTTTTTTCTTGCTTCTTTAATAATATTTTTTTCTTTATTTGATCCTTTGGTCTCTCACTTTTTTCTGACAGGTATTACAAAGTTGCCAAAATATTTTTGACAAAGGACTGTTTTAGCTTAAAACACGCTAATACAACCCACTGAATCTCACCCATTGATTTTTACTTTTTTATAAAGTTTTGAACTATGACGTGATTGGTCAGTTTTAAAGTCCTCTAGTTCCTGTAGAAAATATGTTAAACAAAAATTATTGCCAGATTTACTACCTTACACTTACATAACACTCTGTATATATACAGGGTGTCTCAGGACGAGCTTACGCTATCTATATTTTAAATACTATTTAATATAATTTAACTAAATTTGGTATCTAGGGGTTATCCTACATGCCCGTTTCAACTAAAATATTTTCAAAGCAGTAGCACTTTCGGTTGACCGGAAATTGACCTCAACTTTCTTATTTTAAATGGAATACGCTATATTTTATTTTACCATTGAATGCAGCGGAAAATTTTACATATGAAGCAATAAAAACATTTTACTACATTTTTTTGATTTTTTGTCTGAAATCCGGCACATTTTCAAAACTCTGTATATCAGGAACGAGATCGAATTTTATAATCTGAAAAAAGCATTTTATAAAGGAGACTTTAAGCTACATTATCATAGAAGAATCCTCGATTATTTATAAAAATGTGACGGGTACGTTACACCAAAATTTCAGTTGACAAACTTCAAAACAGATAATTTTTTTAAATGGAACCCTCCCTTTTTTATTACATAAATGTGTTCTACGGCAAAAAATAAGGGTACTTTATGTAACATGTCCTATGTTGAAAGTTGATAGAATTTCAGTAAATTAGAAAAACATGTAATCTGGGTATAATTATTTTATTAATACGGATAAGTAAGCCATGGAAAAAATAAATAAATTCTAAATACAAAACTATGATTAATTTAATACATATTTAAACTGTCCTCCATTCATATGTAAGCACATCGTTACTCTTTTTAATACTTCTTCTTGTGTAGCATTTTTTATCATCCGAGGAGACATGTTGTTAAATGCTGTTCGTACCCTATGTTGGCAATCTTCTTTAGTAGTTAAAGGTTTTTGATAGACGACGTTTTTAATGTAACCCCAAACAAAAAAATCAAGTGGAGTTAAATCGGGTGAACGAGGAGGCCACCTAAAAATAATTTGTGCCTATTATAAAGAAAAAAATCTGTTGTGGCCAGCACAAAACCTTCCGTCAATTCGATGTATTTTGTACAAATCCCATACCAAAAGGTCCTTGGAACAGATTCTATATAATATCATGTAAAATCAAACACGAACACATACTATTTCTGTTCTATAAATCCAATAAAATTATAACATACACTAAGTAAAATACACTTGACACTTCTTCTTATTCTTCAGCTTCCCCTATTTTATTAGAGGTAGCTGTTTCCTCTTTTCTTCCAATCATTCCTGTCCAACACATCTCCTTGACACAGGAATTCCTTTCAGTCTTTTGCGATACAGTCCTTCCATCTTCTCTTTGGCCTTTCTCTGCGTGTCACTTGCGAGGAGCACTATGACATACCAATTTTGTGATCCTACACTTTCCATATTTGGTTTTGTACTTGCAACTGATATCTGTCAATTAGAATTTTTTTAATCAGCATCAGCTGTTTCCATGATAAATAGCAAAGCTGAGTAATTTTTGAAAATTAATTTCTTTATAATGCTTTAAATCTACATCTATTGAATATGAAGGAAAATGTATAATCAAACTGCATAGAGAAGAATATTTTCTTTAATATGTATAATAACAAAATGTCAAAAAACAATATTTAACTTATGACTTATAACTATATAAACTTCCATACCAAATTTTACACAGGGTGTATCAGGACTAGTGTAAAAAAAATTAATAACATATTCCTGACATCATTTTGAGTAAAAAATGTCATATGAAAGTATGTCCGGCAACTTCTCGTTACAGAGTTACAGGCCTTTAAAATTGCACCTCATCAAGCACATTTTTATTAATAACTCTGATACTAGTTAAACTAAAATTTTGAAACTTAATACGAGGATACTACATATTGAGATGCATATTTAAACTGTCTTTTGTTTCTGTATCTCAACCAGTGGCGTCTTATATGGGGAAGTCATGAAGGTTTTTTATCGTTATTTTTTGATCTATTAATATATTTTCAACTTTACCTATAAAATATTACATACAACAAAAAATACATAAAAAAGTACTCTCGATAAAATTTGTAAACGCAGTAGTTTTTGAGTTATTTTAATTTTCAGAAAAAATCAATTACGCAAAAAAAAATAAGTAACAATTGAGAAACAATGAAATTCACACAAATTCATTCTTTGTTGTCCACGTCGATATTCTCTGGACTACCACAACAATTACTTTACAACATCTATAAACAAACACTATATCTACATATTCACCAACACAACATTTTACATTTTTTTTAATTTGCAAAAAAATTACTAATATTGAAAATAAGGTAATTAAACAATAGTTATAAACAGATTTTGTGTCGTTTTCCTATTTAGTTCTATTTTCTGTAGTAAATTGATTGATTTTTAATTGTTAACTAACTATTATGGATACGTGACATTTTCTAAAAGTTAAAATATCTCAAAAACTACCGCGTTTATCAATTTTGACAAAAGTACATTTTTGTGTATTGTAAATTGTTCGTAATACGTTATATTTAAAAATGAAAAAATGTTAATAGGTAAATAAATAAGGATAAAAACCTTCATGACTTCCCTATATGAGACGCCTCTGGTTGAGATACAAAAACAAAAGAAAGTTTAAATATGCATCTCAATAAGTAGTATCCTCGTATCAAGTTTCAAAATTTTAGTGCAACTAGTATCAGAGTTATTAATAAAAATATGTCAGATGAGGTGCTCTTTTAAAAGTCTGTAACTCTGTAACGAAAAGTTTCCGGACATACCTTCATATGACATTTTTTGCTCAAAATTAGCTCAGGAATATGCTATTAATTTTTTTTACACTAGTCCTGATACACCCTATAAATATACCTTGCGCAAAACTTCCTATTTAACTTAAGACAAAAATATTTCAAATAAATGTAGAGAATTAAATTCTAAATCAGTACTCATATTTTATTTTGCGTGTTTAGTAACCTGTAAAATCCAATTTGAAATGTAATATAATAACTCATTTTTAGTGATAGCCATGGAATTTAAACAAAATTGTAAAGAAAATCATATCGTTTGAACTGGCAGAAATTCGATTTTCAAATAAAAATTACAGATAATTATATTCTTAAGTCGTTAAAAATATTTTGTTTTTATAATCCACATCTAAATCACTGCACAGGTTTTATTTATTTTTATTTTGTAACCAGCAAAATAGAAATTGTGACAATTCAAACGATATGCATTTGTTTTCAATTTTGTTTAAGGTCCCTAGAATCCGATTATAACATTTTTATGATGATCTCTCTCTCTCTCTGTGTGTGTGTTATGAAAATTGCTGATATTAGGGTACCACCCGTACACAAAATGACAGCAGCAGGTTCTTTTAAATATTTTATTTCAACACAAACCAATAATTGAAGTTATTATATTATTAAAGATCGAAAATCTCACAAAAATGTCAACTTAACAAAAAATGACAACTCATCAACTACTACTTTTTTCATGTCGGCAAAGCCATCCATAATAAACAAAATAAACAAATTACAAAATACAAACACATAATTACTTTTAAGAATCAAGCTTCTATGACACTCTGTCTGTCTGTGTGTGTGTGTGTGTGTGTGTGTGTGTGTGTGTGTGTGTGTGTGTGTGTGTGTGTGTGTGTGTGTGTGTGTATGTGTGTGTGGATGTCGGAGGGACGGTTTCTCAAATTCTGTAAGACTAAAGACTAATTTAACTACGTATTCCCTAATCTAACATTAATGGGAAGAGCTGAAAAGGTTTTGATAAAAATTGGACAACCAGGAGTAGTAGTTTCTTAAAAAAATCTTCCAAATTAAATTTTTTGAAAAATTTTGTTTTATAAATATTGAAGCACATAAAATTTTCTATATAATACGTTAAAATTATTATTATATCTTCTATAGATTTACAGATACAGAAAATATAATAAATAGAATAATCTGTTGTAATAAATCCCACTGTCCAAACTAGACTAAGGAAACCAATTGTCAAATTCTGTTTGTAATTAACAGATAAATGTCAGTGTCAAAGATCAACATTTTAGCCACATTACTGAAAGTTTTTTCTGGGAAATACATTTAATATTTCTTATTGAATTATTAATTAAATATTTAAAATGGTAGATAGGTATGTACTCGTATATTAATAGTAATAGTACATAAATCCTTTAGGAATATCGCCAATCCCGTTAATGAATTGGAACCATCTTCCGTCTTGAACATTTTAGGAGATTAAGACAGGATTCCTTATAGAATAAAAGAATAAATAAATATATTATCACGGCATATTACCCATTTCTGGGTGTGCCATTCTGTTTTGTCACAAATATCGGTAAAGTTTATTTACCAGGCGTCACCTCTCAGGCACACATTGATATGATTAGAATTATTTCTTTGTATAAGAAATGTTAAATTCGATAATTATGTAACAAAACGGATATGGCGAGAGATATTGTACTGGCCACAACAGATTTTTTTGGACTTATATTACAATTTATTTAATGGGAAAGAGTAATACAGAGTGTCTCTTAAATAGGGGGACATGGCTTAACCACAGATTCCTGAGGCTAAAATAAGACGATATAACTAAACTTGCTTCTACCGGAAAGTGAATCATTTAGCAAGTATTCTGCTTCAAAGTTCTTCGAAATAAAATTAATTTTGCTTATAATAACCGAACGCTTCATTCTACTAGATTTAGTTATATTTTTATCACTAAATGTAACTAGATTTAGTTCTTTTTTAACACTAGTGTTAAAAGTAAATTTGTTTTTTTATTTTTAATCCGTTGTCAATGACAACGATTTAAAAGTATTCACTGTGTTATAAACTGTTATTTTTAACTCGCTAAGCATCCGTTAAAAATACTACTTTTATCAGTTGTCGTAGGAAAAATAATTTTATGTTATCGGCGTGGCCATTAAAATGTTACGGTGCATTCAATTTTGGGACACCTAAGTTTCATACACTAGTGGTACACTAATAATATCAAGTATCACCTTAAAAGATGGCTTATAACCATATGAACTGTCATACTAAATTTCATCCAAATCGAATAAAGCGTCCGGTTATTATAAGCAAAATTAATTTTATTTCGAAGAACTTCGAAGCAGAATACTTGCTAAATGATACACTTTCCGGTACAAGCAAGTTTAGTTAAATCGTCTTATTTTAGCCTCAGGAATATGTGGTTAAGCCATGTCCCTGTATTTGAGAGACACCCTGTATATAAGAATGTAGAATTTTCCAGTAAATTGATGTTTAAACACAATTGTTTTTCAACAATTATTTATGTAAATGTTGCAAAAGTTACTTATTTAATATTGTAGGTACTCCAAAACATTTGAATGTAATGAAATTTGACGAGTAATAGTTTTATTTAAGCAACACCAAATTGAATTCTTGGTTTATTCATTTCTGAAATAATACAATTGGTCATACTAAATTAGTTATTGACAAAAATAAGCTTCTACTTCATTTATTAAATATAAATAGAACAGTTCTAGCCGTTAATTACATATTTCCCGTCAAGGAAATAAATCATTTATCACGGAAAATTACAATATCAAGCTTACATTTTCATTTCAGCACAAAAACAGCAACTTAATCAAACAATCAGATTAATTGAAAACGAAATTGCGGATCGA
This sequence comes from Ophonus ardosiacus, assembly GCA_943142095.1. Lineage (NCBI taxonomy): Eukaryota > Metazoa > Arthropoda > Insecta > Coleoptera > Carabidae > Ophonus > Ophonus ardosiacus. The sequence goes on along the minus strand of OW964831.1, from coordinate 32,002,695 downwards.
AACAGTTTCGTGGACGTGAACATTAGGATAGAAAGGTCCATTCTATTGCGTTAAAAGCATTGATTTTTGTGGGCGGTGTAAAAGTATAATTATAATTCCCCTCGTGAAATATTGAATATTTGCACGTGCCAAATAAATTTACATACATCATAAATATTAAAGGAAAATGGAAACCTTACAATAACTCGTTTAACTGTAGGCGTGAATATACAATTTGTACGCATACTCGAACTTTAATTACATTATGTAGGATTTCTTATTAATATATGAATTCCTACATAGGATATATTTTTGCTAACATGGTAATATGGACAAGTTTAAATGACAGTATATTGAATTCTTTTCGTTAATAAGCCAGTATTTGGAACAGTAATAAAAGTCTTTTATTTTAGAATAAAAAATTGGCATATTATGAACGACACTGTCATTTTATCATATGCCGGGTGTCTTCTTTTTACCCTAGAATCCGATTATAACATTTTTAAAATGATGTCTGTGTGTGTGTGTGTGTGTGTGTGTGTGTGTGTGTGTGTGTGTGTGTGTGTGTGTGTGTGTGTGTGTGTGTGTGTGTGTGTGTGTGTGTGTGTGTGTTGTGTATGTGTGTGTGTATGTATGTATGTATATATGTATGTATGTATGTATGTATGTATGTATGTATGTATGTATGTATGTATGTACCTAGGTATGTATGTATGTATGTCTGGATGTTGTAGTCACGATTCCTCAAAAACTATAAGACTTAAAAAATATTTAACTGCAGTTTCCTCAATCTGACATTCCTGGGAAGAGCTGAAAAGGTTTCGGTAACAATTGAACAACCGGAAGTAGTAGTTTCTTAGAAAAATTCTTCTAAATATAACTCTTTGGGAGATTTTTTTATTAAATATTGAAGAACATAAAATTCTCCATCTAAATACACTTAAAATTTTTATTATATCTTGTATAGATTTAGAGATAAAGACACTATAATTTATAGAGTGAACTAATTGCAGAGGCTACGGCACTAAGGAAACCAGTTGACAAATTCCAATGTTTATAACATAATTTGTAAATGACACATGTCAGTGTCAAAAATCAACAGTTTTAGTGACATTCTGATAGCTTTTACTGGGAAGTATATTTAATTTTTCTTATTGTTTTATTAATTAAATATTTGAAATTATGGGTAAAATTGTGGTAAAATGCATATATCCATCAGAAATACCGCCAATCTGGTTAATGAATTGGAACAATTTCTGACATTTAGAAACTTCCTCATACAATGAAAAATAGATATAATTAGAATTATATGTGTGCAGAAGACATGTTAAATATAATAAAAAACTATATTTGGGTAATGTTCTATAATATTTTGTTATAAAACGACGGTTCGAAAGCGAAGTGCAATACAATACTTATATAGCCTAATATGGAAATGGCGAGAGGTCTTGTGCTGGCCACAACAGATTTTTTTTCAGAGCAAATGTATAATGAAGAAAAATGTTCAGAATTATATATATGAATGAACAACGTCAGATCTAAACCGACACACAATCCAATACTGAAACCAATAACAACGACATACAGAACGATAATAACAATATAAAATACTGCTCACTTCCATACATAGACAAAATTACGAAAAACATAACTAACATAGTCCAGGACAACACCGTACGCACAGCAAACAAAAGTTGTCTTACAATGGGCTACTTGCGTGGTACTGAAAATCCGATTTCTGTCACTATATACGTAATGTTATATTCAAACATATAAAAATATAAATTTTATTTTAAAATAATTATTTGTGTTTTACTAAATTAAGAAAGAAAATTTTCTGTGACGTCTTTATATTGAACTGGGGGAGGGGAAGCATGTTTAAGAATGTTATCAATAGATGGCATGGCATGCGAGAAAGTTTTAATTTGAATTTGACAGTTAATTTTTCTCTCTCTCTGGTCTCTCAAATACATTAATTACTTAATAAATAAACACATAGGTAGTTACTTGTAATTTAAAATATCGATACCAAAAAGATAAACTAAAATACTAACCTCCAAACTATTATTGAAACGTCAAACAGGTTATCTACATTACCCGCACAAACATACCATTACTATGGGACGGCACCACGCTGTGACTTTACGACTATTCATTGGTGCGGCGTAATTCTACGTCATACATGGCGGGAATTCAAATAATCAAATTTCATTATTTTTTTTTCTGGCTAATTAATAAAAATTTTGTCAAAAGAAAAAATATGGGTAGCAAGTTTTTACCTTCTCTTCAAAAATATTAAATAAAAAAGGTACGCAAGTAGCCCATTAAAACAATATTTAGTAAACTAAAAGAAAAAACACAAAAAATGCAAAATTCGAACATCATATACAAAATCCCATGTAAAAATTGCACTTTAAGTTACGTGGTTCACACTCCAGACAACTTTCAAGTAGAATTATTTCACACAAAAGCGATATAAAACGAAAACCTTAAGCCTGTATCCCACGATACAACGTATCGGCAATTTATTGCAGTTAACTGCAACAGTTGCTCGTATGTGTGACAAAACGCTGTGTGCTAGGCAACTTTTTAGCTGCAATTAGTTTAGATGTACGCAGCTAAACTTTTTCGATAACGGCAACTTTCTAGAAGCAACTCGTTTAAGCGCATGCGCTAGATCACAGATGCAGCATGCAGCAACCAAAAATAACTTATGTTTGAAGCATCGTATGATCACGCAGGCGTCATTCTTGTCAAAATCATACTTTTATTGTCAACAATACGTGTGCTCGCATATGAAGTACATACAATTGAAGACTGATACTTTAAATAATAAACATGTGGAAGAGGACTGATCAACCTTTTGAAAAGTTTCCCAGTTTTATCGGATGTTAAAGATCAAATATCAAAATTTCCCTATATCTGGTAGAAACTTTAAGCAACGTATTTCCCTAGATTTTAAGGGAACATACATTCCGTGGGATAGAATAATTGTCATGTTGCCGATATCGGCAACTCAAGTTGCTCGTATTTTTCATCGTGGGATACGGCCTTTACGCTACATCATTATCCCAACATTGTGTGATAAACAACATACTATGGACTTTGACAATACAGACATATTATATACAGAAAAAATTACAATAAACGATCGTTTTTGGAAATGAATCATATACAAAACACTAACAGTACTATGAATAAAAAAATATGTTGTGGCCAACACAATACCTCTCGCCATTTTTATTTTGTTATATAAGTATTGTATTCCACTTCGCTATCGAACCGTCGTTTTATAACAAAAATATTACAGAACTTTACTCAAATATTGTTTTTATTGTATTTAACATGTCTTCTGCACACATGCAAATCTAATAATATATATGTTTCATTGTATGAGGAAGTTCCTAAATGTCAGAGATTCTTCCAATTCATTAGCAAGATTGGCGGTATTTCTTATGGATATATGCATTTTACCTACAATTTTAAATATATAGTTAATAAAACAATAAGAAAGATTTAATGTACTTCTCAGAAAAAGCTTTCAGAATGTAACTAAAACTGTTGATTTTTGACACTGACATTTATCATTAGCAAACTATGTTATAAACATTTGAATTTGTCAACTGGTTTTCTTACTGCCTTGGTCTCTGCGATTAGATTATACTACGAGTATATTACAGTGCATTTATCTCTAAATTTATAAAAGATATAATAAAATTTTTAAATGTATCAGATATAGAATTATATGTTCTTCAATAATAGTAACAGAAATTTTCAAAAAATAATATTTAGAAGAATTTTTAAAGAAACTATTACCTACATCCTGTTCCTGTACCAACATAACTCAAAAACAAAATATAACTTGTTGCGCAATTACAACTTACACAAACATGTGATTTTGTTTTGTCAAAATTAATATGTTCTTATTTTTGTAAATTTTAACCAAAATTATGTCAAATTCTTCTGTTTTTTAAAAAAACAATGACTTTACAACAATTTCACCAAAACATAAGTTTCTTTAATTCAAATTATTTCAAAGAATACTTATTTTATACTTTTTTATATTTTAATAATTATTTGTATTTTTTACTTCAGTGTTGTTTAACTAGGCATTTAATGTTGTTTAACTAGGCATTAGGTACTAAAATACAAGATTTACAGTTGTCGTTTCGTTGACGAGGCGAAGCCAAGGCAATGAACGTTGCCGAAGCTATAAATCTGTATTTCGTGCCGTGTTGAACACATTATTTTTTTGCCGATTTTAGAATTGAAAATAATTTAGTGATTATTTTTGATACCTATTTTGAAGGTTATCGCCTGAAATTGTGTCGATGTATGTTTGTTGAACGGTTGTTATATAAATAGCAACAACAGGCAGTAAAAATATGTTTCTTCTCAGGCAGTAAAATTGATATTTAACACAGTGTTAAATGCCAAAAAATCACACTTTTAATGTCAGTCGGCAAATAACATTATTTTATGTTTGTGGTTTCTGACATATTTGACAGATATGACATTTCTTTTGATTTTATTGTTATTAGAATCTGAGATTGAATTTTTATTCAAATCATATAAAATAGATAGTTTACAATGTATCAGGGTTTAAAACTAGTGCTGTCAAAAACCGTCGAAAATGGTAACCGGTTAATTGTGACAAGATACCGCAGTTAATCGGCTAACCGGAAAACGGTTAACCGCGGTGAATCGAATAATGGTTAACCGTGATTAACCGGCTAACCGGTAGGAACCTTTTAATTGCATGATAGGTTACCTACCATTATTTACAAAAGTAATAATTTAAAGCAAAATCTTCATATAAACTAATAAGGAGTGTATATTTCAAGGCGGTTTATTGCCATTCTTTTACTTATTACTGTATATACAGGTGTCTCTTAAAAAGGGGGACATGGCTTAACCACAGATTCCTGAGGCTAAAATAAGACGATTTAACTAAACTTGCTTCTACCGGAAACTGTACCATTTAGCCAGAATTCTGCTTCAAAGTTCTACGAAAAAATTTTTTTTGCTTATAATAACAGAACACTTTATTCGATTTGGATGAAATTTGGTATGGCAGTTCGTATGATTATAAGTCATCTTTTAAGATGATACTTGTTATTATTATTGAACCACTAGTATATAAAACTTAGGTGTCCCAACATTGATTAGACCGTAACTTTTTAATGGCCACACCTATAACGTAAAATTTTATTTTTTTTCAGAAAGATGCATTCAATGGTAAACTTTTCTCTCTATGTTTAATTTGTGATATCTGTTATGGTTCAGACAGAAAAAAATAAAACCTGTGTGACTGCATCGTGATTTTTTTTAAAATAAATTTAATCTAGCAGTCTGCCAAACATCTAATTTTTAATGACAGTAACGAGTTGTCAATCTTCTCAACTTGATTAGGAGTAAGCTAACATATTTATTAGTCTTATTTATAATAATGGTAGTAAAATACTATTAGGCCGAACAAACGGATGTTACTAGTTTCTGAATATTGCGAAGGAATTTTTTGACAACCCATAAACAATTGTTACTGTCATTATAAATTACTTGTTGGACATTTGGATAGACTGCTAGATTAATTTATTTATAAAAAAATTCACGATTCAGTCACTCAGGTTTTATTTTTTCCTGTCTCAACTGTAACAGATATCACAAATTAAATAGAGGGGGGTTAACCGGTTATTATTTATTTAAAAACCGCATGAACCGGCTAACCGGTTAATCAGTTAACCAAATACTTTTGACGGCACTATTTAAAACGTACTAAATGAATCTAAAATATCGTTGATTGCTATCTACTTCATTTTTTAATATAGTAATGTTAATGTACGTATAATCGCTATAAACAAAACAATTATAAATTAAATAAAAATATTAAAATACAGCAGGTACTAGCTATAAATGTGATACGAATACGAAAGGACAAAAAATATAACTACATAGTAAAGTCAATAGATTTCACTGTCGGTTCTCGTTGATATACTATACGTATAGTAAATATAACTTTATTTTTGAAACTTAGACATTTGATATTTTTGATATTGGTGTGATGGTGTGTTTGGATTAAATACACAGAATATATAGGCAACGAACAAAATGAAAATATCTTTAATTCTTTCAGCTCCTATGTGGTGAAACTTATAATTCATTTTTTAAAATATTGAAATACAGGGTTTTTGGTTTCGCAAATATTTTTTATTACTAGTTTCGCTATAATATTAGCATCATTAGATCTAACAAAAATTAAAACATGTAAGTGAGATATATCAATAAATAGTTTTCTAACTTATTTTTTGTAAAGAATTTTGAAGTAACTAAGTAAATTTTTATAAGGTTTCTAGAAACTTCATTAAAGGTGAATTATTAAGGCTTGCCTGTTCATTTAGAATAATTTCATTATTCTTTAGAGCTTTTCCAATTTCAATGGCAAAGGACTAAGATTAGATTTTTTAGAAGCCATTAAAATTGGAAAAGCTATAAAGAATAATGAAAATATTTAATGAACAGATAAGCCTTAATAATTCAACTTTAATGAAGTTTCTAGAAATCCTATAAATAAATATAATATATAAATATAAATATTTTCATATAAAAAAAATACTGTACGTGAAAGCCGAAACAGAGGAAGTAGTACAAAATACTCGTTACGGAAGGTTATTAAAGTAGTCGTTTGTTCGCTTGCTCGTCCTTACGTGGCTTGGGTCCGAATTTCTAACTCATGCTAGAATAGTTTGCATTCTGTAACATTTATGCTTTAGTATACTACTCCGGACGTGATTATATAAGCTATTTTATCTGCCACCAAATATATATTTTTAAAAGAATTGCTAAAATTTCACAGTTAAGAATACTACTCAAAACAGAAAATGTCAAAAATCTTTGCATGTTATTAACTTCTTACATTACCATGCAACATTATTTTAAAAAGAGAAAAAATCATGAGCAATTCGGTAAAGTTAGTTAGTCATTAAATAATTATTCGAACGACACTTTCTTCATTTAGGGCGTGATTTCCATTTTCAAATAAAATATCTAATAAATTTATTTAGCTAAAATAATTTCACTTCCAAATTGTTAGTAACTTACAAACATGTGTATTAAAGCCCGGTTTTTCAATCTCCTAACAAAGTGGTTGATAAGTATAACTTTTTAACATATAAAAAATCTGTTGTGGCCAGCACAAGACCTCTCGTAATTTCCGTATTAGGCTATATAAGTATTGTATTGCACTTCGCTATCGAACCGTCGTTTTGTAACAAAAAATTACAGAACTTTACCCAAATATTGCTTTTCATTGTATTTAACATGTCTTCTGCACACATACAATTCTAATTATATCTATTTTTCATTGTATGAAGAAGTTCCTAAATGTCAGAGATTCTTCAATTCATTAGCAAGATTGGCGGTATTTCTTATGGATATATGCATTTTACCTACAAAAAGCTTTCATAATGTCATTAAAATTGTTGATTTTTGACACTGACATCTGCCATATACAAACTATGTTATAGATAATTGAATTTGTCAACTGGTTTCCCTAGTGCCTTAGCCTTTGCGATTAGATTATTCTATATATTACAGTGCCTTTATCTCAAAATCTATACAAGATATAATAAAATTTTTAAATGTATCAGATGTAAAATTTTATCTCCTTCAATAATAGTAGTAACAGAAATTTTCAATAAATAATATTAAGAAGATTTTTTTAAAGAAACTATTACTTCCGGTTGTCCAATTGTTACCAAAATCTAATCAGCTCTTCCCAGGAATGTCAGATTGAGGAAACTGTAGTTAAATATTTTTTAAGTCTTACAGTATTTGAGATCCGTGGTTCCAACATCCACACACATCATCGTAAAAATATTTTAATCAGATTATAGGGACCTTAAACCGTGCTTATAACGCAGTGAAAAATGACAACCTGAAATAATTGCAATTTGCATAATTAAAATAAATAGAAAATAATTAAACAGATAATTTTATAAGGAACTATCTTAGGAGATTGAAATATCGGGCATTAACATTTTTTTTTGCCTCTTTTTTTAGTAAATACCTCTAATGCACGCTGATATTCAGACTTATTCTTGTGACTCTTGCATTTGGATTTGGTGAAATCCGGAAGTTAAGTCTAATGTAGTGTAGTAGGTACATGTTTTTGCCTACTTTGTCTAAAACGTCTGTAATGTTTGGAATGGGAAACTTATCGTCTACAATCTTTGCATTCTATTTTCTGTAGTCAATCAGGCTTATTCATGTGACTCTTGTAATTAGAGCAAGATGGCTAAAATAACAATTTTCCTAACAAGGCTGTTAGCAATATTGTTTTGATTTTGTATTCAGGTGGCACCCATGTTATTGACGTTCAACAATTTCAGTATCATAACAATTGTTATGACTTAGCAATGAATGTAGGAAAATTTTTGATGAAATCTAGGGACATTAAGCAGTTGACTGAATATATTAATCATTTGACGTTTAATCTAGTGGTTATGGCCAGTATTCTAACATCTTGAAATAGCGCTACTTCCGAAAAATCGCTACTTCAACTGTCAAATGTGAACTTTAATGTTAAAAATAAGAGAAATAAAAATAAATTAAATTATAAATATTATAGGTTTCATTGGGAAAGCCTTTAACATCTGAACATATTCAAAATCAGAATATTTAACACTAGAATATGCACGCACATAATCATTTAAATTCCGAATATTCAAGAACCGAATCGTGCATCGCCACAAGCGCTTTGCCCGAATGATTCATAAACCGAGTATGTGGGCGGCGCCAGGAGGAGTAAATGTTAGATTATGTTTACGTTTGAATATTCGGGATTAGAATGATTTTTTGTGTGCATATTCTGCTTTTGAATATTCTAATTTTTAATATTCTAGTTTTGAATATTCCGGCGTTGAGTATGCACCCGGTTGCATTTACAAAAATATGAAACCTATTCAAGTCAATTCATAAAATAAAATAAAATTTAAAAAAATCGAAAAAGCGTTACTTCGTTAACGGATTACTTGAATCACGAAGTTGTCGTTCTAACCTTAAATTGTATCTGAAATATTTAAGTTCCAATATCCAATATTTAAATTACAATAAAAATATTGATTATTATTTTACTTCTGTTCTTCGTTCTCATTTGCTTCCAAAAGTAAAACAAAATCTTTATTTGCCATATTTATTCAAAATATAATAATGTTGCACTTAGGCGTCAAGTTTTAGTTCTCGCCTGTCTAACAATCAGAAATAACAATTCTTGTTGTAATAACAAGGTAATAGAGGTCACAAGAATTAGGACATTGCCAAAATAACAATATTATTATCAAGCGTAACAATATTGCTCAGCAGACAATTGTTAACAAACATCAATGATTACGTGACTACAAATTCATCATTGTATTGTAATATTAACAGCATTGTTACATATAACAATTGTTATTCGCTTAACAAGGCTCACAAGAATAAGGGTGAATATATGCATGCCCGGTAATAACTTGGCCGGCGAACATGCATCTTCTCAGGAAAACTCTCCTTTTGCCAGAGGAAAAACCGTCCGAAAAACTGGCAGAGAAGTGATCTGTGTAACTCAGAGACGCTTTATTGGTAGCGAAATACCCGCAGCCGTACTCTTTATTAACAAATGTTACAAGAAGTCTAGAAAAAATTGTGTACAGTAAAATTTTTGAAAGAAGTCCGATCAAGACCATCTACGAATTGTATCTATGAATTAAGATTTTGTGCTGTCAAATTTAGTAGTGTCTTTTACTTAGTTTTTATGAGGATACTTAATATCTTGTGTACCTCATAAAAACTATGTAAACGACGCTACTAAATTTGTCAGCATAAAATCTTAATTCATAGATGCAATTCGTAGATGGCCTTGATCGGACATCTTTCAAAAATTTTACTGTACATTACAAATTGCAACATATTTAAAATTGGAAGCCAAGCGCGACTAAGTACTAAACCGTCACAATGATTGAGATTAATATTTCTGGTTTTGTAAATCTCAATGGCTTCTCTAATTAATCTGTTGTTAAGTCGTGTTGGTCTCGCAATTATTTTAGTTTCTTCAAATTTTATTTGGTTGAATTCTTTCAGAGCATGCTCTGCAACAGACGATTTCCCAGGCTGGTTCATTCTGATCGATCTGTGATGTTCATTCAATCTTGTAGAAACAGTTCAACCAGTCTGGCCGATATAAACTCTCTCGCAGACACATGGAATTCTGTAAATCCCTAATGATTAAAGAGGGATGATGTCTTTTACTTGTTTCAACATATGACGAAGTTTAATTTAATCTTCATGTTCTTCTTACGAAGAATTCTACCAATCTTGTCCGTTATGCCGTTACATTTTTTTACATAAGGAAGCGAAGCAAATAATACGTTCCTTTCTTTTTCAATGTTTGAAGGTCTTTTCGCTTTAATGCATTTTTCAATTGAAGACACAGAAAATCCATTCTTCATAAAAATATTTTTAATTTCATTCATCTCTTCTTTTAATTTATCAGGATAACATATCTGTAGCTCTTCTTATTAGATATTTGATAGTGCGAAATTTCTGTGAAGGATGGTGGTGTGAATTTGCATTAATATATAGATTTGTGTGCGTTGACTTCCTGTAGCCTGAATATTTTCTAAACCATTTTCTCTTTTTTCCATATCGTATTTTATGGTGCCGAAACGTTGATTTTTTTTAATAAAAATGCAGAATATAAACTAGAAAGGTAGTATTATTCCAATTATTAATATGAGTTCTGAAAGATATTTTAATAATTTATTGTATAATTTATTTTGATTTAGAATTAACAGTTGTTTTCCTTCATTAATTATAAACATTTGTTCATTATTAACATTGGGTATCTGCGTATCGGAGTAATTTGTAATAACTTATTATATTCATTTTAATAGTACATAGGTATATTCAGTAAATACTCGATTTGATTTTTATTGATTCTACAATGGCTGGTGATTTGTATTGTTATTCCCAAAAATTAAAATTTTTGTTTACTTGTCTAATTAAATTCTTCTTTTGATATAATAGAACTATGAATTTGGTTCAAATTACAAAAGGTTAAACTTGTTTCAATCTCGTCCAAAACTTCTATAAAATTTATACTTGCCAAAATTATTCTCGACTTTAATACCATTTCATTATACTGTATATATTCAATTTGTTTATTAAATTTTGAAATCATTTCTTTGTTAACGCGAATATTTTCTAAATTTTGTTTTTCAAGGATATATTGGTTTTGCTTTATTTTTTCAAATAACATCGTATTTTTCCCCACCATCTGAGTCTATATTACCAGTTATACTTTTAATTATTGTTTCCAGTCAATTTTTCCTCTTTTATTAAGTTTATTACTGAATAAAGTTATTAATTTTGTTTCCTAATCTAATTACTTATGTTATAATATTCTATTTCTATATTACTTATTTCAAATTATAATAGGAATAATAAGAATCTTTATATATATTTTTACATGTCCTAATTCTAATATATTAATCCCTGGATTATCGATTAATTCGATCAACTCTTCTCCTTTGCAGAAGCATCTGCAACAAAGAGACGTTTCCTTTTAATTTTGTCAATTTTATGTCTTTTATTCTGGTTTATTTTTACTATACCTAATTTAGGGTTATAGTCTTCGATCTTATGGACTTTGAAAAGTGGTTTTCTAATTTTTTGTGTTCTTCCTTATCATCTTAATTACTTAATTTCAAATTTTCTAGATTTTGATGAAATTTGTTTCAAAAATCTTTTATTTTTATCTATTTGAACATTTTTATTTACTTCTTCTTTTACTAATTGAAGTTTATTTTGCCAATCTTGTAAGTAATCCTCATTACAATTTTTAAATTTCAAAACTTCATTATTTTTATCTGAGCCAAAAAGTGTTTAAGGCCAATTGTATAGTTTTGAAAATTTGATGTTCTTCAAAATTTTGTCTCTGATTTAAAATTTTTAAACGTTCAATGATTGAAGAATGGAATCGTTTAATTACTCCAATTTGATTTTGGGTTGTCAACGCATGCCATGTGAATTTTTATATTGTATGAATTTAATAAGTCTTTTGCTAAATTATTATTGAATTCAGTTTCACTATCAAATATTACTTCGTTAGGGACTTGGTATTGAGAGAAATATTTTATGTGCATCTATAATATCTGTGGCAGAAAGTGATTTTAAGTATATTAATTGCGAGAATTTGGAAAAAGCGTCTATTAATGTAAGATATTTCTTGATTTGTCAATGTATTAATATGTAATATGTAATATGTCAAAAGGAAATTTCGCGTTTTGAGTAAGGTTATCGGGAATTTGCTACGGGTTTCTTTCATATTTGTTTCGTTGACATATATAGCAATTGTTAATATGTTTCTGTAAATTTATAAACATGTTATGCAAATAATATTTACGTATATTTCCATAATTCCCTTGTGATTAGTTTTACCTAAATGATAATTTTGAATTGTCTCTAATTGCCCTTTGTTGTTGTTAAGTCTTCTAAACTTCTTCGCATTGTATTAATCTGTATGTATCTCTACTAAAATTATTTTGTAGGAAAATATTTATTAAATTTATTAGTTCTTTATCAATTAAACTGTAATAGTTTACATTGGGTACTAAATATTATTTTTTATTTTAAAAAATTCGCTTTCCAAATTTGTTCCTGTAATTCAATAATTAATCTTTGTTTATTACCAAAAAATCGTATTAATTGAAAATTCGTTTCTGTAGGTATTATGTATTTGAATAACATTTAGATTTTTTCCTATATTGATACAACTATCTTTATATGTTATGCCGTTAATTTCATTTTCATCTGCGGAATGTACTGCCTAAATATTCATTGCCAATGTTGGCAATTATACTCTCTGTTTCGTCGTTCTTATTTATTTCTTTCTCTAATAATTCATGAATTACAATTTTGATATGCGTTTTTTTAAAAATTTTGTTTACTAAGTTTTAAATTTTTTGAAATGGTTTTTTATTTAATGTGAATTTCGAAAATATCGTTCTGTACTACATAATTTTTTAGGTTAATTAGACATTCTTCTATGCCGTCTAACGCTGGTTTATTAAAATACTCTGGTTTTGTAACAAGATGGAATATTTTGAATTTATTTTCATGAACAGGTTGAATTAATAAATTTTGATTTTTATTATTTTTGTTTATCAAATAATTTTTACTATTGAAATGTTCATTAATTTGTTTGGTAAATCCTTTTTCTAATTTAAAATCTTGTGAAATACAATGTATTAAATTTTGGGGTTTTTCAAAAATATTATCATTAGTTTTAATAATTTGAAATTTAGGTCTGATTCTTGAAAGTGCGTCTGCATTTGAATTTAAAGTTTCTTTTTTGTATTCTATTTCATATGAGTATGCGTCTAATTTAATACGCCATCTTATTAGTTTCGAGTTTGAGCCTTTTAAACTCATTAGCCATGTTAAAGGTCGATGATTATTTTGAATTTTGTACCATGAAGATATGGTTTGAAATATTTTACTGACCAATTATTAGAAGAAGTTTTTTTTTTCTTTAGTACTGTAATTAATATCATGATCATTGAGTGTTCGAGATGCATAAGCTATAGACATAACTTTTCCATTTATGTTTTAGCTTAATACTGCACCAATAGCAAATTTACTGGCATCAGTTGTTACTATGAATTGTTTCTCAAAATCGGGATATTGTAATATGGGTGCGTTAATTAGTAAGTCTTTACTATCTTCAAAACTTTGTCTATATTCTTTATTTTCTATATTTACTATTTTTCCATGTGGTCATAAGCTTTGTTAATTTAGCAAAATTTGGAATGAATTTTCGATAGTAAACTAAAAGTCCTTGGTCCTAAGTATTGTTTAACTTTTTTTGTGTTTTTGGGATAGGGAAATTCTTAACAGCGTCTATTTTTTAGGATTTGGTTTAACTCCTTCTTTTGAAACTATGTGTCCGAGATATGTTACCTCTTTTCGCATAAATTCAGATTTATCAAGTTGAAATTTTAAGTTGTACTGTCTTAATCTCGAAAAGACTTTTCTAATATTTTCGCAATGTTCCTGTAATGAAGACCTAGCATTATGATATCGTCCAAATATACGAGGCATATTTTACTTATATAATCTTTTAATACATAATTCATTAGTCTATGGAAAGTAGCTGGAGCATTTTTGAGTCCAAGGGGCATTCTAGGGAATTCAAAATTACCTTTATCAGTATTGAAAGCTGTTTTAGGAATTGAATCGGGGTGCATTTGGATTTGGTGAAATCCGGAAGTTAAGTCTAATGTAGTGTAGTACATGTTTTTGCCTACTTTGTCTAAAACGTCTGTAATGTTTGGAATGGGAAACTTATCGTCTACAGTCTTTGCATTCTATTTTCTGTAGTCAATCAGGCTTATTCTTGTGACTCTTGTAATTATAGCAAGATGGCTAAAATAACAACTCCTAACAAGGTTGTTAGCAATATTGTTTTGATTTTGTATTCAGGTGGCACCCTTGTTATTGACGTTCAACAATTTCAGTATCATAACAATTGTTATAACTTAGTAATGAATTTAGGGAAATTGTTGATGAAATCTAGGGACATTAAGTCGGAATATATTAATCATTTGACGTTTAATCTAGTGGTTATGGCCCGTATTCTAACATCTTGAAATAGCGCTACTTCCGAAAAATCGCTACTTCAACTATCAAATGTAAACTTTAATATTAAAAATAAAAGAAATAAAAATAAATTAAATTATAAATGCCACTTATTTCAAATATTATAGGTTTCATTGGGACAGCCTTTAACATCCGAATATTCAAAATCAGAATATTTAACACGAGAATATGCACGCACAGAATCATTTAAATTCCGAATATTCAAGAACCGAATCGTGCATCGCCAGAAAGCGCTTTGCCCGAATGATTCATAAACCGAGTATGTGGGCGGGGCCAGGAGGAGTATACGTTCTATTATGTTTACGTTGGTTAGCGATGGTTCTGCTTATACGCTTTCGGGCAATGCGCGATTCTGTGTTTGAATATTCGGGGTTTGAAGGATTTGGGTGTGCATATTCTGCTTTTGAATATTCTAGTTTTGAATATTCGGGCGTTGAGTATGCACTCGGTTTCATTTACAAAAATATGAAACCTATTCTTGTCTATTCATAAAATAAAATAAAATTAAAAAAAAATCGAAATAGCGTTACTTCATTAACGGATTACTTGAATCACGAAGTTGTTGTCGTTCTAACCTTAAATTGTATCTGAAATTTTTAAGTTCCAATATTTAAATTAGAAGAAAAATATTGATTATTATTTTACTTCTGTTCTTCGTTCTCAATTGCTTCCAAAAGTAAAACAAAATCTATATTTGCCATATTTATTCAAAATATACTTAACTTTAAAATATAACAATGTTGCACTCAGGCGACAAGTTTTAGTTCTCGCCTGTCTAGCAATCAGAAATAACAATTCTTGTTGTAATAACAAGGTAATAGAGGTCACAAGAATTAGGAAATTGCCAAAATAACAATATTAATATCAAGTGTAACAATATTGCTCAGCAGATAATTGCTAACAAACATCAATGATTACGTGAATACAAATTCATCATTGTATTGTAATATTAACAATATTGTTACATATAACAATTGTTATTCGCTTAACAAGGCTCACAAGAATAAGGCTGATAGACGGTTATGATACCCATGACCATTTCCAAACAGAAACTGATCACGCCTCACTCGATCTAAACTGCTTGTTCATTAAAAACCATTGCTCTATTTGCTCAAACATTTGTTATTATTACTTTAATAATCTCGAGAATTATCGTATTGGTATGGAAGAGGTGATTGTGTTAAAAAGCTTATTGGAAGTTCTTTTTTTTATTCCGGTTAGGGTAGTTTTGTTCTCGTTTTCGTCTCGCGAAAAGCCAGTTCGCGATATCGATTGTTATAACCGCACCCAGCCGCACGTCCGTGTTCAATCTGCGACGTTTCCGGAAAGCCGGAGCCGCACTTAACTTCCGTTTGCACCGGAAATGGTTTCTTATATACTCGCCTTTTTCTAAATACACATGTGCCAACCAAGAAAACGACTAATCATCTGTTATTCATATGCCTAAAAATAGACATATACAAACATGCAGAAGTGAACTGATGAGAATCTCGGCCTCGACAATGTTCTGAAAAGCCTGAAGCCTGACATAATAGAAAAATATAAATAGAACATATTTTTTAAATTTATGAAAAGCAATATGTAGGTACATTTTGTAAGCAGTGACATATTACCGTATTGGGATATTTCACTACGTAGAGATGTCGTTGTGCACCTTCGACAGGGGACACTCTTGATTAACTTATATCATAAAGTGCACTTTAGTTTAAATTTTACAGTGGTTATAGTGATTTTCTTCGACAATATCATAGTTTGGAGTTATTTGACGAAATCTAGTTTAAAAATACAAGTTATAAAATCATTGCAAATTTTTGCAAGTTTAAAACTAATTAAAAGTGTCAACGACCTCCAAGATGTCGCAGGTTTGTAAATGCTGTTCGACTGAGATAGAAGATCGTCATCTAAGCCAATGCTGTGTTTGTAAAAAATATTTTAAAAGTACCTGTGACGGTATAAGTTCTTCGGAGCTGAGAAATATATTCAGCAAAGAAGGCGTAAATTGATCTTGTAAGCCATGTGACAAATGGGAAATGATATAATTTCACTTAAGACAGTTATCGTGAGCCTTAAAGAAGAATTAAATGAATTAAAAGAATCACTTAATAAGCAAGTTACACCATCTCGTAATCCTACAAATACTCCATTGCTTGATTTTGAACATTTCTTTTAAGCATTAAGTTTATTTGATGAAATTTACGACAATTCAGTTTTATTTATTGGCGATTTCAATATACCAGCTTTTATCAATAATGATTTATCCCGTAACAAATCCAGTGCACTTAAAACTTTTCTAGAATTACAAGGCTATGTATAATTTAATAGCATTCTGAACAGCAATAATAGGTTATTAGATTTAGTGTTTGGAAATATTGAATGTCAAGTTAGTAATTCAGAGAGTAGTTTGGTAAAAGTAGACAATTATCATCCAACTCTGCATGTTAATACTAAAATTAACATAACAAAGCTTAATAATTTTAATTTTCCCAGAAATAAGAATACAAAAGTATATAATTTTAAAAGAGCTAATTTTATAGACTTATATAACAGTATATATGCCACAGATTGGTCTGCATTATTATCTTTGAATTGCACTGAAAAAATATGTGCTTCTCTTTATAATACTATTGAAAATCATTTTGATGCCTTTGTACCAACATTTAATGTAAAAAATAAAAGTGGTAGATCTTTTCCGTGTTGGTTTACAAAAGATATAAAATTAAATATTAGAAAAAAAAAATAAACGCACATAATAAATTTAAAAAGTATCGCAGTCCATGTGATTTAGATGATTTCAAGAACTTCCGTAAGATTACTAAAAATCAAATCGAAAGTACACATAAAACATATTTAACTAATAAGAAAGTCAAATAAGAAATGACTCTAAGCAATTCTGGTCATATATACAATCTAAGAAAAATATATCACGTATTCCGAGCTCTATGCAATTGGATGATAATGAGTATAATGAACCTTTAACTATTGTCAATGCTTTTGCTCAGTATCTCAATAGTGTTTATATACAGTACCCACAAGGTAATAATGTAAACAATGAAACAGATTTTGCAAACTATCTCCCTTCCATTGAAATACAAGAAATAACTGAAAATGAAGTATTGTATGCTGTGAAAAGATTATCAAATAGAACTACTGCTGGAATAGATCAAGTGTCTAGTTTTATTATTAAAGATTGTTGTCCCATACTTGCAATATCTTTGGTACATCTGTTTAATTATATTTTAAAAACTGGTGTTTTTCCAAAATTATGGGAAATTTCCCGTATATGCCCTATATAAAAATCAGGAGATATTTCAAATATTAAAAATTATATATCTATGTATTTACATTATGCAATTTTTCTAAAATATTTAAGACCATTATTTATAATAAATTAAGCTTCAAGCTTAAATCATTTATATCTCCATATCAACACGGATTGTCGAAAAAAATCTACAATAACAAATCTGGCAACAATATCACATTATATTTCCTCTATTGTTGATAAAGAAGGTCAAGTGGATGTAATATACACAGAATTTCAGAAAGCCTTTGATCAAATAGATCATGGAATATTATTGCAAAAACTTAACAACTTAGGATTACATTTTAATTTAATACGTATGTTCCAGTCATACCTAACCGATAGAAAACAATTTGTAAAATATAATGGTTTTCAGTCAGATTACTTTGTCCCTACATCCTCAGTACCACAAGGTTCGGTACTAGGACCGTTCTTATTTATAATATTCATTAACGATCTCAGTTCACTAATAAGTAATTGTAATCATTTATTTTACGCTGACGACCTAAAAATTTATAGTTCTATTTCTGATGTTACTGATAGCTGTGAGCTTCATAGTCAACTGGATAAAATCCAGGAATGGTGTAGTTCACACAATTTAAAACTCAATTCAAATAAATGTAAAATCATTTCATATTGTAAAACGAGGAAACCTATACTTTTCAATTATCACCTTCATAACTATGTACTTGAAAGACCATCGTATTTTAGAGATTTAGGTATTATTTTCGACCCTGAAATCACCTTCATAAACCATATTACTGACTTAGTTAAATCAACTTCAAAAACACTAGGATTTATTTATCGAAATTGCAGGTTATTTCATTATGTGAATACCTTGATCATACTTTTTAATAGTTACGTTCGCTCTAAATTAGAGTACGGATCAATAATATGGTTTCCTATTTATGATCGATATAACGTTAGAATAAAGAATGTACAGAGACGTTTTTTGAAATATTTGATCTACAAGTGTGATCAAGTCTATCCACAACTAGGTTGTGATTATAATATGTTATTAGATCGTTTTAATTTTACGTCAATCGAAACAAGACGAACCTGTCATTCAATCATGTTTCTAGCAAAAATGTTGCAAAATAAAATTGACTGTCCTTCACTGTTAGAAAAAAGTAGCATTCATGTACCTCGGTTTGCATCAAGACAACAATTATATTTTGAATGTCCCAGGGCCAGAACAAATATGCAAACCAGGTCACCAATTTATAATATGTGTAACAATGTAAATTTAATTATAAATGATATAGATATCTTTACTGCGTCTCTAATTTCTATAATCAATTTAGTTAAAAATGTACAGTAAGTAAGTATTTTTACATTAATTTTTTTGGCTATTATTGGACTTTTCTTTCAGTGTTTATTATTTTTTAGGTGTATATCCTTGTTCCCTGTTTTCTTAGTTGTGGCAGTAGATTAATTACTTTACATTTTAAATACTTTAGTTAATAGGTGTTAAGTTATGTTCACAGCTGAATTTTTCCTTAGATGCAATTTTATAATAAATATTAGATTATAGTAGATTAATTAATTGTAAATATTAGTTCTACTATTTACTTTCCACTATTTAAACTGTGCACGACTATTTAAAACATACGAATAAAATAAAATTGCTCCCTTGTTTCAGTTCCAAATTTCGCCACCAGGTTAGAAGTCGTATTTACATATCCCAATAGGTGCAGAAGGCGCACTCCTCGAAATCTAGGAGGCCTGCAAAAATTAAAAATTAAATACGTATGGAAAAATTTAATCATGCTGAATATTTCTTAAACTGTCATTTAATTTATTTAATATAACCGTGAACTTCAACAAGTTGCAGGCGAATATTTGGTAAAGCTTATACGAGTAACGATTATGATTAACGATTACCTCCAGAAACTGCTCTCACCTTATACGAGAACTCACACTTGAAAAAGTGCAGTTCCAAGACTATGTCTTTTCAACTTCAATTTCAGAAAAAGTAAATTCATTTTTGGAAAGTGTAAATTTAATTTCAGGAAAATGTAAATTCAATTCCAGAAAAAGTAACATCAATTTTAGAAAAATAAAATAAATATATCATCACAGCATATTACCCATTTCTGCGTGTGCCAATCTGCTTTGTACACATATTCAATTTAATTTCAGAAAAAGTAACACCAAATTCAGAAAATGTAAATTTAATTTCAGAAAAACTAAATTCATCGTATGTATTTTATATATTTTGCATTAATTTTGCTAGGTTGATTTTTTGTTGCAAATATGAAAATTGAATTTTCATCATTCAAGTTGATTCTTAAAGAAAAAATCTGTTGTGGCCAGCACAAGACCTTCCGTCAATTCGATGTATTTTGTACAAATCCCATACCAAAAGTAATTCGATGTATTTTGTACAAATCCCATACCAAAAGTACCGTGGAATATAATATCATGTAAAATCGAACACGAACACATACTATTTTTTACAAATTCTATACCAAAAGTTCATTTGAAAAGGTTCTATAAATCCAGTAAAATTATGACATAAACAAATACTACGTAAAATGCACTTGACACATTTCTTTCAGCTTCAGCTTTCCCCTATTTTATTAGTGGTCGCTGTTTCCTCTTCTCTTCCACTCATTCCTGTCCAACGCATCTTCTTCACACAGTCCTTCCTTTCTCAAGTCTTCTGCGATACAGTCCTTCCATCTTCTCTTTAGCCTTTCACTGCTTGTCACTTGCGAGGAACACTATGACATACTAATTTTTGATCCCATACTTTCCATATTTGGTTTTGCACTTGCAACAGACATCTGTCAATTAGAATTTTTTGAATGAGCAGTTGTTTCCATGATAAATAGCAAAGCTGACTAATTTTTGAAAATTAATTTCTTTATAATGCTTTAACTCTACATCTATTGAATATGAAGGAAAATGGATAATCAAACCATATAGAGAAGAGTATTTCCTTTAATAAATATGTCAAAAAATAATATTTAACTTCGTTTTTTTGAGAAAAACTGTTAAAAACATCAAATAAAGGTACTTTTGGTGGATCAATTGTAACCAAAATCTAATCAACTCTTCATATGGATATACAGAAGAGGAATACGAAAGAATTATAATTTTTAGAATTGTAGTATTGGAGTTATCGTCGGAGAAAAATTTGTCACACACGGACACACATACACACACACACACACACACACACACGGACACACGCATACATACAGACATCATCTTAAAAATAGTAAATTCGTATTGTAGGGACCCTAAAACGTGCTTATTCATTAAAAACTCACCACCGAATTTTTTGACCAAAGACAATACCTTCCTTACCTAAAGGTGACGGAAGGTAATAAAAAATAGTATATTTCTTTATTAGCGTGGCCTCAAATAATGTTGCGCCTACTAAACAAGTAAATTACAGTTCCATGTTTAAGAAAAGGAAGGTTGACTCATATTTAGTATTTGTAGTGTTAAAACATGCGTGGTCAACATTGTCAGTTCCCATGCCACATTATTTTTTTTATTTTGTATGTGTCGGAAGAAAAAATCTTGAAATTTAAGCAAAATTTTATTCTAGACTTTGTTTAGAAATTAAAAAAGTAACTTAATATGTTATATTTAACGAAGTGTCTAGAACCAGTCTCCCGTGACGCATCATTAAAATAATTCCTCCACGTTAAATACTTAACGTTATAACTGTTATATGACGTCAACTTTTGAGTGAGCGGTATTAGTCCAGTCATTAGGTAGATTTACCCTGCAAAAGGTCGGGTATTTTTGATTTTTGGATATGTTATATATTTAGAGGTCTCAACAAAAAATGCAAGTTTTCCCCCTCGGGGGCCTTCGGGAAGCACCGCCAACTTGAGAAAAACACGCAAAAAAGCGGTTTTATCTAAATATCTCTTCACTTATTTGCATTAGGCAAAAATAGTTATTATCTAATTTGTTGACTATAAAATTCTCTACAACTTTTATCTAAAACATTTTTTTCTATAAATAACAGATAGCGAGCTACAGTACTTCAAACAGAGCAATTTTTTTTAAAATTACATGAATGCTTCATTTAAATCGTATTTTATTATATTTTTTTTACGTTTTTTACAAATTACTTTTTGACAATCATTAATTATTATTATTTAACTAATATATATAAATATTAATTATTGTTTATAGTTTTTTTTTTCATTCTAAAGATTTTTTATAGTCCAGCAAATTTATGATTTTACCTTAAAGTAATTACAACAAAAGCTTTTTAACGGAATCCAGTCCCAGAAAAGTGCGCTGAATAACATATCAATATTTTCCCGAAATCGGAGCATGGGAACCTCCTGCCAATTTGGACAAATGGCGGCATATTCAAGTTTATGGCCATTTGCTTAAAACAATTATGAAAATATTTAAATTATTCAAAAAAACAAACAATATTACGTACTTGATACTTAGTCTAACAGGTTTCACTATTTACAACAGTTTACATTCGACGTGGCATCGAAAGAAGTAAGTTATCGATAACTGTTTTATAAAAATTGTTAACGTTTTCCTGCAATTTTTTAGTTTTTCATCCACCACACTGATCTTGTTAAAGATATGATGACGCGGTTTTAAAATTTGAATTCAGCATGAAATTCTCTTTAATATCATGTATTACACGATGAACAATTGGCGAGTTACTAACAACTTTAAACAATTTTAAACAACAGAAAATCGGCTCTTTTCTCAATTTTTCATCAACCACTTTGACACCTATTAAATACTTAATAATGGTTATCTGTAAGCCTGTTGAAATTTTGAATGAGAAAATGAAAAAAAAGCCGATTTTCAGATGTTTAAAATTTTAGAGGGATTTCATATGTGTTTTAGTTGGCAGTAACTCGCCAATCGTTCATCGGCAAAAATAGTATAATACACGATACGAAAGAGAATTTTATGCTAAATTCAAATTTTAAAACCGCATCATCGTATCTTTAACAAGATCAGAGTGGTGGATGAAAAACTAAAAAAATGCAGGAAAACGTTAACAATTTTTATAAAACAGTTATCGATAACTTACTTCTTTCGATGCCACGTCGAATGTAAACCGTTGTAAATAGTGAAACCTGTTAGACTAAGTATCAAGTACTTAATATTGTTTGTTTTTTTGAATAATTTAAATATTTTCATAATTGTTTTAAGCAAATGGCCATAAACCTGAATATGCCGCCATTTGTCCAAATTGGCAGGAGGTTCCCATGCTCCGATTTCGGGAAAATATTGATATGTTATTCAGCGCACTTTTCTGGGACTGGATTCCGTTAAAAAGCTTTTGTTGTAATTACTTTAAGGTAAAATCATAAATTTGCTGGACTATAAAAAATCTTTAGAATGAAAAAAAAACTATAAACAATAATTAATATTTATATATATTAGTTAAATAATAATAATTAATGATTGTTAAAACGTAATTTGTAAAAAAAACGTAAAAAATATAACAAAATATGATTTAAATAAAGCATTCATGTAATTTTTAAAAAATTTGCTCGGTTTGAAGCACTGTAGTTCGCTATCTATTAATTATAGAAAAAAAATGTTTTAGATAAAAGTTGTAGAGAATTTTATAGTCAATAAATTAGATAATAACTATTTTTGCCTAATGCAAATCAGTGAAGAGATATTTAGAAAAAACCGCTTTTTTGCGCCTTTTTTCCCAAGTTGGCGGTGCTTCCCGAAGGCCCCCGAGGGGGAAAACTTGCATTTTTTATTAGGACCCCTAAATATACAATATATCCAAAAATCAAAAATACCCGACCATTTGTGGAATAAACCCTTATTTTTCTACCAAATGACTGGACTATATGTCGATCACGCAAAATGTTGCATCGACAACAGTTGCCTCTTCGTTCTATGTAGTTGATGTGTTGCTGTGCGTTTTGATTTTCTATAGTTTGAATTAATAATGTACTTGGAGATTAGTAGAAAGATTTCAACGTTTGAAGAATTGGTAATTTTTGTGAAAATGTAGATGTACATCTTACCTCAAAAATTTAATTTGATCGTACAAAAAGGTTTGCTTTTGTATATAAACAAAGGAAAATATAGTAATTTCTGGTATTCTAAACCTCTTTGCCTGAGTTTTCGAAGTATAACTTTTGTGTCTTACGTTAGGTTATTGTTGCTATATTTAGCTAAATATAACATTAAGTTTTTATTTCATGACTTTTGTGCGTTAGGTTAGGTCGTTAGGTTATTGTTGTTATATTTAGCTAAAGTAAGTATTCTATCGACATATTATGAAAAACAAGAAAAACAAAAGTTTTGGAGACGGTCTACTAGAACGCTAAATAATGTGAGGTTAGATTACATATGTTTAAGTTTTATAATGTAGTTATAACTAACTATAATAAATAAATACATATACATTTGTATTTTACTTTGGTGTAATAATATCCTATTTACTTAAAAGAAACAGTCACGTGGATCGTGGATTTTGTGCTATTTGTACCGCTCACTTGAAAGTGACGTCATATGAGTCTATTAAACTTTGTTTAACCTACTTTATTATTAAGATTTATGACAATGTTACTACACAACCCTACATAAACATTTCCCAGTTATGGGATGGAAGCGTGATCTGTCATTTCCCACCTATGCGATTGTCATTGTAGTTAAGAATAACGTATTTCCCAACCTGTAAAGGGTAGGTGTTGGGTGTCGACAGATTATTGAATAATGTATTCGAACTTTGTTTATTGGAAAACAATAGTTCTAAGTTAGAACTACTATTTAGACTTCAGAATCTTAAACTACTTACTTTATTATTTTTACGACTAGGTTTCTACATATTATGTATGTATATTACAGAAAATGTTGTTACTCGTATTTGTTGTTTGATAATTATGTGATACAATATATTTCGGTCGATACAGATAACAATACAGCGTTTCGGAAACTGTGGAAAATAATTAAAAAATAAAAAAAAGAAAAATATCTTTATACTCTTTTAATAAAATTATTAGGAAATAAAATAGAAATATAAAAACATATAGGTATTAAAACATTTAAATTGATTATTGCACAAATTTTATTTATTTTACTATTTTCTGCATACTTCAATAATTGAAAATGTAAAATATGTGTTTGAAAGATATTTATAATTTTATATGAGATTATTCAACTGCTCCAGTATGTATCTTAGCTTTAAATATAATGAAAAAATCCGAAAACAATAATCTTCCTTAGCTAATTTAGGTACATCAGATGAAAGAAAAATGTCTATTGGTTACGCACAAAATTTATATTTGCGACAATACATATTATTTTCTAAAAAAAAAATATTAAAAGTTTTATAGAAAATTTTGCATGGTGTGGTGTGTGGAATGGTTCTTCTTTTCCTCAAGCAAGGTGCCTGATTGTGTGTTAATTTTTTGTATGGTACCAATATTTTTCTTACATTTGAACTGTAATAACTTATTTATAAATTACAGTTTGGGAAACTCTGATTGAATATATTTCAAAAGTACAAAAAAAAAAATAACTGATAATTATATGACTAATATTTATCAAACAAAGTAAACACATATACGGGTGTATCACAAAAACTGGACCATACGCGTTTAATATAGAAAAACAGTTTTTCCTTGAACAAAAGTGGTCTATTTATTTTAGACAATAATGCTTCAAATAAATATTGTAGAGAATTAAATCCTGCATTACATTATATTTTACACGTTTCATAATTTTTGAACGAATTGAATTTAAAATTTTATAAAAGTGACATCTTTATAGTATTACCCCTGGTATTGAAATAAAATCACAAGGACGTGTAATGGCATTTCACCCGTCAGATAAAAAAAAATATAAATTAAATAAATAAATAAAATAAATATATCATCACGGCATATTACCCATTTCTGGGTGTGCCAGTATCTACATCACATGTAGACATCGGTAATGATGACGATATATTTTACCGTGTGGGCGCTTACCAGGCGTCACCTCACGGGCACTCACAGCTGGTGTGGAGATTGCACCACAGGGGTCATTTTTTTGCCATTTTTTAAAATTGGAAATATTTGGCGTCTGTCGGGATCGAACCTGGTTCCCCCAGGTTCGCGACCAGACACTCAGGCACACGGCAACGGGACCCCATAAAAAAAAAAAATTAATTATGATTTATATTACTAGGAATAATTGGTTATTTATCTTCGTGTGAATAATTCTCCATTTTAATTTAATGATGACTCAAGCAGAGCGTTTCTGCCAGCAAAAATGGCACAATGTGACGTTTGTGCCATTATTCAAAAAATCTGATGTGATTACCTTCCGTCAGTTTAACGTTTTGTAGAAATACCACATAGAAAGTTTCTAGCAAACTATACTTCCAGTAAGATAATTACAAGAAGATATTATGTAAATTTTATTTGATACTGACATTTGTCAATTGGTAATATTTGAATATTTTGTTTCCGTGGTGCAGCTTTTAGCAGCATAGGTTGCGAGATTTTTCTTTATAATTCTTTTATCTCTAAATACTTTGAATATGAAAGAAGAATGTAATTAAATCGTATAGAGAATAAAATTTTCTTTAATATTTATAATAACATACAATGTCAAAAAATATTTAACAGCGTTTTTCAAGAAAAACTGTTAAAATCTACATATTAGGGTACTTCTGCTTGACCAGTTATAACCAAAATTTAATCAACTCTTCATATAGACCAGGGCACACGGGCCGAGAACCTCGTCAAAGATGTGTAAACAGCCTTCGCGATACACTTTTTAAAAATTTCACTTACAACTAGATACGAGAAACTACAGACTAGACAAGACGATTTTAATTATATAATACGTATCGTTGACTAGATAGAAAAGCACAAAAGAGTCAGTTATTTTTTGTACTTGTTATTTAGTCGGGGGCATTTAGGAAAAATAGGGGAAAGTTTCTCAGTAGTCGTGATATTTGGTACCTTAATGTCTTTTGGGTCGCTGAATACGAATCTGAGGTTTGCCAATTTCGATTTTGCCTGGAAACATGTTGGCAAAAAACGTGTAAATTTTGGCACTTGTTTTGGTTTTTGGCCTATAACTCGGAAACTATACGTTTTTTCGATAAGATCGTTCTATATAAAATTAAAGTAAACAAAATTTCCTACATTCTTCATAAAAAAAGTTTTTTTCTACGACCAACCCTTCATCTGCTATAGTGCGCCGAAAATAGGTAAAAAAACTAAGAAGTGCGAAAAACGTTATTCACGACTCTGAAAGTCTAATTTACGCGGAACCTACACATTTTACGTTAATATTAACTATGTATGAAATGAAAGGTGATGAAATGCACTTACAAATGCATAAAATACATGAAAAATAAATTTAATGTACTTGAAATTTCTGGATATAATATATAGTCCAAATAAAAAAGAATATTGTGTGTGCTTCAGAGCGCACGTCCGAAGTGAAAACTTAAATGGTTGACATTTGGATTGTACAGCAATGCCATCTCTTGACTGCTCCCGGAAGCATTATAAACTTAATTGTTTAAGTGTGCTGGGATTACATTCATATTTTTTTTATAAGATGTCAAAATTCTGTGATAATTCTAATATAATTTTCAACAAATAATTTTAATTTTCTTAGGAGAAACCTGGGAAATAACTCAAATTTTATTTTAAGATCAGGTCAAAATATCCAAAAACTCTAGTTTTAAAACCGACAATGAGTGCGCAATTTATTCCCGTTGTCGTAAATGTCATTTTAAAACTTTCAAAATATCAATTTAGCGGTTGTAACCACGCTGTAACGCTGTTAGTACGGTTTTTGAAAATTATAAACAAATAAAACCCACAACAAATACAAATGTAAGCAATATTTTTTTTACTTATGTATAAATAACTATATAAATATATCACGACATATTACCCATTATCCATTACTGGGAGCGTTAATCTGACCAAGATATCGGTAATGGCAGCAGTGACAGCAGGAATAAGTCACGCTAAAACGGCGAGTTTTTGAATTTTTCCCAGTTTCTCTCTCCTCAACTTTACCTAAATGACCGTGACACGTCACACGTAATGGTTCAGGCTTGTTCACTGGGAAAAAGTGTGTAATGTGCATCTAAAGAAGTTTTCACTCCAAAGAAAGTAAAGAGGATTATTACATATTTGAGCAAATGTATTATTTGAGTGGGGTCGTGTCTGTCGCTGGGAGCCCGCGGGAGGCAGATGGTAGACTACCTGTAACGGTCCCCCTCTTGGAGTCTCTTTCAAGGGCACCTCTTTGAATCCTGGACGTGTAAAACCCAAAAGCAGACCCCTCAGTCTTATTTTTGAGCTTGTTCAGGGATCATTTCTCTCCAAATTTTGGAAATTACCAACGTGAGTTTGTCGTGATGTCGTAATGTTTTATTTGTGAGTTGTCATTAGAGGGTGGAAAAGTAACAACGGTGAAAGAACAAGGTATTGCATCATTTGCAGATACTAGCAAAGCTCGGAAGGATAGAAAGTGGAGGGTCTGATGGGGAAAACATCTGTGTGTGTACATAAAAAATATAGGAAATCATATGTGAATCAAAGTAAGGTTTTCCTTTTGCTGATCCCACTAAGAAAAGGAGGAAGATGAAAAGGGGGAATTAACCTGAGGACCCAGTCACACAAGACGTTGACCTTGATCCACAAGAAGGATGCAACAATACCATTTTAGATAACTCTGTACCATACAATTCTTTGGTCACAATAAAAACATTCACTGATTCCGTACGGGTTTTTCTTTCTTTTCTATATAGATATCAAAGCTTTTGCTGAAGAAGCTGGTCCCAGGCTAAGGCGCCTGTCTTCTCTATTACTTATATGTTATTAGTTTTGTCACATG
The DNA here is from genome assembly GCA_943142095.1 of Ophonus ardosiacus. Classification (NCBI taxonomy): domain Eukaryota; kingdom Metazoa; phylum Arthropoda; class Insecta; order Coleoptera; family Carabidae; genus Ophonus; species Ophonus ardosiacus. The sequence continues at coordinate 31,973,897 of OW964831.1, read as the reverse complement.
TATTTTATATATCATTTATATGTTGGTATTCTTTTTTATTATTATTCACTTTTCTTTGTTTATTAAATTTATCACGAATTACTTTTTTTAATTTTTTTTATTCGGACTTTACATTACATGCAGATATGTCATGTATATTAAATTTATTTTTCATGTATTTTATGCATTTGTAAGTGCATTTCATCACCTTTCATTTCATACGTAGTTAATATTAACGTAAAATGTGTAGTTTCCGCGTAAATTAGACTTTCATAGTCGTGAATAACATTTTTCGCACTTCTTAGTTTTTTGACCTATTTTCGGCGCACTATAGCAGATGAATGGTTGGTCGTAGAAAAAAACTTTTTTTATGAAGAATGTAGGAAATTTTATTTACTTTAATTTTGTATAGAATGATCTTATCGAAAAAACGTACAGTTTCCGAGTTATAGGCCAAAAACAAAAAAAAGTGTCAAAATTTACACGTTTTTTGCCAAAAAAAACATGTTTCTGGGCAAAATCGGAATTGACAAACTTCAGATTCGTATTCAGCGACCCAAAAAACATAAAGGTACCAAATATCACGACTACAGAGAAACTTTCCCCTATTTTCCCTTTTTGAGTCTAAATGCTCCCGGCTAATTATTTTTATAGATTTTAGTTTAGTAAAATTGAATATGGCCCGTGTTACTCATCCATTCTAACCTACTGGCCCTTTGCTACATTTGAGTTTGCGACCCTCGATATAGGCGTACAAAAGAGAAATATGAAAGAATTATAATTTTTAGAATTGCAGTATGTATTTGGAGTTATCGAAGGAGAAATGATTCTCTCTCTCTCTCTCTCACACACACACACACACACACACACACACACAGATAAAGAAAGAGAGACATTCACCAACATAAAATAGTAAAATCGTATTCTAGGGTCCTTAAAATGTGCTTATTCATCTAAAATTCACCATCGAATTTTGTTAACAAAGGCAATACTTTCCTTACTTAAGGTGACGGAAGGTAAAAAAGAAATCTTATCTTATGTACTTTACTTCATTTCTGTGCAATTCTAATTTTTTCATTGTTTAAAGGAATGTAGTGAAAAACTATAGGATACAAATAATAGATAATAAATAATAATTCTAATGCATCAGCAGATTGAAATATAGTTTTAATATTAAATGTCAAATATTAAATGAAAGAACAAAAATATTACTTATTCTTTATCGATATCTTTAACAACTTACTAGTCAGTGTTATAGTTATTTAAGTAAGGAGAGCAATGCGTAAGAACAAAAGATTGCAAACTTCTAACCTGAACTGTCAACTGTCATTCTATTTTATAATTATTAAATTTTTAATTTTTCGGTATTGATATACGACTTATACGAGTAGATACAGAAAATTATGTATATCACATATTTAAAAAAGAAGAATTGCTGCTGCAATTGCAGTCACAACAAGTAATAAGGGAAAAAATTGTGGCATTTCTGTTGAATTAGTCACTAAACAAAATGCTGGAAATGGTAAATTGTCATAATGCATTAAGTCTTATGCACTAATCATTATGGATTAAGCAATAAAACATTCGGTGGAAATGAGGCTTTACGCTTACTACGTTTTTTGCAGGATCGACACAATAACAAAATTTAGAAATATTTAAAAATTATTTTGACATTAAGAAAAAAATTAGTTGTCGTTTTTAAAATTTTGATCGTTGATATTTTATTTATTTACCGCCTCTCCCGATCGGTAAGAAATTAATTACCGATCAATAATTTGAAAATATAACATTCTGCCTTTGAAACCTAATCGGTAAACATCGTGCAAAAATAATACAAACAAATATGTTAAGTAGGCCTCTTAAGAATCAAAACATAATTTTAAATAATGTTATTTATTATTTACTTAACAATTAATGTTTTTTCATATTAATGAATGTAGCAATTTGTGCAAAGTTTTTATTTCGTACATTAGGGGAATAATTTAAGGTCGCAAAAATCAAACGCAATTTTAACAAGGGCGAGATAATTTAGTGCAGAACCCTGTAATTTTGAATAGCGGATACAGGAAAGTAATTAATCTAAAAATAATTTGTTGAGTCGACCGGAACACTTGTTTTGAGATAATTAAAATTAATTTACTAGTACGAGACCACGAACAAAGGCACACTACACTAAAATTTAATTACAATGTTGCTCTCTATCGGGATTTGTACGAAGTACAGAAACGATTTCGAACCTGCAAAATATCTCAAGTCATATATATTGCAGACTTACATTTTCTCCGAGAAATAAAACAGCGAAACAAACTCCATTGCAGAACAAATATCTGATCAAATTGAACTAGTTTTGCTTGCTGAAAAAGTTAAAAAACTAAAGAAAGAAAGGGTAATTTTTACCGCAGCGAATTCTGTTTATGTAACAAAAGAAATGGCAAATAAAACCCCAGTTCAGAATTTCATTTCATGCGTTTTTCCTATGAAAACATTGAATAATCTCCGCAGAGATCTGCTGAGTGCGAGCTGCAAGTGCTGAAAATAGCATGTCAATAAATCTAACAGATTATGTTGCAGTGTCAAGGCATCGGTAACGGATATGTACGAGTGCCGAGCACTGTATAAATCACCCATACTTGAATTTCGCCTGGCTAACGGCCAATCTATATGCACAGCACACGAGCATTCCTTTCTCATTTCCCGCAAAAAAATCACTAATTAATCCTTTATTCCGCACCCGAGGTGATATGTAAAAATCTATAATCCGCTTTTAACTAATATACCATTTAGCAACCAGGGAATGAATTACACTGTTCAAATCTTGATTAATTACGTGTCTATGTACCTATTTTTATTTACAACTATAAAACTTGCAACGTAACACAAATAAATGTAAGTGGCTAAAGATAAATGTTTTAGAATGATTGTTGAATGTGTTATTGTCGATAACATATGTATATTGCATTCATTTAACATTGTATTCATAAATATAGAAAATAAAATAATATTAAAAACAAGTTTCATAAGGCAATCTATGAACAACTCAAGTGCGATGTTTCTTAAACTATTCTTTCCAATGAGGTAATTTTATAATGCTGTAAGTTTTTTTTTTTAATACAATTTGCAAAAATGTGAGGTGTTGTTTTTTTATTATTTATGTTTGCAGCACTTCATGCTAACACGTGAAATTTCAATTTTTACCTCCCGCTACCCTTGGTAAGGGAGGTATATGGATCGTGCTAAAAATCACATATCGAGATTTTAGCAAATGACCACGTTTTAAGGTACCTAGAATCTAATTTTAACATTTTTGCGATGTCTCTGTGTGTGTGTGTGTGTGTGTGTGTGTGTGTGTGTGTGTGTGTATGTGTGTGTGTGTGTGTGTGTATGTATGTATGTATGTATGTATGTATGTATGTATGTATGTGTGTGTATGTGTATGTGTGTATGGGCCATCCAGCGAATCAAACGGTTTACGTCATAAATACAATATCACTAGAAACAATGACGTCATATGTTAAAAAGTTTACATGAGCATGTAAAACGGATTAAAATAAGATCTGTGGGTTGCCAAATCTTTCTTAAAAAGGTGACACGTATCATTTTTTTCCAGCGAAATCCAATTTTATTTAAAATATTCTGAACGATACTGCTAACGCCGTTATAAATACTTCATTCTTGTAGTATATGCAACAAACTATCTAGTATTATATGAAATCCTTAAAAAACTACAGAATACTGAATACCATACAATATCTCACTGTTTCTGTACATTGCGTATAGCGTTTGCCACACTCTGTACATATAGATTTAATTTTCAAATTATTACTAACAAATAGAACGAAATATTACCTCAATATCACAATTCAGTGAAAGTAAGAGCCCACCAATCTATTTTTCATTTTCAAAATATGTCAATAAATTAACTACAAGCTCTTGAATTTGACATGACAGAGCATTTGACATTTTGTCAATGAACAACGAAACCAAAAACAAAATGAAATCACAATACAAGTTGAAAAGTATAATATAGACATATAATATTTAGTAATATACATGTTTAGAATTACCAATATTAAAAAAATATAATCAAACGTCATTTTGCAAAAAAATACAAAATTTTACTTAATAATAATATATCCAAATATAATTATTTCTATTAAAGGTGTCAAATACATAATAATAATAAAAAAACCAAAAAAATACCGTTAATAAAATATATTTAAAAAAATAAAGAAAATTTCAAAAAATCCCTAAACGATGACGTAAACCGCTTGATTCGGTGATATGGGCTATGTGCGTATGTGTGTATGTGCATGAATTTTGTTGACGCTCTAACTCAAATACTATCATTTAAAAAATTCTGAAACCTTGTATTTCTATCCTATTCTAATATGAAAAAATACCATTAGATTTTGGTGTAAATCGGATAACCGGAAATGGCACTTTATCTGAAGCTCATAATGGTTTTTCTTCAAAAAATACAATTAAATGAATTTTCTTCGCATTTTGTCATTATAAATATTAAAGATTATTGAATTTTCTACAGGTATACATCAATACTTTTTCTTTATATTTTACAGATAAATTTAAAAATCAATTTTTCTTATAAATCCCTATGCCTAAGATAAACACAATTCCTTTGTTATACAGTTCATATTTCAAATGAATGTAACTGACAAGTAAATATCACTGTCAAAGTACCTATCATTTCAAATTGGTAATGATGACATTTTAAAAAGAAAATAGTAAATAAAGCAATACTTATATATGTTATACGCAAAGGAACATGAACTTATATAGTTTGCAGCATTAGTAAATATGTAGGTACATATTTAAATTAATAAAAATTAAGTTACTGTCAAAAAACTAATCACTTCAAATTAATTATGTGACATTTTAAAAAGAAAATAGTAAATAAAGCAATAGTTATATTTATATGCAATGGAACAGTCTGAAGTATTAATAAATACGTAGGTATGTATTTTATTTAATAAAAATTAAATTGCAGGAGGTTTTATGTTGGCCACATCAGATTTTTTTAATAATGACACCAGTGGAATTGCGAAAACCACAATTTTGCAACGAATCACATACATGGTTTTTTGTAATTCCATTTAGTTTCTACGTTTCAAAAAAGAAATAATGAATGTGCTACATGCGTGCATTTTTTTTATTTAATATTTTTGAAGAGAAGATGAAAACGCTACCCATATATTTTCTTTTGGCAAAATTTTTATTAATTGGCCAGTGTGACGAAGTCACATTGTTTCACCATGAAAATTCCAGCATGCCATCGTCCAGAGAACATCACCGGCCACTGTGGGGCTGCAGAGTAGCATGTAATCGTTTTCCAGAAGCCGCTGTAGCACAAGAACAGGATTCTGCAGTCCAAACTGGCCGTACAATGTCCATAACCTCACATTCAGCACATGGTTAGCACGCGGTATTTTCCATGAAGCTTCACCATCTACTTCGGGACCGTATCACAGCGTATAAACGGTTTCCAGAGATAGCTGTGACACGAAAACAGAATTCGACAGTTTAAAATTGTTCTTAACATGCTTTTAACCTTACCTGTAGCACATGGTGAGCACGCGGTAACGGCCAACGGAAAATCCTCTAGTTTCGAGCCTGCCACTATAATTCCGGGGTTTTCGTGGCCGGCATTTCACTCTGCACATCATACGGCAACTTCAAAAGCAACCGTTCACCTAGATTTCACAACTAGAGCACGCATTCCAGATCTGTCAAGACCGCAGCGCCAAATCCAGGCGGAATAAACTAGAACCTGAGATATTTGTTAATTTCTATTTTATTGTAATAATTTTTTTATATTGTACCTGTTAGTTTCAAGCAAGAAAAACTGGATTTCATATTTTCGCTTGAGTATAGAATTTTCTAGAAATATTTTAAGAGCCAAGCCTCACGACCATTAGTAAGCCGAGTCTGTTCTCCCACTCGGCCAATCAAATACGAATAAAGCCCTTCCACATAAAACGCGCGCGTTTGAACGAGAATTACCAAAATCCGGCTATAAAAGACGCAGCAGCAGCCCTAGAATTCATTCTGTCCTCTGGCTAGCCGTTCTAGTCAGAACCAGGAGTTCTATAGCCGTTCTATAGAATAAAGTTCCAGTACCAGCTCCAGAAGGCAGAGTCCAGATCTTCTACAGCTGTTCTGTAGAATTCAGTCACCGAGTGTCGTTGTTCGACAAGTCTACGTTTTACAGAGTGAATATTACTTCACGTTTGTCTTCAGAGTAAGAATATTTCACGTACTAAGTTTCTCAGAGTTAATATTTCACGTACCAAGTTTCACGGAGTAAAGATTTCACGTACAAATTCTCAGAGTAAATATTATTTCAAGTTTGTCAAGAATATAAATAACTTGATAATAAAATTCTCAGTAGTTCAAATAATATTAGTCACAGTTTCGCATTCATTTATTAAATTATACAAAGTGTGTAAATAAACATAGTCTTAGTATACTGCATTTTTTCACTGCACAAAAACAACCTAAGAATCCTGGCCTACACGACTAGCTATCCGCAAACCTTCCTCACCCTTCTCTCAGTTACACGGAGATACAAGATGGCGCCCGAGCATGAAACAAATCAGACAGCAGCAATAGAGGGTGAGGATGACGTCACAATTTGGCGACCGAATAATGACGTCACAATTTGGCGATCGAACAATGACGTCACAAAAAGGCGCCAGGGCAGTATCGTTACACCAGAAAATAAAATTTGAATATTTTAATTAACGCCATGGATGATGTAGAGTTACGCCGCACCAATGAGTGGCTGTAAAGCCATAGAATCGGTAGCTCCATAGCAATGTCATGGGCGGGTAATTCAAACATGACAGATCTGTTGTAACGTGTTAGGGTTCTCACGTCGGGATGTGTTTTAAGGGCTGTTAAATTATTAAGTGTATCTTGTATTACCTATTAGTTTATTAATGTTGAAATAATACAATTATGAATTATGAATATTGATTATCGACTATTGCTTATTGCTATCTTCTTAACTATTGCTGTCTACTGACTAACTTGACTATACAAGTAACTTCTTACTACCTCTTCTCCAACTCACTGTACGGTAACGGAGCAGAAAAACCCTTTTGCATCTCTCCCACTACATTATTTGATTACATAGTGCAAGGATCGCACTTTCTATACAAAGACTTGAAATATATAGTTCATTCCTTTTTACATTAGAATATATAGTTCAATCCGGTTTACAACAGATCACTTGTTTGCATTTAAATAGTTTGGAGGTTAATATGTCAGTTTGTCTTTTTAATCTTGTACGAGTATAAGCTAAATTAAAATACTTTAAAACTCTGCTTAATAAATCGAAATACGTAATAAAAGTAACAAAAAGTGACAAAGCTGATTGGCACACCTAGAAATAGGTAATATGCTGTGATGATATATATATATATATATATATATATATATATATATTTATATTATATTACAATTTTTATTAGTGCAGTGTACATCTTAAATGCTAGTGAAGATGATTATGATATAGATGAAAGTGAAGTATGTGATGCATTAGCGCGTGTAACGAATGGTAAGGCTGCGAGTTTGGATGGAATTACAAATGAGATGTTGAAGTATGGGGGAGAGAAAGTATTTGATTGCTTAATGTATTTGTTTAGATTTTGTCTAAAACGTTGTGTAGTTCCTGATGATTGGAAAAAAGCAGTTATTTGTCCTTTATTCAAAGGCAAAGGCAGTGCGAGTGAATGTACAAATTTTCGCGCGATAAGTCTGTTGAGTGTAGTAGGGAAACTCTTTGGTAAGATTTTAATTCATAAGGTGCGAACCTTAACAATTTCAATAATTAGTGACGTTCAGGGTGGTTTTTTGCCTGAGAGGGGATGTGTCGATTAATTGTTTGCTCTTCGTATGATTGTAGAGAAGTCACTTGACAAGAACAAGAAGGTGTTCTGTGGCTTTCTAGATTTAAAGAAGGCGTATGATAGTGTTCTTCGAGATACTTTGTGGGGTGTACCCAGAGAGTACGGCGTGAATGGAAACTGGTTGGGAGCGATTCGAGCGTTGTATGAGGGTAGTGAAGCTGCTGTGAGAGTAGATGGTAGGTTGAGTAGTTGGTTTCGTATAAATGTAGGTGTTAAACAGAGTTGTGGTATGTCTCCGTGGTTGTTCAATTTGTATATGGATGTGTTGTTGCGGAAGGCGTTGAGTGGATTGGATGGTGTACATATTGGTGAAAGTATTGTGCCTGCGTTAGCGTATGCGGATGATGTAGTTGTTTTAAGTGAAAATGAAGAGCAACTGAGAAGAATGATAGAGAGAATTAACGAAGTTGGAAGAAGTATGAATTTAATGTTGAATGTTGATAAATCTAAGGTGTTAGTGTTTGAAAGAAGTGAATTGGTGACTGAGTAAAACTGGAGCAGGTGAATGAGTTTGTTTATTTGGGTAGTATGATGTCGAGAGATGGACGAATTGACCGAGAAATTGATAGGAGGGTGAGTGCGGAATGTAAGGTAATGGGTGCTCTGGGTACGTTTACTCGTAACGTAAACGTATCTAGAGAGGCTCGGTTAAGTGTATATAATGGAGTGCTGGTGCCTGCTTTGATGTATGGAAGTGAATGTTGGGCATGGGCGAAGAAGCATAAAAGGAGAGTGACTGCCGTGGAAATGAGGTATTTACGTGGTGTTTGTGGGTATACAAGACGGGATCGCGTGAGGAATAATTTGGTGTATGAATAATGTATGGTTAGGAAGAATGTTGTTAAGAGAGTTGGAGTGAGTCAGTTGAGATGGTTTGGTCATGTGGAGAGAATGATGAGTGAACGACTTGTAAAACGCATATATGTTGGTAAAGTTGAGGGTGTTCGATTGCGTGGCCGTCCAGTGTGTAAGTGGATGGATGTGATTGGTAGTGTTTTGAAGGAGCGTAAGTTTCCGAGTGGAAAGAGAAGAAGAGCATGCATGAATACGATTATGAATGTGGCTGAGGCAAAAGAAGAGTGCCTGGATAGGAATGTGTGGCGAAGGATGATTGTTTTGTAAATGTTGCGGTGTGAAGATATATGGTCAGTAAGAATGTTTTATGAGAATGGAGAGACAGCTGAAGTTTTATGTGGACGTTGTGAACGAAGTATGTTTGTACAGGAATGTGTGGCGAAAGATGATTTTTTTTTATCCCTTTCCCTATTGTTAATATTTTTTTTTCGGGTTTTTGCTAACCCACTAAGTGGGATACGCGTGATTTTATGTATGTATGTATGTATGTACATCTTAAATAATATATAACGATGGCCAATGTTACACGAAATATGAGTACTTTGATCGGTCATCTAGTAGATAAAATGTGTGAAAAAATGGCGTCCAAATTTGATGAGTTAAAGGCAAATTAATAAAGTATGCAGCGGAAATTTGATGATTTAAAACTAAATTATGAATTAAATGTCGCAGAACTTACACATGAGAACAAAATATTACGTGAAAAAATGGACAATTTAGAATAATATTCGCGAAGAAACTGTATTCGTGTTTTTGGTGTAAATGAAGAGAAGGATGAAAGTGTTGAAGAAAAGGTATTCGTATGGGACATTTTCAAAACTAAATTAAATGTTGTGAACACTAGTGAGATTGATAGATGTCACCGTACTGGAAAACAAAAAACTGCGCCCTATAATAGTTAAATTTGTTTCATACAAAACAAGAGAAAAAGTGATGAAAGCGCGTAAAAAGTTAAAAGGTTCAAAAATTTCAATCAAGGAGAATCTTACTGTTAGCAACCTAGAACTTTTAAAAGCTGCTTCTGATAAATATGGCTTCAAAAATGCCTGGTCAACAAATGGGAACATCTATGTGCAATTTCTTAATGTTCAAACTATTAGATGTTGATTGGTCAATTCTGAGTTGCTATGATGACGTCAATTTAGCTTTTGATAATTTTTTTTTACCATTCTTCTATATTCAAAGAAACTGTTCCAATCAAAAAGCCGTCTATCGCAAAATATCCACCATGGTTCACCCAAGAAATTATTTCTGAATTAAAATCTAAGGAAAGAAATCGTAAACTTTATAAAAAAAACAGGTATTGAATCTTGTAAAAAAGATTATGAATATTTGGGAGCTAAGACTAAGCGTGACATTAAATCAGCATATGCTAAATATATGTCACAAATTGAAGAAAATGTAAGAGCTGATGCAACGTCAATGTATAATTATATAGAAAGTATAAAGAAATCGAGTATGCCCAACATAATGAAATTAGATCAGACAAAGTTTTGTGATGGTTCGTCGATAGCGCAAGGATTTGCGGATTTCTTTTCAAGTGTTTACGCTGAATATGGTGATATAAATATCTGTCATAATAATTAAGATGCTCAAATAAAGAAATTACTGAATTAAATTTTATTACGAGAGAAGATATATTAGATGCTATTAATAAATTAAAATCCAAACCTAATACTGGTCCAGATCAGTTTCCTTCCTATAATTTGAAAGGCTGTAAAGATATTTTTGTTGAACCATTGTTTATTTTATTTAATTTATCAATTAGAAAATGTACTTTTCCGCAATCTTTAAAAAATGCTTTAATTTGTCCGGTTTTTAAGTCTGGTGATCCAAATAAAATATCTAATTATAGACCTATAGCCTTATTATCAATTTTTTTCCAAGATCTTTGAAACGATTATACATAAATATATCTATATTAATACATCGAAATATATTTCTTCCGATCAACATGGCTTCCTTAAAGGTAGCGTCTGCTGTAACAAATCTGTTAAATTTTACGAACACTGTGTCAAATAACTTTACTAATAACGCTCAGGTCGATATAGTTTATACTGATTTCGCAAAAGCATTTTACAAAGTAAATCACAATATGCTCATTAATAAATTATTTAATGAGTTCAACTTTTCTCTCCAGCTTTGTTAGCTTCTTGCCTCTTATCTGTCTGATCGATATCAGTATGTTGAAATTAACGGTTTTACATCAAATAATTTCTTGGCCAGTTCTGGAGTTCCTCAGGGCTCTAATTTAGGTCCTGCGTTGTTTCTGTTATTCATTTATAATATTACTAAATTTGTTCATTTCTCAAATATTCTGATGTGTGCTGACGATATCAAATTGTTTAAGGCAATTTATACAATTAACGACTGGGTAGAACTTAAAAATGATATAAATATGTTATTAACTTGGTCACAAACGAACAAGTTACCCTTCAATATAGATAAATGTAGAATAATGACATACTCTAGAAAAAAACAGCTTATATTGTATCAATATCAGATGAATAATCAGTCATTACAAAGAATCACTGAATGGAAGGACCTAGGTGTTAAGTTTGATACTAAATTAGAATTTGTTAAACATATTCAATCTACGGTTGCTTTATCATATAGGAATCTGAATTTTGTAATTCGAACATCAAAACAATTTAAGAATTTGACAACTATTATTATGTTATATAATTGTTATGTACGTCCTAATCTAGAGTACTGTTGTCAGGTATGGTCTCCTTTTTATGCAAATTGGAAACATGCCATTGAAGGCGTGCAAAAGAGATTTGTCAAATACTGCTGGTTTAAAAAACATTACAATCATTACTTGCATTATGAGACTGGTCTGAAAACTTTCAATCTTATTTCCCTTGAACACAGACGAAATATTTTAAGCATTTTATTTTTATACAAAATAATTCATAATGTAATTGATGATAGTGAACTTTTGCACAATGTTAATCTCTTTGTGCCTAGAATTAATAATAGATATCATCCTACTTTCTACATAAAGTTCTCTATTTCAAATTTTTACCTTAATGCGCCGTGTAATAGATTGTGTATGACATTTAATAATCTTGATATTTTTTCTGACAATTTTAATTTTTTCAGAAAAAAGATTACCGAATATTTTTTAATTAATTAAATTATAAGCAGTGTAAGCAATGTAAAGGACGCAACACATATTATGTTATCTTGTTAATATATTAAGTTTATATATGTATATATATTGGGACAGAAACTGTTAATTTATTTATTTGTAATTTGCTATATTTGTTTTTATACCCCCTCTGTAATTAGGATTTTAAATCCTGTAGAGTGGTGTAAATATATATATATATATATACATGTTGGGTTTACCTCGCATATAATTCAGTAAAATGTATTTAATGTTTCTAATATTTATTGTACCGAAATTATTACAAAATAAACAAAAAATGTAATAGAGAGACAGATTATTATTTTGACAAGAACAACTCTCGACTGTCTATCTTCTACCGCAGAGTCACTTGATCGTCCCGCGCTGACTCTACATCTCGGCCATGCTGCATTTCATCCGGCTCGGACGAGTTCTGCATTTCTTCCTCCTCACCCGGACACCACGGCTTCATGTGGCCGACAGCAACGGATGTTTGGCTGGGACCCTCAGTTGCCCCCACTTTGGCTACTTCGTAACGGTCGAATCCCTTGTTTTTTTCTATTCGATACGGACCTAGAAACTTAGACAAAATTTTAGCATTGAGTGTAAATTGCGTTCGTTGAATGGCGACTATGTCACCAATTTTATATCTTGGAGACTGTTTTCTTCTTTTATTGAATTATTCCCGAATTTCTTGCTGTATCTTCATGTTTTGTTTCTTCACCTCTTGTCGTGGGTCTTTTCGCTCTTCTTCAAATTGTCGAACACACCCTTCATTGTTTTCTTTCTTTTTCTTGTCTTTTTTCTTGCTCTTATTTCTCTTGATTTTGCTCAATTTGCTACCAGGGCATTCTATTTGCTCGTTCTTTACTACTTCTTTCTCGAATTTAATATTCTTTTCATCTCCAGCTTTTTTTACCTCCTTTACTTCCTTGGCCACTTCTTTTGGCTTCTTCTCTTCTTTGATAGGTTTTACTTCTTTAATTTCTTTGACTTCTGTTTTTTTCTCTTCCTTCGGAGGTTTCACTTCTTTAATTTCTTAGTCTTCTTTAACCTCTTCAATTTGTTTGTCAACTTCTTTCTTCTCCGGTATTAACAATCTTGTGGGGTGTTGGTAAATTGGACTGTCTTCTGTTAAGATAATTCTTGTTTGTATTTCTGTACTCTTCGAATTTTTCGGTTGGAATTTTTTTTATTATCTGCTTGACTTCATTGGGCAATCCTGCTGTTTCGGTATTTCCATCTGTTTGTATTGCAAGCAGGTAATTTTCTTCTGGGTAATGTTTTTCTCTGGCTTTTACGATCTTCACACCTTCTTTGTCTATCGTCACTTGTGCTTGATTTAATAATTCTCGAACAATTATTAAACCAAAGGGGATTACATCATCTTTTACTACGTATATTTTCGTGTAAAATTCTTCGTCTTCAATTTTCACTGTTGTAGTAAAGTTTCCAATGGTACTTACTCTACTATTTGTACCTATACCGTGCAGGATAGTTGTTTTATTTTGTATGGGAATTTTTAGATTCATAAATTCTTTGATTTTGATGAAGTTAATTTCGCTTCCAGTGTCTATCAATGAATTTATTTCATGATTCTCAATAGTTACCGTTTTGCACATATTATTTTTTATATTGGATTTATTGACGTACATGATTTTTCTGTCGTAGTTTTCAATCTCACTCGAGATCTCACTCTTTTCTTTCTTCTAACTGTTTTGATTTACAAACAGTCTTTTTGTGGCCTTCTCCTCCGCAATTAAAACAGCGTGAAATCTTTTTGTCTTCTAGCCTACTGCTCTTTCTGTTATTTTCAAATTTTTGTGTAGTGTAGGTTGTTTTCTTAATTACTGACATTGATGACTTCCTGTCAAATTTCGTTTAAATTTCATCATAAATTTTTAATTTTCTTTTAAATTCGTCCATATTAGTTGCACCGTGTAAAATTATTTTGCTGTTCATGTAGTCTACTATTCCACCAATTACATAATGGAACAATGCTTCCATTTCAATGTTACCTCTGCTAGCTAACTCTTTCATTGTTAAGAAATATTCTTCAACAGTTTCATTTCTTTTCATCTTTCTACTTGCTAAGAGATGGTGGAGCTCAGCACTATTTAACCTCGATGAAAATTCTTTTAACCTTTATGTACTCGCGTGGTTCCATATGGTGCCAACGGAAGTTTAAAGTATTGTAATCTTCATATACCTTTTTCTCCGGAGTTCTACCCCCAAATTATTCTTTTGTCATAGTTTTGAGATATATAAATGCCCATTATTATAATTTTTCTTTGAAACTATCATCGTTTTAGTAGTAAAGCGCGCCATTAAGTTCAAAAGCAAACCCACTTTGACGAGACATTGGTCGTCGACCCACCTGCAGTGTCTGGGCCAAGAACCCAAAACAGGTGTCACATCTGCCCCAGAACCAAATACAACTTGCATAACCTGCCAAAAACATGTCTGCCAGGAACATCAAAGAACCCATTGTAAACCTTGTGTTCAAATGTAAATTATATTTTTACCTCTCGCTAAGAGAGGTATTGGATTCATGCTAAAATTCGCATATCCAGATTTTATTGAATAAGCACGATTTAAGGTCCCTACAATCCGATTATAACATTTTTAAAATGATGTCTGTGTGTGTGTGTGTGTGTGGATGTATGTGTGTGTGTGTGTGTGTGTATGTATGTATGTCTGGATGTTGTAGTCACCATTCCTCAAAAACTATAAGACTTAAAAAATATTTAACTGCAGTTTCCTCAATCTGACATTCCTGGGAAGAGCTGAAAAGGTTTTGGTAACAATTGAACAACCGGAAGTAGTAGTTTCTTAGAAAAATTCTTCTAAATATAATTTTTTGGGAGTTTTTTTTATTAAATATTGAAGAACATAAAATTCTCCATCTAATACACTTAAAAATTTTATTATATCTTGTATAGATTTAGAGATAAAGACTCTATAATTTATAGAGTATACTAATCGCAGAGGCCAAGGCACTAAGGAAACCAGTTGACAAATTCCAATGTTTATAACATGACATATGTCATTGTCAAATATCAACAGTTTTAGTGACATTCTGATAGCTTTTCCTGGGAAGTATATTTAACTTTTCTTATTCTTTTATTAATTAAATATTTGAAATTATAGGTAAAATTGTGATAAAATGCATATATCTATCAGAAATACCGCCAATCTGGTTAATGAATTGGAACAATATTTGACATTTAGAAACTTCCTCATACAATGAAAAATAGATATAATTTGAATTATATGTGTGCAGAAGACATGCTAAATATAGTAAGAAACAATATTTGGGTAATGTTCTTTAAGATTTTGTTATAAAACGACGGTTGGAAAGCGAAGTGCAATACAATACTTATATAGCCTAATATGGAAATGGCGAGAGGTCTTGTGCTGGCCACAACAGATTTTTTATTTATGTTTTTAAAATATTGAAAATGTTATTATGTTGAATTGATACCAAAGGGTTTAACATTAACATATATTTTTTTTTAATATTTTACTGCCAAAAATAAACCGAAAAACACCTGTTTTCCGATTTGGCGTCCTATGGCGCCACGCTAGCACTAACGTCACACGGAGCACGCGAGTACTTAAAGGTTAACAGTCTTTGCTTTAATACAGACCAGGATATGATTCCTGTCTCACTTTGGATGAACAATTTAGCCAGACCTCTTAATGATTTTTTAGCAAAAATGAAAATGTGTAACTCACCCCATCCCAGTAGATTTGACAAATCTTCAAAGTCGTTAATCCATTTCTCGACAGGGTACGCGTCGCTGCCGTCGAATGTACGTGCTGAATCTTCGACATCTCTAAAGTTCATTGCAAACGTTCGTGGTCTTCTTACTTCCGATGAACATGAAGCTGCTTGAGAATTTTTTACGTCGATGAAGTCTTCCTCGTTGTCGGATTTCTCTACAGATCCCTCTGTGGTTTCTTCTTCACCGTCGTCTTCTTCTTCAGCCTCATTTTCTTCTTTCAGTAATCAAAAATTCATTAACTTCGCACAAATTCCTTTTATTATTTGGTCTTTTGTAGCATTGTAATTAACTCGTAGTATATTTGAAATACTAGTCAAGTCGGCTTTTGAGAAATTTTTGTTTATGAATTCTATTTTCTTAATATATTCGTCCGTATTCTCGCCAAATGTAAATCCAGTAAATTCACATATTTTTCTTCTATTTGTTTTATCACCCTCATTCTCAAAAATTGTCATTTTTTATTCTTATTTATTTTTTTTCTTCTTTAATTCTTATTTCTTTTTTTGCTCTTCGTCTTTTCAGTGTCTTCTGCTGCTGAAAATGAAACCGCTGGCACCTCTTTTGTTCTTCTTATTTCTTTTTTTTTTCTTCTTTAATTCTTTTTCCTTCTTTTGCTCTTCGTCTTTTCAGTGTCTTCTGCTGCTGAGAATGAAACCGCTGGCACCGCGTCTGCTTCTAATCGCTGTACGTTCACTCGAATGTTCACCAAACATAAACACTGACACTATTTCACTAAAACTGTTTTCGTTGTATTTTTTCCTGTCAAAATCCTTTAATCTTTTCTCTATCCTGGACGAACCCCCAAATTATGTAGGGTTTACTTCGCAAATAATTCAGTAAAATGTATTTAATGTTTCTAATATTTATTGTACCGAAATTATTACAAAATAAACTAAAAATGTAATAGAGAGACAGATTATTATTTTGACAAGAACAACTCTCGACTGTCTATCTTCTACCGCCGAGTCACTTGACCGTCCGGCGCTCAGGGCGGCCACTCTCATTTCAACCCTGACCCTACATCTCGACCATGCTGCATTTCATCCGGCTCGGATGAATTCTGCATTTCTTCCTCCTCACCCGGACACCACGGCTTCATGTGGTCGACGATTATTTTCCTATTTGCATTAATTTACTTTTATTTCAAACTTGTTATTGAAAGAAATATTAAAGTATCAAGGTTGGTAAACATTTGAAATTTAATTTATGTTGATATGTTGATATTTATATATCACAACAGTTATTTAGAAGTTGGGTTAATATATATTATGTTATATTTAATGTAATTATTTTACTATAAAAAATATAATTGTAAACCAGATATTGTAAAACCCAAAAACATTTGTATAAAGTTGTTCAAATAAATGAATTATATATATATATATATATATATATATATATATATATATATATATATATATAAAACTAGAAAAATGTTGTTCGTAGGGTAATCGCTCAATAGCAGCTGTAGACACGTGTTTCGCTTTTGTTAGAGCTCATCAGTAGAGAATGACTAGTTAATAGATGGACATTAACTAGAGGTAATTAGAAAACCGACAAATTGTAACAGCACTAGTAAGCAGCCAAATACACATTTGTTGCTTTGGCCAGCATTTCCACAGGATTTATGGATAAATATAATGTCGCAGCGGCGGTAATTTATAACTACCCACCAGACCCGTTACCAGGGGCACCGAGAGGTAGACCGGGGCCCGGGGCATAAATTTTATGGGGCCCCTTCTATTTATACGTAGATGTGAAGAATAAACGAATATTTACAGGATTAAATATATTTAAATGTCCATTCAAATATTACATAATATAAATAAATAAATAAATATATCATCACGGCATATTACCCATTTCTGGGTGTGCCAGTATCTACAACACATGTAGACATCGGTAATGATGACGATATATTTCACCGCGTGGGCGCTTACCAGGCGTCACCTCGCGGGCACTCATAGTTGGTGTGGAGAGTGCACCACAGGTGTCACTTTTGTGCCATTTTAAAATTGGAAATATTTGGCGTGTGTCGGGATCGAACCCGGTTCCCCCGGGTTCGCGACCAGACACTCAAGCACGCGGCCACATAATATAAAACAAAAATTAAATTTAACATTTATCTTCCCTCACTGCAGCTTGCAGCTACAATGTTTAATATTTTTACCAGAAGATAGTTTAAGAAAAAAAGAAAATTCCTTTTAAGTTGCAACAATAGACTCATGTATAATTTCGTCAAATGATATAATACAAAGTAGCATAAATGTTTTAAAGAATAAAAATTAAAATATAATAATATTTGGCCATTTGAGAAATATAAGACTAGTTACGGGGCCCCTTAATATTATGGGGCCCCGGGGATTTCCCCCCCCCCCCTGCCCCCTTTCTCAATGGGCCAGCCAGTTACTTGGTCTCCAAGGTAAATAAACGAAAATTTGCATATATCGTGAGCGTGTAGTTATAAAAACTAGAAAAATGTTGTTCGTAGGGTAATCGCTCAATAGCAGATGTCACAAATTATGAGAGCATATAGTACTGACCAAAATAAGTAAAAAAAGGTTAATCAACATTGCTCCGATCTTCAACTGTTTTTGAGAAAGAAGCCATTTTGTATTAGAAACGAAGGAAAACAGACAAAGATAGTGACTGAACAAAATTTTGTCTAAGTTAGTAAATAGACCATAACAAAACAATAAAATTTTATAGGAAACATTTTTTTGACTTTCTAATATTTACGAAGTTATTTGAAAACTAAATATTGGCTAAGATCGCCACAACATTTGTCGTAGTAGAATTATTCACTTTTTTTGAAAGGTAAATAAAAAGTCTCATTTAATAAAAACATTAAGTCTTATAGTTTTCGAGATAGCAGAGGTAAACCCGAAAACACTCATTTTTCACTGCCTTATATCTCGGAAACTATTGAAGATCGGACCCATGTTAATTAAGCTTTTTTTTGCTCATTTTGGTCAGTACTATATGCCCTCATATATGACACTTATATTTTAACATCCTGTATATATATTGTGACGTCATTGCTCTGGCGCTATTTTGTGACGTCATTGTTCGATCGCCAAATTGTGACGTTATTATTCGGTCGCCACATTGTGACGTCATCCTCACTCTCCATCGCTGCTGTCTGTGCTGTCGGGGTTAATTCTTGCTCGGGCGCCATCTTGTATCTCCGTGTAACTGAGAGAAGGATGAGGAAGGTTTGCGGATAGCTAGTCGTGTAGGCTAGGATTCTTAGGTTATTTTTGAGCAGTGAAAAATGCAGTACACTAAAACTATGTTTATTTACACACTATGTACAATTTAATAAATGACTGAGAAACTGTGTCTATTGTTATTCAAACTACTGAAAATTTTAGCATCAAGTAAAACTGGAATTATCAACTTTGTGAACTTAGTACGCGAAATATTATTTATATTCTAGACAAACTTGAAATAATATTTACTCTGAGAACTTGTACATGAAATCTTTAGTTCGTGAAACTTAGTACGTGAAATATTAACTCTGAGAAACTTAGTACGTGAAATATTTGCTCGGTAAAACGTATATACGTCGAACACCGACGCTCGGTGACTGGATCCTACAGGACAGTTGTAGGAGGTCTTCTGGACTCTGCAGCTGGCTAGAACAACTAGCCAGAGACAGAATCTCCTTCTGGGGTTGGTACTGGAATTTGATTCTATAGAGAAGCTATAGAACTCCTGGATCTGACTAGAACAGCTAGCCAGAGGACAGAATCAAATCTAGGGCTGCTGGTGTGCCTTTTATAGCCAGATTTTAGCAATTCTCGTTAAAACGCGCGCGGTTTGCGTGGAAGGGCTTTACTCGTATTTGATTGGCCGAGTGGGAGAGCAGACATGGTTTACTATTGGTCGTGAGGCTTGGCTATTAAAATATTTCTAGAAAATTCTATACGCAAAAGAAAATATGAAAATCCAGTTTTTCTTGTTTCACACTAACAGGTAAAATATATAAAATAATATTATAATAAAATAAAAATTAACAAATATCTCAAGTTGTAGGTTTGTTCGCTTTCATTGGCGCTGCGGTCTAGACAGGTCTGGAATACGTGCTCTAGTTGTGAAATCGAGGTGAACGGTTGCTTTTGGAGTGGCCGTGTGATGTGTAGAGTGGATGCCGGTCACGAAAACCCCGAAATGATAGTGGCAGGCTGGAAACTAGAGGATATTTCGTTGGCCGTTACCCCGTGCACATCACGTGCTACAGGTAAGGTTAAAGGCATGGTTAGAACAATTTTAAACTGTCAAGTTGTGTTTCTGTGTCACAGTTGTCTCTGGAAAACGGTCACACGCTGCGATACGGCTCCAAAGTGGACGGTGGTGCTTCATGAAAGATACCGCGTGCTGACCACGTGCTGAAGGTGAGGTTATAGACATTATACGGCCAATTTAGACTGTCGAATTCTATTCCTGTGTCGCAGCTGCTTCTGGAAAACGATTACACGCTGTAGCCCCACAGTGGACGGGGTGCCCTATGGACGATGGAGTGCTGGAATTTCATGGCGAAACAATGTGACATCGTCACAATATATTTATATATATATACAGGGTGCATCAAGTTAATGGAACAGTGCATTTTATTAATGTACGTGCAAAGTTACACAAAAATGTGATTAAGATATTTTTTAAGGCATAGAAGGGGACACATTTTGGCATAACCACTATTATTTTAAAACCAGTGGTACTCAACTAATGGATCAATGTTTTATTTTTTTAAATGGCATTATATATTTTTTATTAATCCATTAAATAGGGAATTTTCTTCAGAATTCAAGAATTAATTAATAGCATACACTTACATTGCGAAAATTTTGATAAAAATCAATTCAAAATTACTGTTTCATTTCTATTTCAAACATTTTGAGTAGGCTAAGCAAACATTCAATTATTAAACGAAAAAAAAATTATTTATCATTTTCTTATATCATTGTTACAAATTATTAAATTAGTTATTAGAAATGTTCCAAAATTCGTTATTTTTTTTATTTCGAGTGATTATTATTTGGTCTTCTTTAATTAAGATAACTTTTTGCAAATAAATTGCATGCTTGAAATACATTTTGATAGGTTTCATATCAATAAATAAAAAAATCTAAGTATTTGTTAAATCTGCTGCCATTATTAAATTAATTATTAGTCTGCTTCGATGGCTCAATAGTTAGAGCAACGCCTTACAAATTGTTGAACTTTTAGAAATCAGTTTATATTTCCATATTACAATCATTTAAAAATAATAACAACATTGTAATAAATAAAGAGAAAATAATTGAGAATAATTGATAACAATAATCAAAATATTGATGTAATAACAATGCATTGTATTTTATTTGATAAATATAGTGAAGACATAATATCTACACAAATTTGTTATATTTCAGTTATTTTTATTAATATCAAGGGAAATATAATGCATTGTTATTGTATCAATATTTTGATTATTGTAATCAATTATTCTCAATTATTTTCTCTTTATTTATTACAATGTTGTTATTATTTTTAAATGATTGTAATATGGAAATATAAACTGATTTCTAAAAGTTCAACAATTTGTGTGTAAAAAAAATAAAATAATTACCCCAATGAGGAATCGAACCCCAACCAAAGATTTCAGACGCTACTGTTATGACCACTGCGCCACGGAGACATTTGTCAATCTTTTCATATTGCATAATAAAAAACTAAAACAATTATTTATTTGAAAATTTTTGTAATTTATTGTAATTTTTGTAAATTTTATTAAAGTAATTAATATTAAATAATGTACAAGATGTAATGTACTATTACCATGTTCAATAGCATGGCTTGATTTTTCGTCAGACACTTTTTATTTACAAAAAACTGCTTCCTATATTAAACGCCTATGTTTACTCATAAAATAAACGCTTCAATACATTGCTGTCAAACATTCATACCGTAACTATGGCAATGATATACCCTATGTTTACTGATAAAATAAACTCTCGGTATATATACATATATTTTATTAACTGGTTAAATAGATGACTTTCTTCTAATTTCAACGATATAATAATATCATACTTTTACATTGCTAAAAATTTGATAAAAATTAATTCAAAATTAGAATTTTGTTTCTATTTTATTTTTTTAAGTAGGCTGAGCAAACATTCAATCATTAAAACAAAATAATATTAACTGTCACCCATTATTAAATTAAGGTAATTTTCATTACCTTTCTTTTTCTTTTATAGTCTCTCAACAGGATTAAATCCCAATGACTGAGTAGGTTCACATACACAAACATCCATGCCTTAGTTTGTGGGATTCAAACCCAAAACCCCGAGCGCACTTATGACTAAGAGGCGTTGCTCTAACTATTGAGCCATCGAAGCAGACTAATAATTAATTTAATAATGGCAGCAGATTTAACAAATACTTAGATTTTTTTATTTATTGATATGAAACCTATCAAAATGTATTTCAAGCATGCAATTTATTTGCAAAAAGTTATCTTAATTAAAGAAGACCAAATAATAATCACTCGAAATAAAAAAAATAACGAATTTTGGAACATTTCTAATAACTAATTTAATAATTTGTAACAATGATATAAGAAAATGATAAATAATTTTTTTTTCGTTTAATAATTGAATGTTTGCTTAGCCTACTCAAAATGTTTGAAATAGAAATGAAACAGTAATTTTGAATTGATTTTTATCAAAATTTTCGCAATGTAAGTGTATGCTATTAATTAATTCTTGAATTCTGAAGAAAATTCCCTATTTAATGGATTAATAAAAAATATATAATGCCATTTAAAAAAATAAAACATTGATCCATTAGTTGAGTACCACTGGTTTTAAAATAATAGTGGTTATGCCAAAATGTGTCCCCTTCTATGCCTTAAAAAATATCTTAATCACATTTTTGTGTAACTTTGCACGTACATTAATAAAATGCACTGTTCCATTAACTTGATGCACCCTGTATATATATATAAATATATTGTGACGATGTCACATTGTTTCGCCATGAAATTCCAGCACTCCATCGTCCATAGGGCACCCCGTCCACTGTGGGGCTACAGCGTGTAATCGTTTTCCAGAAGCAGCTGCGACACAGGAATAGAATTCGACAGTCTAAATTGGCCGTATAATGTCTATAACCTCACCTTCAGCACGTGGTCAGCACGCGGTATCTTTCATGAAGCACCACCGTCCACTTTGGAGCCGTATCGCAGCGTGTGACCGTTTTCCAGAGACAACTCCCAAGGAACACAGAGTTTTTATTAAGACATTATAACTAATAATGTTGTTACTGCAACTTACATTTAAGGGAATTATAACACTTTTAAGTTATTTTGCCTTGTACAACTTTTTTCTAGTCTGCTAAACTACAATACAAAGTTATGATGTGTGGTACTTATTATTTGGTCACATAATTGTTATTAAAACGTTTTATATTTAAGTTTCATTGGCGTCGATTGTTTTAGTTTTATTAACGTCTTTCGCACTAAATTAAAGGAAGTGTTAAAAACGTAATTGACAGTTATTTATAAACATATTTTTAAAAGTTTTATAATACAGTTTAAAAATAATTGTTTAGTATAGATGCATTAAAGTTTACATATATTACATATATTAGTTAGTTTATAGTTTTATAAAAGTTTTATAAATTTATTTAAAACTTTTAAATAACTGCAAAAATAACAGTTTTATTTAAAACAGAAGAAAGTGGGAGTATGGTTTCTAAGTAACTTAATACATCAACTAAAAAACTGATGTAAAGTAGTTCTTAGGAAGTTATTAAAACTGAAATATCGAATTATAATATGTACGGCCATATTTATGTATTTAAACAGAAACTGGTTTAGAAGCCATTTTGTAAAATTTAGTATACATTAATTTTATTATGTTTTTAATTTAATATTCTGCAAGTAATTATTCTCCTACATGGTTTATTATACTATACTTTATTCATTATAATATCGAATGATTTAAAAAAATACAAAAATCAATTTGTCATAAAAATTTAATAAATTTTCTTTTATTTATTTTAGGATATTTTATTAATGTCCCTTGATTTTTTTCCAAGTATAATATAATATTTCACAGTAAAAATAAATTTGTTTATAAAATGAGTTCAACAGATATGTAAAAAATATGATCTTTATAAAGATGATCTTAGATATAAAAGTAGCAGAAGACATTACAAGTCTTGGTACATATAATTATACAACATAGTCATGCTTAGACTACTTATACGACTCATGATATGATAAAATATGAATTTACGGTAGAAAATAGTTTGCTGAGAAATCTGTATTGTAGTT
Source organism: Ophonus ardosiacus (assembly GCA_943142095.1). Taxonomy (NCBI): domain Eukaryota; kingdom Metazoa; phylum Arthropoda; class Insecta; order Coleoptera; family Carabidae; genus Ophonus; species Ophonus ardosiacus. Next base: position 31,949,888 of record OW964831.1, on the reverse strand, counting down.
TGAATAGTAACCCATATTATAGTTTTATTAGTGAATATATCTCTTATCAATTAGCTTTAATGAAACCAACATATTATAGTCCATGCAAAATACATATGCAACTATTGCATGTAAGTGTTACTTAAGTGATAATAGAAAGTTATATAGTAGTTAAAAAAACGTTGTAAATTAGTTGAATAGATTCCCCACCCGCCTGGCATTAACGTCGTATAAACGTTAGAATCAGTAAATTATCGTTGCATAAAAGGTATAATACAAGTTAAAAAGTTTTAAGAAAAGTTTTTTTAAAGTTAATAGAACTAATAACAAACTAATTTGTGCTCCTTGGGCTGTGACACAGAAACTGTAGCACGTGATGAGCACGGGGTAACGGCCAACGAAATATCCTCTAGTTTCCAGCCTGCCACTATCATTTCGGGGTTTTCGTGACCGGCATCCACTCTACACATCACACGGCCACTCCAAAAGCAACCGTTCACCTCGATTTCACAACTAGAGCACGTATTCCAGACCTGTCTAGACCGCAGCGCCAATGAAAGCGAACAAACCTACAACTTGAGATATTTGTTAATTTTTATTTTATTATAATATTATTTTATATATTTTACCTGTTAGTGTGAAACAAGAAAAACTGGATTTTCATATTTTCTTTTGCGTATAGAATTTTCTAGAAATATTTTAATAGCCAAGCCTCACGACCAATAGTAAACCATGTCTGCTCTCCCACTCGGCCAATCAAATACGAGTAAAGCCCTTCCACGCAAACCGCGCGCGTTTTAACGAGAATTGCTAAAATCTGGCTATAAAAGGCACACCAGCAGCCCTAGATTTGATTCTGTCCTCTGGCTAGCTGTTCTAGTCAGATCCAGGAGTTCTATAGCTTCTCTATAGAATCAAATTCCAGTACCAACCCCAGAAGGAGATTCTGTCTCTGGCTAGTTGTTCTAGCCAGCTGCAGAGTCCAGAAGACCTCCTACAACTGTCCTGTAGGATCCAGTCACCGAGCGTCGGTGTTCGACGTATATACGTTTTACCGAGCAAATATTTCACGTACTAAGTTTCTCAGAGTTAATATTTCACGTACTAAGTTTCACGAACTAAAGATTTCATGTACAAGTTCTCAGAGTAAATATTATTTCAAGTTTGTCTAGAATATAAATAATATTTCGCGTACTAAGTTCACAAAGTTGATAATTCCAGTTTTACTTGATGCTAAAATTTTCAGTAGTTTGAATAACAATAGACACAGTTTCTCAGTCATTTATTAAATTGTACATAGTGTGTAAATAAACATAGTTTTAGTGTACTGCATTTTTCACTGCTCAAAAATAACCTAAGAATCCTAGCCTACACGACTAGCTATCCGCAAACCTTCCTCATCCTTCTCTCAGTTACACGGAGATACAAGATGGCGCCCGAGCAAGAATTAACCCCGACAGCACAGACAGCAGCGATGGAGAGTGAGGATGACGTCACAATGTGGCGACCGAATAATAACGTCACAATTTGGCGATCGAACAATGACGTCACAAAATAGCGCCAGAGCAATGACGTCACAATATATATACAGGATGTTAAAATATAAGTGTCATATATGAGGGCATATAGTACTGACCAAAATGAGCAAAAAAAAGCTTAATTAACATGGGTCCGATCTTCAATAGTTTCCGAGATATAAGGCAGTGAAAAATGAGTGTTTTCGGGTTTACCTCTGCTATCTCGAAAACTATAAGACTTAATGTTTTTATTAAATGAGACTTTTTATTTACCTTTCAAAAAAGTGTAATTGTAATATGTAAATATAAACTGATTTTTAAAAGTTCAACAATTTGTATGTAAAAAAAATAAAATAATTATCCCAATGGGGAATCGAACCGCAACCAAAAATTTTTGACGCTACTGTTATGACCACTGCGCCACGGAGACATTTGTAAATCTTTTCATATTGCATAATAAAAAACTGAAACAATTATTTATTTGGCAATTTTTGTAATTTTTGCAATACTATTAAAGTAATTAATATTAAATAATGTACAAAATGTAATGTACTATTATCATGTTCAATAGCATGGCTTCATATTTTGCCTGGCACTTTGTATTTACAAAAAACTGCTTCCCATGTTAAACGCCTATGTTTATTCATAAAATAAATGCTTCAATACATTTCTGTCAAACATTCATACCGTAACTATGGCAATGATATACCCTATGTTTACTGATAAAATAAACTCTCGGTATATATATATGCCATTTAGAAAAATATAACATTGATCCATGACATGAGTACCACTGGTTTTAAAATAATAGTGGTTATTCGAAAATGTGTCCCTTTTTATGCTGTGACACAAACGAAAGAAACGGCTACTTACAGTATCACGCACACATAAGTTGAGCACCGGTAACTCACGGGTTTCGGGCGGGAGCGCAGGTCGGGGTTCGAACAATAAGTTTGTGGTAGATAGTAGCCCAACTGACAAAATGACTTAGGCCAATACCTGTGCAAAATTTGAATACCACAAATTTACTATTCGGGGCGCCAACACCTTGATAAAGGGATAAGCCTCGAGAGGTGTACTCGAGAGGAAACACAAACAAATAAAATGAAATGTTTAATTTAGAAAAACAAATTTTTACAATTTTTAAAAAAAGTTTTTGCAAAATAAAAAATAAATGACAAAAGATATACCAGAACGGAGGCAGTACAGGGAGTCGTGTAGCTAACGCTGGTGGAACACTGGGATGGCGGCACTGAGCCCTTGGCCAAGACCTGGAGCAACGGACAGGCGCACCTCCTGCGGGAAGCTCAACAATGACTGTCCTGGATGGAGCAGCAACGACAAAATGGAGGAAACCCTCGGTCGCTGTGTTCGACGAAAAAAAAAAACATCCAATTGTGGGATTTGTCTGCTTCCTGGTGATCAGCCAGTTCATTGAAGGACAGTTAGCTGCTTCTCGGAGGTCGCTGGAGGAACTCGTCCTACTTTCGATGTCCAAAGTTCTGCTAGGTTACAATGTCCCGACCAAGGGTCAGTCCGACCACCACAGCCGCTAACTTCCCTACAAAAAAAAAAGTTTGCAGTACTCTGTACACAAGGAGATACAAAGACACCTGAAGGGTGTGGATACAAGACAAAAATCATACAAGCAAAATTCAGACTCCTGCATTCCAACCGGAAATTATACAAGTAAAAAAAAAAAATGTAATTTAAATTTGCAAAAGTTAAACAGTTTAAAAATATCTGATTTGGGCACCCCATGACTTCCTTGTACGCCTGTTACACTATACATATTTTGTTAATAATTAAAATATGTATTATAACAGACCCAATCATAAAATTGTACGTATTTCACATAATTTGACATTGATAGCAAACTTAATTACAGAAACCAAAAAGTACATAATTTTTAAATTTACATATCTCCCTTATGCAAAGAGCTAATTTGTTTTCGACGCAGAATTCAATTCTCTAAAACTTTTATTTGAAACATTTATTACTAAAATCAAAATAACACCATTTTTTTCAAGAAAAACTGATAACAGCTTCAGGTAAAGTATCACTTCCGGTTAGACTATTTTAACCAAAATCTGTTATGTTATTACCCTTGATATAAAAGTATTATATATCAAATTTGAAAAGTTTTGGATTATATTTTAATATAGTTTTTCATTAAAATCTATTATAGGCTTCCAGTAAAGTACCACTTCCGGGTAGACCATTTTAATCAAAATCTATTATGTTATTCCCATTGCCTTAGAAGTCTTATATACCAAATTTGAAAAGTTTTGGATTATATTTTAATATAGTTTTTTATTAACATCTGTTATAGGCTTCAAGTAAAGTACCACTTCCGGGTAGACCACTTTAACTAAAATATATTATGTTATTCCCATTGATATAAAAGTCTTATGTACCAAATTGGAAAAGGTTTGGATTATATTTTAATATAGTTTTTCATTAATATCTGTTATAGGCTTCAAGTAAGGTACCACTTCTGGGTAGACTATTTTAACTAAAATATATTATGTTATTCCCATTGATATAAAAGTCTTATATACCAAATTTGAAAAGTTTTGGATATTTTAATATAGTTTTTTATTAAAATCTATTATAGGCTTGAAGTAAAGTACCACTTCCGAAAGTTATGTAATGACCAAAAAGGGAGGTGCACAACTAGATGTCATAACAGTTCTAAATATAAAATTTTAACTTTCCACGGCTTCCCGTTTTTCAGTTATGCGAGATACGTACATACGTACGTACGTTCGTACAGACGTCACGACGAAATTAGTCAAAATGGATTCAGGGAAGCTCAAAATGCATATTTCCGTTAAAATCTGGAAACCGAAAATTTTTGCGATTACAATACTTCCTTTACTTCGTATAAGGAAGTAAAAAGCTAAAATTGTACAAAATGATGAATGAAATAAACAGTTGCACCAATTACACCGCGTTCACACAGGATAAGGACAGGGTGGTGAAGGGTTGAAATTTTAAGCAGAATTACTAAAAATATAAATTAAGCAAAAATTTGAAAGTGTCTACCTGGACACTGGGATAACCAAGAACCAACGGTTAACAGGTTCAATAAAATTTAAACAGAATATTACTATAATGAAAAAATACAAAAAATGTAGGGGTGCGATGACCCGTGGGGAAAACTGAAACTACAAGGTAGAGTAGTTTAAAGTACTTTAAACAGTTTACTACGTTCCTTTCGACTATAAAAAAAAAAATCATAAATTTTGACAAAGATTCTACATTTAAATAAGTCGAAAGAAAATTTAATAAAAATTTTCAAGCACAGAAACAGTGAGTGCGAGATATGAGCTCGTTTAAAAAATTAAAGCAACCCATAAATCTGTGATCAAAGTAACAGCTGATCAACTCACAAAATAAAATATTTAGCTAACATGAAACAATCACTGTGAGAGTAGCTACTCGAACCACGTAGACTCACGGCTACTTACAGCAACACGTGGTCCAAAAAAAAAAAAAAATACTAATAATCTCAACAAGTAATTAGTCAAAGTAAAAAATGTGTTTCGAGTACTTACCCAAATTGTGACTCAGCAAATAACACCAAAAATATCAATATAAAATTTGGAATACAAAGTTAACGAAAACTCAAATCTAACACAAAGTTTTTAGCTAAGTGGCCAAAAAAACCTAAACGCCCACGGCGTGCTTACCAAGGGCGCTCACTAAGAGGGGTGCTCACTAAGAGGAGAATTGTCCGTCACGCATCGCTATTTATAAAAAAACTCCTATCGCAAAATATGTGAACTAATAACTAATTTGACGAAATAATTTTCAGATTAAACAATTGTAATAGCTCACAATGAATTTTGAAAATACCATTAAATAAAATAGTAACTGAAATGAATTCAAAATATTGTAAAATAAATAAATAAATATATCATCACGGCATATTACCCATTTCTGGGTGTGCCAGTCTGTTTTCACAGATATCGGTAATGATGATGACATATTTGTACCGTGCGGGCGCTTACCAGGCGTCTCCTCACGGGCACTCATTGCTGGCGTGGAGAGTGCACCACAGGGGTCACTTTTGTGCCATTTATAATTCGAAATATTTGGCGTCGGTCGGGATCGAACCCGGTTCCCCAGGTTCGCGACCAGACACTCAGGCACGCGGTCACGGAACCAAAATATTGTCAGTTTACAATTTAATAATGAATAAAGTAATAAAATATTTCAACTGCGGCGACAGCGGGAACTAAACAGCAATAAATAAACTAATGAACAGTGGCTCTACCGTTTCATTTAGCGCTGCGGCCAGACAAAAATTCTTCGGAGATTTTAGTGATTTTACTGAGAAAATAATTTGTTACAATATAAACCAGTGACGTTGCAAAACGTCACAATGCCTTACAAAATATCTTAATCACTTTTTTGTGTAACTTGTCATATACACGAATAAAATGCATTGTTCCATTATCTTGATACATCCTGTATATATATACGAGATATGTTACCTAACCATATTCTGCGGACCTCAGCAGTCCACGGTATCCGCCACGTTCCGGCGAGCGGCAAGAAGATCACATCCATCAGTGTCAACTGTTTACTCTGAGAACCCAGGTCCGAGAGGTGTTCATCGCGAATCAACCCATCGGCGAGCTCATCTTAGAAGACTTCCAACGCGGACAATCTACCTAGGATGAAGAACGGTCTCTACAACGCTGTATTGGTTATGTAAGTTGCTTTCCTTTCTATGTCAGACTCCTCGCGCTCATCCATTATTTCCATAGAGGATAATTCTAGTGAAAACGAGTTAGAATTATTAGATTATTCAAATCCAAATAGTAATTTAGATCTTAGTTCAATTAGCGAAATTTTGTCAAATTTAAATATAAACAAAAGTGCCGATACAACAAATTTAGTTATGGCACAAATACAAAAATTCGAAAATAAATTATTAGAAATAGTACCTAGATTTGATAGAAATCCATCAGAATTATCAGGATTTTTAGAAATAGCAAGTGCCCTTTTTAAAATTTATTGGGATCCAAATCCCGAAAATATTACTTGTGTGCAAAATATTACAGTAGTTTACGGAATATATGCAAAATTATCTGGCTCAGCACGCGAAGTTTATTCTACATGCACTTCAAAAGATTGGAAAACAGTAAAAGATGCACTCATCGCGCATTTTGGTGATCAACGCGATGACAACGGTTTATTATTTGATTTAGATCATCTCCGTCAAAAAGACATTGAATCTTCTTTACAATTCTACACGAGAGTAATGTCTAATTTAAGTGCTTTGCATAATTATGTGGCCCCGTGCCTGAGTGTCTGGTCGCGAACCTGGGGGAACCGGGTTCAATCCCGACAGACGCCAAATATTTCCAATTTTAAATGGCACAAAAGTGACCCCTGTGGTGCACTCTCCACACCAGCTATGAGTGCCGGTGAGGTGACGCCTGGTAAGCGCCCACACTGTAAAATATATCGTCATCATTACCGATGTCTACATGTGTTGTAGATACTGGCACACCCAGAAATGGGTAATATGCCGTGATGATATATTTATTTATTTTAATTCACGAAACTGACGAAAACATCAAAATCGCGAAAAAGAATTTTTTTACAACCACGCTTTAAAAATATTTTTAGCAGGCTTAAAAGAACCATTAGGTCCCGGCAAGACAGTGGTTCTGGGTTCAAATCCCGGTGGCTGACATTATCTTTTCACTCTTTCTTAATTTATTTAGAACCATTAGACTCTACAATCCGAGCCATGAAACCAAAAGACTTAGCAGAAAGTAGACAATTTATAATTTCTGAAGATAATATCAGACACTTACAAAATTCAATATCCTCGCCATCCACCAGTATTACCCTATAACTACCCGCAATTCCAAAATTTCCAAATAGAAATTAATTTTAACAATTTCCTAGCAACCCCATCCAGCTACAACCCCGACAATTACAAGCACCACAAAGATTCTTTAGCAATCAGCAAGTATTTGGGAATAATATTGCAAAATCAAATACTATAAATGTTTGGAAACCCCAGGGCTCTGCAAATCGCCCCATTCATCCTAAACTCACTCATATGAGCGGAATATCCCATGGACCTTTCCCAAGACAAGACACTAGGTTACAAAGATTTCAAAATCAAAAACCACCAAATTTTATTTCTGAAGAGTTACATAACGTAGAACAACCTGTACAATCTACACAATTTGTTGAGTCGACAGAATTTGACTACGACAACTACGAGACTGATAATACAGTGCCGTACTCACAAGAAAATGATTATTATGTAACTGACGATTTTGAAAATTATTATACCTTCAAACCAGAGTCTACTGAAAGTAGCCAAAATTTTCCCCAAACGAGCCAGTCAATGAACCCAACGTAGAATTACATTCAATATACGATAAAAAGATTTATCATTTATTAAAATCTCGAACCACCATTAAAACTTTTGATCGATACCTACAGGTGCGACAAAATTATTCTTGAATCCGGAATTAGCTGAAAAATATTTTAAAAACAATATAAAGAAAGAAAATTTCACGATCTCTTCTGTATTTCAAACAGCAAAAAGAAATTCTTGCATCGAAATTCCAGCATTCCCAGAATTTAATGTTAACAAAAATATAAAATTTTGTTTGTTTAAATTCCATCATTTCATCGACGGTTTAATTGGTTATGACACTCTAAAAGATTTAAATGTACAATTAGATTTGAACTATTCACTCTTAAAAACCCCAAACACGACATTAAAACACAGACACAGAACAGAGCCGTACTCAGCCCAAAAGACCTTTGGCCAAACAAATCATGCCGAATAAAAAGGAAAAAAACAGCTGCGATAGTGACAGCTCTACAACCGAGGAACAAAAGAGGAAGATACAAGAAGACAATTACGATATTTTCCAAAGATCAAAAAAGGTTACAAGAACACCAACAAAAAGTAACACAAAAGAAAGATCTCAAGATTTGGAGGAAATAAAGGGAATGTTCAAAGCAATGATGAAGGAATTAGAAGAAATAAAATAGGAACAAAAGCATAACAGAGAGGAAATGGAAATAATTAAAGAAGAAAATATATATCTAAAAGAGAAAATTAATATGATGCAGTCGAAAATTGAAGGAATAGAGAAATCGAAAGGAAGAATAATATTGTTATCAAAGGAAATACCTTCCACGGACACAATCTCATACAAGAAGTGGAAGAATTTGTTAAGAGCAACCTGGGAATCACAGTAAAGGTTAATGAAGCAAGGAAAATCGAAACCAGAACAAATAAACACATAACAATAGCCAAGATGACATCCTGGAAAGACAAAAAAGATATAATGGCATCAAAAAACAAACTAAAAGGCACCGATATCTACGTTGAAGATGACTCTACTAAGGAAGAGAGAGACATACAAAACAAAATACAAATAATTGCACGTGAAGAGAAAAAAATGGAAGCTAGAATTAAAATAAAAATAGGCTATAAGAAATTAATCAAAGGAAATGAAATATGGGAGTGGAAGGAAGAAGAAGCCAAACTTGTAAAAAGAGAACCCAAACCTTTACAACCAAAAAACTATCTGGAAAACACCCACAAGCAGGTGAAAAAGACCCGGCAAAGAAAACGGAAATTGAAATGCAGAAAAGATACATTAATAAAAAGAGGATCAAACAATGAAGATGGCAACGTGGAACGCCAGATGAACTTATAGTGAAGGAGCACTGAAACAACTAACAACTGAAATTAGCAGATATCAGATCGACATCGTATCAATCCAAGAAACTAAACAGAAAAACACTGGGATCACAGAAGTAGACAACTATATATTATTTAATAGTGCAGGAAAAGATCGAACCTTGGGAACGGGTTTTATTGTTAATAAAAATTTGAAAGAAGCTGTAAAAGAATTTAGAGCATTTCGGATAGATTATTTTATCTAAGAATAAGAACAAAATACAAGAAAATGAGCATCATAAATATACACGCACCTACCAAAGATAAAGATATAGAAGAGAAGACAAAATATTACGAAATATCCATCCACAAAGTAACATGGATATCGCCAGATGGCAAGACACACAACCAAATAGATCATATACTGATAGATAAGGATCATACCCATTTAGTAACAAATATCAGAAGTTACAGAGGAGCGGAGGCGAACACAGATCATGTCTTACTAAGAATGAATATTAAAATACAAAAATCTATATTTCACAGAATAAAAAAGCCACAACAGGGATTTAATCTTGATAATTTAAAGAGAGAAGATAAAGAACAACAGTTTATCAAGAGAATAGAAGAATATAGAGAAGATGGTCAAACAGAAACCACAATAGAAGAGAAATGGAATACACTACAAACAAAAATTAGGAAAACAGCAGAAGTATTAGGGCCGAGGAAAGCAAGCACCACGAAAATGAGATGGTTCGACGAGGAGTGTTCATTGGCCATAATCAAGGCAAGAGATGCAAGAATTAAGTATTTGAAAACAGGCTCCGAAATCGACAAAACAAATTATCAAATACAAAGAAGATCATACAAGAGAATGTGCAGAACCAAAAAGAGACAGTTACTAAAAGAACAAATAAACGACATAGAAGATAGTTATTATAAGAAAGAAATAAGAAATTTCTACCAGAAAGTTAAAAAAGAAAAAGGAGGTTATAGACAAAAAACCCTATACTGCCGAGACACAGAAGGAATTTTGATAGGAGACGAAGCGGACAAAATAAAAAGTTGGGTAAGCTATTTTAAAGAGCTATTAAACAACGAAGACGAAACAGAAGACATTGGATTCAGTATAGATGACGAGACAGAACCAACAGTCATACTTGAACTAAAACAAGAAGAAATTAATGAAATAATAAACAATGTGAAAAACAACAAGAGCCCCGGTGACAATGAAGTAGCTGCAGAACTAATCAAACACGGAGGAGAAAAACTTAAACAAGATATTTACGACCTTATACTAACATGTTGGAAAGAAGAACAGTTACCAACGACGTGGAAGGAAGCTGTGTTATGCCCCATTTACAAAAAATCTGTTGTGGCCAGCACAAAACCTTCCGTCAATTAAATGTATTTTGTATATATCCCATACCAAAAGTTGCTTGAAAAAGATTCTGTATATCCTATAAAATTGTAACACGAACACACTATTTTTTACAAATTCTATACCGAAAGTTCTTTTCCCTATTTTATTAGGGGTCGCTGTTTCTTACTCTTCTCTTTTAATTGTTCCTGTCCAACGCATCTTCTTCACACAATTCTTCCTCTCTCAAATCTTCTGCAACACAGTCCTTCCATCTTCTTCTCTTTGGAGAGACACTCTATCACATTCACACATAACTTTCTGATCCTATACTTTTAACTTTGGTTTTGCATTTACAACTGACATCTGTCAATTAAATTTTTCTGTTGTTTCCATAATTTTAACAAAGCTGACTAATTTTTGAAAGTTAATCTCTCTTAATGTCTCTATAACTCTATATGTATTGAATATGAACGAAACTGTATAATCAAACCGTATAGAGAATAAGATATTCTTTCATATTGATAATCACAAAATGTCGAAAAATAATATTTAACTGCGTTTTTTTAAGAAAAACTGTTAAAAACTTCAAATAAGGGTACTTCCGGTGGATCAATTATAACCAAAATCTAATCAGCTCTTCATATGTATGTAAAGAAGAGGAATACGAAAGAATTATAATTTTTAGAATTGTAGTATTGGAGTTATAGTCGGAGAAAAATTTGTCACACACGGACACACACACGGACACACACACGGACACACACACGGACACACATACGGACACACACACACACACACACACACACACACACACACACATACAGACATCATCTTAAAAATAGTAAATTCGTATTCTAGGGGCCCTAAAACGTGCTTATTCATTAAAAACTCACCAACGAATTTTTTGACCAAAGACAATACCTTCCTTTTACGGAGGGTAAAAAGAGACAATACGAGATGCGAAAATTATCGCGGAATTGCCCTAGCTACATGAATCAATTCAAAGCTGAAGGAAGAAATGGACAATACCGTAGGCGAGTATCAGGCAGGCTTTCGTCAGAACCGATTTACGATTGATCAAATTTTTGTCCTGAAAGAATTACAAGCTACCCATTACGAAAAAGGACTTGGTCTGCATCTACTCTTCATCGATTTTAAGCAGGCCTATGGTCTACTAAGCAGAAACGAACTACAAAAGGCACTGGATGAACTAATGATCCCGAAGAAATTGATAAGAGTAATAAAAGTTACATTACAAAACACCAGCAGCAGAGTAAAAGTGAATAGCCTCAAATCAGATATGTTTGAGGTTAAATCGGGCCTACGACAAGGAGATCCCATGTCGTCAACACTGTTTAACCTAGTCCTAGAGGCAGTAATGAGAAGAAGTGGACTGAATAGAAGAGCATTAATATATGATAGGAAACATCAGTGTCTAGCTTTCGCCGACGACATCACAATTATTACAAAAATGAAGAATGAATTGCAACTAACAACGAAAAAGTTAATACAAGAAGCAGAACGAGTGGGACTAAAAGTCATCAAATAAAAAACAAAATACATGTGTATGACCAAAAAAGAAAACAAGTTAGAAAGAGAACTAAAGGTAGAAACAGAGAGCGGATTACGTCCAAAAGTGGAACTAAGGAAGAAATCAAAGAAAGATTAGCGAAAGAAAATAGAACAGTTGGAATGATGAACAGGGTATTGACAAGTAAAAACGTGTCCAAGAGACAAAAAAGCATATGTACAAAACAATAATATTACCGACTGTACTATACGGTAGCGAAACATGGACAATGACCAAACTAGATGAGTCGACGCTGCAAATCTGGGAACGCAAAGTACTGCGGAAAATATACGGAGGAATTAAAAAAGAAAATATATGGAGGAGAAGAACGAACAGAGAATTGGAAGAAATCTATGGAGAACCGAATATCACAACACGAATTAAAATGCAGAGAATAAGATGGTTAGGCCATGTCGAAAGAATGACAGACGAAAGAATGCCAAAGTGTATTATTAAGAGACAACAAGATGGAAAAAAGAAGATTGGCAGACCAAAAGGAAGATGGTTGGAAGAGGTAAAAAAGGACCTAAATGCAATAGGAATTGGAAAGCCAAAGTCAACAACCGTGAAGAGTGGAGAAGCGTTGTTAACCAAGCCCAGGGCCTGCAAGGCCTGCCGAGCTAACATTACGACATTAAAATTATCTCATTACGAATCGAGAAAGAAATTATTATTTTTCGCTCGAATAGAACCTTGCAGTTTAGAAACCTTAAAAATACCGGTAAATGCAAAAGACGGAAATATAGTAATCCCACAAACAAAAATTTCGAACTGCATAATAAGAGAAGGAGTACCAAATTGTCAAAATGGATAAGCCCCTGTTGATATCTACAACAACAGATATGAACTCCAAGAAATTTATTTGTATGACCCCAATCAATACTAACCCTTTTCATAGTACTGAATTTGAATTATTTATTGTCACAATTCATAATAATTATAACGACAGTGACACGCCTAATAAAGCTGAAATAATAAACTCATTACGCACCGAACATATGAACGCGGAAGAGAAACAGTGTATTGAAAAACTTGTAAAAAAGTTTAACGATATATTTTACCGCGACGGTACACCATTAACTTTCACAAATAAAATAAAACACAGAATTATTACAACTGACGAAATTCCTGTACACACAAAATCTTACAGATATCCATTCATACACATACCCGAAGTTGAACGACAAATAAATAATATGTTACAGTAAGGAATTATTAGACCAAGCAATTCTCCATGGATATCGCCTATTTGGATTGTACCAAAAAAGGTTGATGCCTCAGGACGGCAAAAATGGCGCATAATTGTCGATTATCGAAAGATAAACGAAAAACCTATAGACGACCGTTACCCAATTCCCAATATATCTGACATTTTAGACACACTCGGGCAATCACAATACTTTCCCACAATAGATCTCGCGAGCGGATTTCACCAAATTGAAATGCACCCAGATGACGTGCAGAAAACTGCATTTAATATCGAACACGGACACTGCGAGTTCTTGCGAACTCCATTTGGCTTGAAAAATGCTCCATCACCTTTTCAGAGAGTTATGGACAATGTTTTAAAAGAATATCTTAACAAAATCTATTTTGTTTTTATGGACGACATAATAGTATTTTCTACATCTGTTCAAGATCACATTGTAAATTTAAAACAAATATTTCAAAAATTACGCGAAAGTAATCTTAAAGTTCAACTCGACAAGTCTGAATTTATAAAAAAGGAAGTGGCTTTTCTTGGACATTTAGTTACACCAGAAGGATCAAACACAATCCAGATAAAAACAGTCATTAAAAATTACCCAATACCAAAAACAAGTAGAGAAATAAAAGCATTTTTAGGATTATTATTACCGAAAATTCATTAAAATTTTTGCAAAATTAACAAAGCCAATGACCTCATGCTTTAAGAAAAACGCTACTATCGACATACATAATCCTGAACTGCTTCAACACTTGCAAAAATCTGCTATCAAACGAACCAATTCTACAACATCCTGATTTTGAGAAACCATTTATTTTGACAACGGATGCCAGCAATTACGCGATAGGTGCGGTGTTATTTCAAGATAAAATCGGATCAGACTTACCGTTATCTTATGCAAGTCGTACACTGAGTGAAACTGAAGCAACATATTCTACAGTAGAGAAAGAAGTATTAGCAATCATTTGGGCCGTAAAACATTTTAGACCATATTTATTTGGACGAACATTTTTCATTTATACTGACCATCGCCCTCTGCAATGATTATTTTCATTAAAGGAACCGAACTCTAAGCTTGTGAGATGGAGACTCAAGTTAGAGGAATACGACTACAAAATTATTTACAAAAAAGGTTCACTCAATAAAAACGCAGATGCGTTGTCCCGCATCCAAATTAACACCAACGAAACAATCGAAAATTCAGGAGGAATATTCGATTACATGAAAGAATTTAATAATAGTTTTAGTAACACGAACGAAGCGGAAAACAATAAAACTTCAGATAACATGTCATTAGTAGTCGAACCAGACAATGATAAAATTGAAAATGACATATCAGATGACGAAACTGTTCACACAAACAGAGAAAACTCAATTGTAGGAATCCCAATTTCTGATAAACTTGTTAATTTTGGAAAAAATCAGGTAATAATATCACAATTTAATTATGACGCTAAGAAACCAGAAATTGTAAAACTTTTCGAAGATACACAACGTTTTATTGTTCAGCTTTCAAAAAATAATTTTGTTAAGGATATAGTCAATTTCATTAAAGAATATATTATCCCAAAAATTAAATACTGTCTGTACTTCGAAGACCCCATTTACGAAAAATTCAGTTGTCATCCAAAAATGTTTTAAAAATTCTGAAACAAATTTAGCAAGATACACTCAAAAATTGTTAGATATTGAAGACCTGGCAGAAATTAAACAAACAATTCAGAACTATCACGAAAGTAAAACGAATCATCGAGGTATCGATGAAACAGAAAATGAAATAAAGAAAAAATATTACTGGCCAAATTTACGAAAATCAGTACAAACTTACATTAATGAATTTGAAATATGTTTAAAAACTAAATATAACAGAGTCCCATTAAAGCCAAAATTTAATATAACTCTTACCCCAACAAAACCATTCGAAACTTCACATATCGATTCAATCACTTTAGAAAAACAAAAATTCTTATCAATTATTGATGCATTTGCAAGATATGCTCAAGTTTATAAATTAGACTCAGGCCAAGGAATAGAAGTCGTCAATAACACACCACGGAATACCCGATCAGATCATTTCCGATAATGGTCCGGAATTTAAAAATTCCTTAATTAAAGAATTATTAGAAGTTCATAAAGTGAAACTCCATTTTATTAGTACTAAACAACCAGAATCGAACGGATTGATTGAAAGATTTCATTCGACCTTAGTAGAACATATCAGATTACTCAATAACCAAGAGCAGTATAAAAAAGAGCCAACTGAAATAAAAGTTAATTATGCACTTTTAGCGTATAATAATTCTATTCAATCTTCCACAAAATTAAGACCTTGTGAAATCATATCAGGATATTTAGATGTTAATTCACCCTTAGATATTGACTTAGAAAAACAATTAGTTAACAATAGAAAAAAATCACAAAGAACAAATTAGATTATTATATGACAAAATTAAAGAAACAAATGAACAGTATAAACAAAAAACAATTGAATACGCGAATAAAAATAGAGAAGATTTACCTGAAATATCTAATACTGTTTTTGTGAAAAATAAACACAAAAAAGTAAGACTAATAATAAATTCAAACCCGAAAAAATTGTAAAAGTCAACCCCACTTTGAAAACAGCAGAAATAAAACCAGATCATGGCAACACATCAAAAGACATTCACTTGTCCAACATAAAAAGACCTAGACGAAAGAATTACAATTTTAAAACTAAGCACAAGCAAAAGAGAAATAAATTCAAAATTCTAGAAAACAAAGTATTGAAAAAATCTCCCTTGTTGCAGACTTGCGACTCTCCACCTGACAACAACACAAGAAGTTCAGATACAGAACTTAGTGAATAATCCCGGAGTTCTCCCATTTAAATTAGGACATGCAAAAATTAAAACCGCTTCCCATACATTCTTACATTACATTGACCTCAAATCCATTAAAGACAGAGTTGATTTAATAAACGAAAATTTTCCGGAATTAAAAACAATAGTAGATTCTGCTACTCCCGAATTTTATCACATATTAAATAACTGCTATGGTCATTTAAAATACTAATTGAACATTGTTAATAGAAAATTATACGCTTTCTACTCCAAAAAACGCGAAAAACCAGGACTAATTAACCCTTTAGGATCACTTGTTACAAAATTAAACAACCACATTTCACTTTCCAAAAATATAATGTCAAATATTAACTATACACTGACACTAATTGTTAAAAATCAAATCAATGTCGAAAATAAAACAAATGTGCTAATTCGATTAATAAACAAAGGAAATTTCGATTTTTCTCATTTTTACGACGCACAAGAAATTTTAGAACAAATAAAATACAATCTTGAATGACTGTTAAATTATTTGGAAGAAATCGAAAATGCTGTAACATTTGCAAATCTAGAGGTTGTACACCCTAGTATTATTTCGTATTAAGACATAAAAGATATTATTAATGAATTATATTCAATTTACAATCATAAACAATTATTATTTTCAAATATTAATGATATATCGAAGTACTATAATGTTATCAAAATTAAAGTTCATATCATAAATGAAAAAATTACGTGTTCACTAGTTTTTCCTTTAATACGCCCAGAAACCTTCGATCATTATCATCTATATTCAATTCCTAATTCAAATTAATCAACAATTATCCCACCTGCTACTTACCTATCAGTAAGCGACAACGTATACCAATATAGTAATGAAGAATGCATCGATTTGCAATCAGAATTCCTGTGCAAAAGTACAAACCTTCTACCACTACAGAGGGATGAAGAATGCTTAACATCAATTTGGTCAACCGAGACTACAGCAACCAACTGTCAACAAATACCAATCAAGATAACTTAACAAGTTATATTGGAAATCAACGAAGTCCATTACATTGGAATATTTCCAAAACAACAAAAAATACAAACTTCGTGCAAACAAAATACCATTGCCACCATTGCGTCTCTACAAGGAACCTATTTAATCGTCGTACCACCAAACTGTTCAATAAAGATTTCATCATATGTCTATGCGAATAAATTGAAGAAAATCCCAGGGCATGCCATGATCTTAGAAAAGATCACCATGTGAAACTCTACCGTAATACAAGTAGAAAAACTGCTACTGGACAAGGTATCACTTGATAAACTTCACCCACTTTAACTTCAAGAATTAGAACTTTCCATCGAATCAATCAATCTTCATGAAAAATATTCATAGGGCTCAATCATCGGTGTCATCTTACTTTCATTAATAATTTTATTCTATTTTGCAATAAAAATTATAAACAAACTTTTACAGAAAAAGCAAGTTCAGCGAAGTTCAAATCCGAGTCCAAGGGCATTCGATGAAACTCAAGTCGTTCCACCCTAGAGTTTCTTCTTAAGAAGGGAGGTGTTACCTAACCATATTCTGCGGACCTCAGCATTCCCCGGTATCCGCCACGTTCCCGCTAGCTGCAAGAAGATCACATTTCACCTTATCTTTGTACAATGTATATTCCATGATTTTGTAAACTTTTATTCAGTCTGTATGTGGAATTCAAACAACAAACTTAGAAAATATAGTTTTTAAAAACCAATATCCAGAAATATATCAATTAATTTATATATATATATATATATATATATATATATATATATATATATGTACAACCTTCTCTAAAACAATATCATTTACTTATGCAGGTTAGTTTATGGACATCTGCATCAATAGAGATATTATATTTACACGTCAAAATATTGTGGTATTCGGGAAAAGAGTCGATGGTTCCACCATCGGTAAATTATTAATGATTAAGAAAAATTTTGTTTTTAAAGAGCGTCCCTATGGTGATTCGGAACCAACATTTATACAAATACTATGTTAATTTTCTTCATTTTTGAACATGGGTATAATATTTTTATATTTATCTGTCAATATACGAGTACATACATTCAATTATTACTTTCGTAACAAGTTATGAAAAGAAACCAAAAATATCATGCGAGTGCAAATTGACGCACGACGCGTAGAGGAGTGCAAGTCAATACACACGAGCTAAGATATTTGAATTTCATACAAGTTACGAATATAATTTTTTGGACGAACATAAATAAATTGTACTATTTTTATAAAACTGAAATTTAAGTTCAAACATACGGGTATATGACAAACGGCTGCATAGTGAGGTACGTGAAGTTAGCGAACATATATACGCACAAACAATGTTTTATAACACATTCCTTTCGTGCTCGTTTGCGCTTTATAAACAATTTTAGTGGGCCTTACCGTTTGCAAAATATAACTATCTAAATGTGCGCCGGTAACTTCACGTTTCATGGAAAACACGAACGTCGGAACTAAGTACAATCGTTTTTGCTTCGTTTGTGGTCGTTTGTGCTTCATAAATAAAATTAGCGGGTCCTACAGTTTCCGAAATATATCTACTTCAACGTAACCCGATTAACTTCACGCTTCATGGACAGCACAAACGTTGAAAATATGTGCATTCGTTTGTGCTTCAAAAACAAAATTTAGCGGGCGTTATCGTTTCCAAAATATTACTATTTCAATGAGCCCTGCTAACTTCACACTTCATGGAAAGCACAAACGTTAGGTCTAAGTATAATCGTTTGTGCTTCGTTTGTGCTTGTTTGTGTTTCATAAACAAAATTAGTGGGCCGTACCGTTTCCGAAATATAACTATTTTAATGTGCCCCGCTAACTTCACGTTTCACGGAAAGCCCAAACGTTGGAACTATGTGCAGTGTTTTGTTCTTCGTTTGTGCTTCATAAACAAAATTAGCGGGCCTTACTGTTTACGAAATATAACTATTTTAATTTGCCCCGCTAACTTCACGCTTCAGGGAAAGCACAAACATTGGAATTATGTGCAATCGTTTGTGCTTTCTTTGTGCTCGTTTATGCTTCATAAACAAAATTAGCGGGCCTTACCTTTTCGAAATATAGCTAATTCATTACTCTTCATGAAAAGCACAAGCATTAAAAGTAAGTGCAATGTTATGTTCTACATTTGTGCTGGTTTGTTCTTCACTACAAAATTAGCGAGCTTTACCGTTTCCGAAGTATAATTATTTCAATGTGCTCCGCTAAATTCACGCTTCTCCATGGAAAGCACAAATGTTAGTAATTTAATGTTACTTCTGGCCACCAGGGGTACTTAACTGGTTTAACGACAGGTGGATACATTTTCCGAGTGGGGTCACCAATTACTTTTTATAGAAGTACTAGTACTGGGTGGTGCGAGATCAGTCGCAACACGATGTAAAAATAACAATAATGAACGACTATGTGGATGAATAATTGTTACATTTATTTATAAACAACCGTTGATGATGTATCGTCGTTGTATATTTTGATCAGTTTAACTATGAACTCATTTTTTGCATCTTTGATTCAAAATGGCGGCTCACGCCAAACCTCCCCAAAGTCACAAATTTGAATTTTTCATCCCCGTCTCGACCCAGACAACATAGTTAAAATCGTTTTTTCCCCACCTTTTGTCAGGCAAAGGTCTTTTTTTAATTAATATCAAATAACATCAAATTCTACGTCAGATACATTTATAATTTTTATTATATCCTATATAAATTTATAAGTTAAGACCACTATGCCATATAGAATAATCAGATGTGATAAAGGAAAACAGTTGACAGATAAATGACAGTGTCAAAAATCAACAGTTTTAGTGACATTCTCAAAGCTTTTTCTAGGAAGTACATTTAATCTTTCTGATTGTTTTATTAATTAAATATTTAAAATTATAGGTAAAATAAATATATCCATAAGAAATACCACCAATCTTGTTAATGAATTGGAAGAATCTCAGACATTCAGGAACTTCTTTATACAATGAAAAAATAGATAAAACTCGAATCGTATGTGTGCACAAGCCATGTTAAATACAATAAAAAACAATAATTGGGTAAATTCTGTATTTCTTTTTTCATGAATCGACGTTTCGACATCGTAGTGCAAAATAATACTTATATAACATAAAATACAAATGGCGTGAGGTATTGTGCTAGCCGCAACATTTTATTTTTATTTTATAAACTTGTAGATCCACAATAAGTATTCTTTAATTATTAGACAATTAAGTAATGGGACTATTATATACTCTGCGCTACTCAATTTGATAACACTACAGTCCACCGCTCTACCAACTGAGCTATAGAAGGTCATATGCATTCTTTAATTATTAGTTTGTTTAGTAATGACACTATCGAAGGACATATGCATTCTTTAATTATTAGACTATCAAGTAACTATTATTTACTCGGCGAGAAAAATATTAAAAGTTTCCTTCAAGCCGGATTTGAACCAGCGACCTATGGATTTCAACTTGTTAACACTACAGTCCACCGCTCTACCAACTGTGCTATCGAAGTACATAAGTATTCTTTAATTATTAGACTATTAAATAATGGGACTATTATTTACTCGGCGCGAAAAACATTAAAAGTTTCCTTCGAGCCGGATTTGAACCAGCGACCTATGGATTTCAACTTGTTAACACTACAGTCCACCGCTCTACCAACTGAGCTATGGCAGGACATATGTATTCTTTAATTATTAGACTGTTAAGTAATGGGACTATTATTTACTCGGCGCGAAAAATATTAAAAGTTTCCTTCGAGCCGGATTTGAACCAGCGACCTATGGATTTCAAGTTGATAACACTACAGTCCACCGCTCTACCAACTGAGCTATCGAAGGTCATATGCATTCTTTAATTATTAGACTGTTAAGTAATGGGACTATTATTTACTCGGCGCGAAAAATATTAAAAGTTTCCTTCGAGCCGGATTTGAACCAGCGACCTATGGATTTCAAGTTGATAACACTACAGTCCACCGCTCTACCAACTGAGCTATCGAAGGTCATATGCATTCTTTAATTATTAGACTGTTAAGTAATGGGACTATTATTTACTCTGCGCGTTCAATATTAAAAGTTTCCTTCGAGCCGGATTTGAACCAGCGACCTATGGATTTCAACTTGTTAACACTACAGTCCACTGCTCTATCAACTGATATATCGAAGGACATATGCTTTCTTTAATTATTTGACTATTAAGTAATGGGACTATTATTTACTCGGCGCGAAAAATATTAAAAGTTTCCTTCGAGCCGGATTTGAACCAGCGACCAATGGATTTCAACTTGTTAACACTACAATCCACCGCTCTACCAACTGAGCTATCGAAGGTCATATGCATTATTTAATTATTAGACTGTTAAGTAATGGGACTATTATTTACTCGGCGCGAAAAATATTAAAAGTTTCCTGCGAGCCGGATTTAAACCAGCGACCTATGGATTTCAACCTGTTAACACTACAATCCACCGCTCTACCAACTGAGCTATCGAAGGTCATATGCATTATTTAATTATTAGACTGTTAAGTAATGGGACTATTATTTACTCGGCGCGAAAAATATTAAAAGTTTCCTTCGAGCCGGATTTGAACCAGCGACCTATGGATTTCAACTTGTTAACACTACAGTCCACTGCTCTATCAACTGATATATCGAAGGACATATGCTTTCTTTAATTATTTGACTATTAAGTAATGGGACTATTATTTACTCGGCGCGAAAAATATTAAAAGTTTCCTTCGAGCCGGATTTGAACCAGCGACCAATGGATTTCAACTTGTTAACACTACAATCCACCGCTCTACCAACTGAGCTATCGAAGGTCATATGCATTATTTAATTATTAGACTGTTAAGTAATGGGACTATTATTTACTCGGCGCGAAAAATATTAAAAGTTTCCTTCGAGCCGGATTTGAACCAGCGACCTATGGATTTCAACCTGTTAACACTACAGTCCACCGCTCTACCAACTGAGCTATCGAAGGTCATATGCATTCTTTAGTTATTAGTTTGTTAAGTAATGGAACTATTATTTACTCGGCGCGAAAAATATTAAAAGTTTCCTTCGAGCCGGATTTGAACCAGCGACCTATGGATTTCAACTTGTTAACACTACAGTCCACCGCTCTACCAACTGAGCTATCGAAGGACATAAGTATTCTTTAATTAAATAGACTATTAAGTAATGGGAATATTATTTACTAGGCGCGAAAAATATTAAAAGTTTCCTTCGAGCCGGATTTGAACCAGCGACCTATGGATTTCAACCTGTTAACACTACAGTCCACCGCTCTACCAACTGAGCTATCGAAGGTCATATGCATTATTTAATTATTAGACTGTTAAGTAATGGGACTATTATTTACTCGGCGCGAAAAATATTAAAAGTTTCCTTCGAGCCGGATTTGAACCAGCGACCTATGGATTTCAACCTGTTAACACTACAGTCCACCGCTCTACCAACTGAGCTATCGAAGGACATAAGTATTCTTTAATTAAATAGACTATTAATAATGGGACTATTATTTACTATGCGCGTTAAATATTAAAAGTTTCCTTCGAGCCGGATTTGAACCAGTGACCTATGGATTACAACTTGTTAACACTACAGTCCACCGCTCTACCAACTGAGCTATCGAAGGTCATATGCATTCTTTAGTTATTAGTTTGTTAAGTAATGGAACTATTATTTACTCGGCGCGAAAAATATTAAAAGTTTCCTTCGAGCCGGATTTGAACCAGCGACCTATGGATTTCAACTTGTTAACACTACAGTCCACCGCTCTACCAACTGAGCTATCGAAGGACATAAGTATTCTTTAATTAAATAGACTATTAAGTAATGGGAATATTATTTACTAGGCGCGAAATATATTAAAAGTTTCCTTCGAGCCGGATTTGAACCAGCGACCTATGGATTTCAACTTGTTAACACTACAGTCCACTGCTCTATCAACTGATATATCGAAGGACATATGCTTTCTTTAATTATTTGACTATTAAGTAATGGGACTATTATTTACTCGGCGCGAAAAATATTAAAAGTTTCCTTCGAGCCGGATTTGAACCAGCGACCAATGGATTTCAACTTGTTAACACTACAATCCACCGCTCTACCAACTGAGCTATCGAAGGTCATATGCATTATTTAATTATTAGACTGTTAAGTAATGGGACTATTATTTACTCGGCGCGAAAAATATTAAAAGTTTCCTTCGAGCCGGATTTGAACCAGCGACCTATGGATTTCAACCTGTTAACACTACAGTCCACCGCTCTACCAACTGAGCTATCGAAGGACATAAGTATTCTTTAATTAAATAGACTATTAATAATGGGACTATTATTTACTATGCGCGTTAAATATTAAAAGTTTCCTTCGAGCCGGATTTGAACCAGCGACCTATGGATTACAACTTGTTAACACTACAGTCCACCGCTCTACCAACTGAGCTATCGAAGGTCATATGCATTCTTTAGTTATTAGTTTGTTAAGTAATGGAACTATTATTTACTCGGCGCGAAAAATATTAAAAGTTTCCTTCGAGCCGGATTTGAACCAGCGACCTATGGATTTCAACTTGTTAACACTACAGTCCACCGCTCTACCAACTGAGCTATCGAAGGACATAAGTATTCTTTAATTAAATAGACTATTAAGTAATGGGAATATTATTTACTAGGCGCGAAAAATATTAAAAGTTTCCTTCGAGCCGGATTTGAACCAGCGACCTATGGATTTCAACTTGTTTACACTACAGTCCACCGCTCTACCAACTGAGCTATCGAAGGACATAAGTATTCTTTAATTAAATAGACTATTAAGTAATGGGAATATTATGTACTAGGCGCGAAAAATATTAAAAGTTTCCTTCGAGCCGGATTTGAACCAGCGACCTATGGATTTCAATTTGTTTACACTACAGTCCACCGCTCTACCAACTGAGCTATCGAAGGTCATATGCATTCTTTAATTATCAGACTGTTAAGTAATAATAATAATAATAATAATAATAATAATAATATATTTAATTGTTGTAAAGATACAATCCTCATGCAATCGGCTGGCAAATAGATATAGTTACATAATATATAACCAGAAATATACTTTAAGTGTTATAAGTAATACAAATATAATAATAATTCCTATTAAATTATAAATTATTTTTGATTTGAAAAAGTAAAGAAATAGTAGTTTAGAATCATGTTTACATATAATTATTTAATACTTCATTTAGAGATGGAGTACGTTAAAGCTTACATCCAAATAAATGATACAAACATGGTTATCCTAAAGTAATAGATAAGAAAGAAATTAATATGCTAATGCTTGGACAATTTATAGTGACAAGTACTAACAAATACATACACTAACCAAACTATGCCCTGTTGCCTCAATGTTTCAACCAGAAAGAAAACAAAACAAGATCTACGGTGACATTAAATATTTTTAAGAAGAGAAAAATACGCAACATAAGTAATCGTATCCAATCCTCTCACGCCCTCCTCTTAAAACTTTGATGCAACTGGACATAAAAAATATAAATATACCGTAGTAAAAATCTAAATAATTTATTCAAGGAAGAGCAAGCGACTGGACTGTTTGTGGAAAAGTTATTCATTAAGTATAAAACTTTGCAGTTTGAAACAATTAACAGTGTAATTAAAAATGTTATTAATTTTGTCAAGATTTAGAATTTTGAATAGAATGTATATGTCGTCTATGACCTTTATTGAACGCAAATAAGAATTTATAAAGGCTTCTCGCATAGGAAAATAAATAGGACATTCAGAATAGAAATGGAATAGATCCTACACTTTGTGTAAGTTGCATATTGTACAATTTTGCTCGGAGTAGAGTTCGTATTTAATATTGTTGACAATTACTCGTAAACTTCTTTTGCTTGAAAGTTTAATTTGAGCAATGACCCTAACTTTTGTGAAGTTAATGTTAATATTTAAGTAATCCTTATCATTTATATCAAAATTTTTGTATATATTGTTAAATTTGGAATTCTTCGAATTACTAATGTCATTTTCTATAAGTGAATTTTTAAATTTGTCGATAATTTGGAGAATTATGTTCTTATTGACGTATTGGTCATTCCAGATTTGCTCAAACCCTAAATATGTAAGTATGGACTTTAATTGAATGCACCAGTTGTATTCGCTTTTATTCCTTGACCAATTGTCTAGTTGCAACAAACGATCATATACTAGTCTGGGGTACCTGTCACGATTCGTTTTTAAAATTCTTTCCCACCAGTTAAGAGTGCGTTTTAAAATGTAAAACGAAATGTGTATTATTCCTGCTTCAAGACGCACCATATGGTTGGGAGTATTTCTTTGACACAGGAGAATGGATTTGATATAATTAAGTTGACATTTTTCCAGGGTTGTGTGCTCTCTCAATCCCCACACTTCTGTAGAATAGAGAGTAGTAGCATTAACTGTTGTTTGCAATAATTTAATTTTTTCGGACCAGTTACAAGACTTGTATCTGCATAATAAATTTTTGACTGTAATTGTTGATGTTTTACCTTTTCTTAAATTTTCTTTAGCTGCTAAATGAATTTTCCTGAGAGGGAAAAATAGTACCTAAGTATGGGTATTGAGAGACCACCTCAACCCTGTTGTTCATGTATTGAAAATTTAAACCACTTTGTAGTCTCCCTTTATGAAACTCTAAGATCTTTGTTTTATTTACATTTACAAACAAGGAGTTATTCTCGCAATATGCTTGTAGGTGTTGCAGCTTGTTTTGGACATCTACTGGAGAGTCGCACAAAAGCACCATGTCATCAGCATAGGCTAAGAGCAGAATGTCATTGAATCCATCTATATTAAGCCCATTTAAGCCTGCATTGCGAAAATAGTCTTCTATACATTTACAAAAATAGAAAATAGGAGCGGACTGAGGGTACCTCCTTGAAGAATACCTTCTGTTATATTTCTCGGGTCCGTAGTACCCTCATTTGTTCTTATTTTTATATAAAGGTGTTGTAAGATTTTAATAAAATTCGCGGAAATGCCGGATTTGTACAGTTTATGCAATAAGAGTAGATGGTTAACAGAATTAAATGCCCGCTTGTAATCTATAAAGATTGCATAACACGTTCTTCTTTTTAACCTCAAATACAAGTGAGAGATGGATGCGGGAGTGAATATGTTATCGGTTGATTTTCATGCAAAATATCATTTTCCTCACACCAGCAAGTAAGGCGACTGTAAAGAATGCCGGTAAATAATTTGCAAATTGAATTTATTAGAGCTATGCCTCTATAGTTATAAGGGTCTGTTTTATTGCCCTTTCTGTACAAGAGGAAAAATTCTACGGATGACCATGAAATTGGCGTACACCCTATAGTTAAAATTATATTAAAAAGATTTAAGAGGTAAGCTAACCAGTTTGCTGGTATGCATTTGTAGAATTCGTTCGGAATGCAATCAGTGCCCGGAGCTTTATGATTTTTGCTATTACTTATTCTGAGTTTGAGTTCATCTAGTGTTATTGAAGCATCAAGAAAAGGATGAGTGCTATCGAAAAAAGGTATTATTGGAATTTTAGTTGTTTTTGAATAGATTTCTGTAAAAAACTCTTGCCAATTATTTAGTGAGATTTGCGAACTATACATATTTTTAATTTTTGGCTTTAAAGAATTTACTGTTTTCCAAAATTCTGGGTTATTTCGGATATTACTTAAATTTTGCTTAATATTTTTCAAATATAATGACTTACTGAGTTTTATAGTTTCTTTATATATTTTTTTTATTGTATATCGTCGTTGTTCGGAAAAAACCTCCTATGTGACATTATATGCCAAAATCGATTTTATATATAGTACTATTAAGGATATTATTCTCTATCGCTTGGTAAATACTCCTATGTGCTTTTCTAAACCGTAAGATTGTTAAATATATATTTTAAAACCTCCCATGTGTTAAAGCAGTTCGTAAAACCTTCTATGTGACTATTAATATTACTATATGACTATATTACTATTTTTCACATAGAAGGTTTTTTCCGAACAACGACGATATACTGTTAAGTTTTCTGTGGAGCGGTATTTTCTGTATGCTCTCAAACTTTTTACGCATTCTGTTCTTGATTTTCTGCAAGTGGAATCAAACCAAGGTTTGTGATTTATTTTAGTGGCGTTATTTTTGACAAATTTTATCATTGCTGATGTGCACGCCGCTTCTTTGATTGCTTCAATAATATTATTGTTTAGTAAATCTACGTCATCGTTGGAGAAGTATATTCTTGTGCAACTTTCAAGAGCTATTTTAAAATTATCTAAATTATTGTTATTAAAAGCGAAAACAACCTTATATGCAGATTCTATGTTTTTATCGTTATTTGAAATATTTAATGTTAAATTACTGTCTATGCTAGTTATGCATATAGCATGTTCACTTGAAAGGAGGGGTACATATATCTCAAATCTCAAAGTTCGTTATTACTTGAAGTGCGTTTAAATTCGCCCATGTTAAATATATTGTACTTCTACCCACAGAACTAATGAAAGTATAATTACCAAGTTCGTCTCCTTTTGTACGACCATTAAGTACGAAAAAACCCATGTTTTCCATGCAATCCACAAGTAATTTGCCTCTGGTATTGCAAAGAGTATGAAATGCAGATCTCACACCCTGAATATATGGAGAGTCTATTACATTTCCCTCCGTCTGGTTCAATAAACCGATATGTGAATTCAAATCACCGGAAATTACTATTTTGTATTCAGGGTATCTGTCTACGGTCTGAAGAAGTGTGTCGGATAAACTGGATATACATTCAACTACATAAGATATTTTAAAAAATGAAACAGAAATAGGTTTCCTAAATATATATTTACCCCGCCACAAGCTTACTTTTTTGAAAAATATTCACATTTTTAAGTAAATTGAAATTGAAAAATGTCAAATATTGTCGTTATTATATTATTTTTTTCTTATTTGGCATAATTTTTCTAAAAAAAATAGATTTGTGGCGGGGTTTATTAGTTCTTTATAATGCTATATTTAAAATTTCATTTGTTAATTTGTATTATTACGGCCAGAATCGTGGAAATACGGAGCCTTGTTTTTGACGCTGTTACGGCGACAAGTGTATCGCCTTAAAGTAAATATATATAATAATGTACTTATCTTTAATAGTGTGGATTTCCAAAATGATCCAAAGATTTGTAGATTCAATGAGGTTTACATAATAAAAGTAGTGATTTTTCACGAGAATAATTAGTCCGCCGCTCGCTCTGCCTCTGGACTTCTCCTTAATTGCGGGACTGAAGAATATATTGGCATTATAGTTATCTAAAAAATGAGGGAGAGTATAATTAGCATTATATAACCATGTTTCTGTTAAGCAAATAATTTCTCCGTGTAGTAATTTGGTTTCAGTGCGTGCAGAAATGTTCCAAAAAAAAAAAAAAAAAAAAAATGGTACTGTTACGTTATTATTGGTATTACTTAACTCAGATAAAGATATAGATTCTTCTAGAAAAGTGGGGGTTATGATGTGGACTGCTCGGGTCTAAAAAAACTGTCCAGTGTTGAAAGACCTTTTTCATTCGCTGGACGTGGAATTTTGGGTTTCTGTCGAAGTTTGGATGGCGTTTCATCTGAGGATAGGCGGTCTCGTTTGCCGGTATTTTGATCATTCCCCTTTGCTTCTTTCTTCTGTCTAAGGTATTCTTGTTGTGTCTCTCTTTGGTTTTTTGTCATATTTTCAGTCGCAAATATGTTGGTGCCCTTGAATAATTTCCTGTTCTGCAATATATTAGATTTGTGCGTTGACTGCCTTTTTTACCTAATCGAAATATTTCTTCACCATTAAGTAATTCCTTACTCAAATGATTTTTAATAAGTGTTATAAAGTTTGATTCTAGACCAGTCATTGAGTTCTTATTCTCGGAGATGCCGTAGAAAACCAAGTTCTTCTTTTTAACCTGTCTTTCTAATATTTCGATGGTGGATTTCTGTACGTCGATTATATTTTCCATGAGTTTTAATTTTTCATTTACCGTTACGTAGTTTCGTTTTACCTCTTTCACATCCTTTGTCATTTCTTCAATATCGTTGCCTATTTTGTCTAGTACGTTCAATTTTTTCACTGTTGAGTATATTTTTTGTTCCATTATTATTTTTATACACGTGTTAGTGTAGAGGTTATGTATGGTTTCAATAGTTTTTTTCTGCAAGTAAAATGTTTTAGCACTATTCTTTTTTGTGAAATATATTAAAATATTTTATTATTATTTTCACAGGATTTATTTTATAATTTTATTAAATTTTTTCTTCAGTAGAATATTTGGCTCCATTCACTTAAAACGCTGTTACCAACATCTAGATGGGACTATTATTTACTCTGTGCATTAAATATTAAAAGTTTCGTTCGAGCCGGATTTGAACCAGCAACCTATGGTTTTCAACTTGATAACGCTACAGTCCACCGCTCTACCAACTGAGCTATCGAATGACATAAGTATTCTTTAATTATTAGACTAATAAGTAATGGGACTATTATTTACTAGGAGCGAAAAATATTAAAAGTTTCCTTCGAGCCGGATTTGAACCAGCGACCTATGGATTTCAACTTGTTAACACTACAGTCCACCGCTCTACCAACTGAGCTATCGAAGGTCATGTGCATTCTTTAATTATTAGACTGTTATATAATGGGACTATTATTTACTCGGCGCGAAAAATATTAAAAGTTTCCTTCGAGCCGGATTTGAACCAGCGACCTATGGATTTCAACTTGTTAACACTCCACCGCTCTACCAACTGAGCTATCGAAGGTCATATGCATTCTTTAAGTATTAGTTTGTTAAGTAATGGGACTATTATGTACTCGGCGCGAGAAATATTAAAAGTCTCCTTCGAGTCGGATTTGAACCAGTGAGATATGGATTTCAACTTTTTAACACTACAATACACCGCTCTACCAACTGAGCTATCGAAGGTCATATGCATTCTTTAATTATTAGTTTGTTAAGTAATGGGACTATTATTTACTCGGCTCGAAAAATATTAAAAGTTTCCTTCGAGCCGGATTTGAACCAGCGACCTATGGATTTCAACTTGATAACACTACAGTCCACCGCTCTACCAACTGAGCTATCGAAGGTCATATGCATTCTTTAATTATTAGTTTGTTAAGAAATGGGACTATTATTTACTCGGCGCGAGAAATATTAAAAGTCTCCTTCGAGTCGGATTTGAACAAGCGACCTATGGATTTCAACTTGTTAACACTACAGTCCACCGCTCTACCAACTGAGCTATCGAAGGTCATGTGCATTCTTTAATTATTAGACTATTAAGTAATGGGACTATTATTTACTCGGCGCGAAAAATATTAAAAGTTTCCTTCGAGCTGGATTTGAACCAGCGACCTATGGATTTCAACTTATTAACACTACAGTCCACCGCTCTACCAACTGAGCTATCGAAGGTCATGTGCGTTCTTTAATTATTGGACTGTTAAGTAATGGGACTATTATTTACTCGGCGCGAACAATATTAAAAGTTTCCATCGAGCCGGATTTGAACCAGCGACCTATGGATTTCAACTTGATAACAGTACAGTCCACCGCTCTACCAACTGAGCTATCCAAGGTCATATGCATTCTTTAATTATTAGACTTAAGTAATGGGACTATTATTTACTCGGCTCGAAAAATATTAAAAGTTTCCTTCGAGCCGGATTTGAACCAGCGACCTATGGATTTCAACTTGTTAACACTACAGTCCACCGCTCTACCAACTGAGCTATCGAAGGTCATGTGTGTTCTTTAATTATTAGTTTGTTAAGTAATGGGACTATTATTTACTCGGCGCGAAAAATATTAAAAGTTTCCTTCGAGCCGTATTTGAACCAGCGACCTATGGATTTCAACTTGATAACACTACAGTCCACCGCTCTACCCACTGAGCTATCGAAGGTCATATGCATTCTTTAATTATTAGTTTGTTAAGTAATGGGACTATTATTTACTCGGCGCGAAAAATATTTAAAGTTTCCTTCGAGCCGGATTTGAACCAGCGACCTATGGATTTCAACTTATTAACACTACAGTCCACCGCTCTACCAACTGAGCTATCGAAGGTCATGTGCGTTCTTTAATTATTGGACTGTTAAGTAATGGGACTATTATTTACTCGGCGCGAACAATATTAAAAGTTTCCTTCGAGCCGGATTTGAACCAGCGACCTATGGATTTCAACTTGATAACAGTACAGTCCACCGCGCTACCAACTGAGCTATCGAAGGTCATATGCATTCTTCAATTATTAGTTTGTTAACTAATGGGACTACTATTTACTCGGCTCGAAAAATATTATAAGTTTCCTTCGAGCCGGATTTGAACCAGCGACCTATAGATTTCAACTTGATAACACTACAGTCCACCGCTCTACCAACTGAGCTATCGAAGGTCATATGCATTCTTTAATTATTAGTTTGTTAAGTGATGGGACTATTATTTACTCGGCTCGAAAAATATTAAAAGTTTCCTTCGAGCCGGATTTGAACCAGCGACCTATGGATTTCAACTTGATAACACTACAGTCCACCGCTCTACCAACTGAGCTATCGAAGGACATAAGTATTCTTTAATTATTAGACTATTAAGTAATGGGAATATTATTTACTAGGCGCGAAAAATATTAAAAGTTTCCTTCGAGCCGGATTTGAACCAGCGACCTATGGATTTCAACTTGTTAACACTACAGTCCACCGCTCTACCAACTGAGCTATCAAAGGTCATATGCATTCTATAATTATTAGACTGTTAAGTAATAGGACTATTATTTACTCGGCTCGAAAAATATTAAAAGTTTCCTTCGAGCCGGATTTGAACCAGCGACCTATGGATTTCAACTTGTTAACACTACAGTCCACCGCTCTACCAACTTAGCTATCGAAGGACATAAGTATTCTTTAATTATTAGACTATTAAGTAATGGGAATATTATTTACTAGGCGCGAAAAATATTAAAAGTTTCCTTCGAGCCGGATTTGAACCAGCGACCTATGGATTTCAACTTGTTAACACTACAGTCCACCGCTCTACCAACTGAGCTATCGAAGGTCATATGCATTCTATAATTATTAGACTGTTAAGTAATAGGACTATTATTTACTCTTAAATATTAAAAGTTTCCTTCGAGCCGGATTTGAACCAGCGACCTATGGATTTCAACTTGATAACACTACAGTCCACCGCTTTACCAACTGAGCTATCGAAGGTCATATGCATTCTTTAATTATTAGTTTGTTAAGTAATGGGACTACTATTTACTCGGCTCGAAAAATATTATAAGTTTTCTTCGAGCCGGATTTGAACCAGCGACCTATGGATTTCAACTTGTTAACACTACAGTCCACCGCTCTACCAACTGAGCTATCGAAGGACATAAGTATTCTTTAATTATTAGACTATTAAGTAATAGGACTATTATTTACTAAGCGCGAAAAATATTAAAAGTTTCCTTCGAGCCGGATTTGGACCAGCGCCCTCAATCCTAAGGTCCTACAAAAGGAAGAATTCAGGTTTTCCTATAGCCTATGGACAGTTACATGTTTACCTCCCGCTACCGTAGGTAAGGGAGGTTTAGGGATTGTGCTAAAAATCGCATGGTATAGAGATTTTAACGAATAAGCACGTTTTGATGGCCCCAGAATCCAATTTTATCATTTTTACGATGTTGTTTGTATGTATGTATGTGTGTGTGTGTGCGCGTTTGTGTGTGTGAGTGTGTGTGTGAGTGTGTGTGTGTGTGTGTGTGTGTGAGTGTGTGTGGATGGTGTGGACACGATTACTCAAATGCTACCAATCAGAAAAATTTGAAATTTTGTATACCCATTCTATGCTAATGTGGGAAGGACTCATTAGTTTTTAGTGTATGTCGGATAACCGGAAGTATCATTTATACAAGCTTTTAACAGTTTTTGTTTTAAAAAAATCTGTTGTGGCCAGCACAAGACCTCTCGCCATTTCCATATTAGGCTATGTAAGTATTGTATTGCACTTCGCTTTCGAACCGTCGTTTTATAACAAAATATTATAGAACTTTACCCAAATATTGTTTTTTATTGTATTTAACATGTCTTCTGCACACATATTCTATTCTAATTATATCTATTTTTCATTGTATGAGGAAGTTTTTATTTGTCAGAGATTCTTCCAATTCATTAACCAGATTGGCGATATTTCTGATGGATATATGCATTTTACCACAATTTTACCTATAATTTCAGATATTTAATTAATAAAACAATAAGAAAAGTTAAATATACTTCCCAGAAAAAGCTATCAGAATGTCACTAAAACTGTTGATATTTGACAATGACATGTGTCATGTTATAAACATTGGAATTTGTCAACTGGTTTCCTTAGTGCCTTGGCCTCTGCGATTAGTTTACTCTATAAATTATAGTGTCTTTATCTCTAAATCTATACAAGATATAATAAAAATTTTAAGTGTATTAGATGGAGAATTTTATGTTCTTCAATATTTAATAAAAAAAAACTCCCAAAAAATTATATTTAGAAGAATTTTTCTAAGAAACTACTACATCCGGTTGTTCAATTGTTACCAAAACCTTTCCAGCTCTTCCCAGGAATGTCAGATTGAGGAAACTGCAGTTAAATATTTTTTAAGTCTTATAGTTTTTGAGGAATCGTGTCTACAACATCCAGACATACACACATACACACATACACACATACACACATCCACACACACACACACACACACAGACATCATTTTAAAAATGTTATAATCGGATTCTAGGGACCTTAAATCGTGCTTAACCAATAAAATCTGGATATGCGAATTTTAGCATGAATCCAGTACCTCTCTTAGCGAGAGGTAAAGTCATTGAATATAATTTTTCAGCGACTTTTACTAATAAAAATTGAATATAATGATAAGATTTTCAATTCTACGATAATAGCATTTGGCAATTAACTTGAAATAACTTTAAATATTAAATTATAAAATAATTTATTTTTGTTCATCATCTTGCCTATGCATCACACAAAAACATAATATTTAAATAACAATTTTGACATATTTAAACATATGTCACTGTCATGAAGCAGTTACATTAAAATTAATAATGAAACCATGTGAAGAAGATTGTATTGGTTCTAATGAAATTAAGGTCTGTAAAAATAATGTATTTTCCATCATACATAATTATTAGATGTACAGGATGATCCGATATAAATTTAATATATTTGCAGCACTAAAAATCAAACAGCTGTCAATTAACGAAATGAATCATGTAGAGCAATAGATATATGCAAAGGAATTTAATGTAGTTTTCAGGATTAATAAATATGTAGATATGTATTTAAATTAATAAAAATTAAATAGCGGAAGGTATTGTGTTGACTACATCTGATTTTTTCGTTAAGGTTTATCTTTTTATTTAAACGTCAGCCTCCGTGGCGCAATTGGCTAGCGCGTTCGGCTGTTAACCGAAAGGTTGGTGGTTCGAGCCCACCCGGGGGCGGCTATTTTATAAACTAGGGTTATAAAATTATTAGCTGAAATGCATTTAATTTAATAGTTATAAAATTATGCTCTTTTACATTTTATAGAATAATATGATAGTAAGTCTCATGTTTATTTTTTAAAGTTCGTGAATATAAATATGATCAAAAATTGTAAATTTGCATAATTAGGAGGAGCGATGTGTCAGATTTACTGAAATATGAAATGGCTATTTGTAGTGGGTTTGTACAGGTACTAAATTGGTGTTGATATACATATTTATTTAAATACTTGTTCTTATGGAACAGAAACTGCTCGTGATAACAAATTAGCGAACATGTCAGCATGTGTAGGAAAAAGACTGCTGATAAAAATAAAAAGTTTTCTTAGAAAGTAGAAAGGTATCCTTGGCACGAACGTCTGTAGGTACTAGTAATTTTAAATCTTTCATTCATAATTATAAAATAAAAAATAATTTAAAAGATTACAGTTTATGAAAAATAAAAGGAATTAACGATAATATAATTTCAATTCTAAAAAATTAAGCTAATTTAAAATAGTACAACAAATAACAAATTAATTGGTAAATTAAATATTTGATTATACGAATAATCGATTAATTAAATAGTCGATAAACCAAATCAAATAACTAAATCATCGATTACTTAGATGATCGACTTGTCAAATGCTCTATTAATAAAGGAATCTATTAACCAAATTACTGATCAATGCATTAATTGAATTATTAAATGATCGATTGATCAAAAATTTGATTAATAGATTATTTTGAAATAACCAATCGTTTAATAGAATCGTATTATTAATTATTATTAAATATTACTAAAAGATTAAATTTGATTAATCGATTAATTAAAACAGCATTTTTACTGTCCTGTATCTCTCTACCAACTGAGCGTCCCATTTACATTTATTCTAATTCTCATTTGGCTTACAAGCCTATTTTAGTAAAAAATATATATACCGCTATAGCTTGTTGCCAGGTGACATGTACTCGTAGCTATATTAACGATTTTTGCCAAAATACTGTTCTGCTAACTGATAATTTACTTATCGTTACGTACTGTTAATTTATATCGTTCATGAACGAAAAGGTCACATGCGTTGAAGTCGTAAAGTTTGACACATTTCGATAACAATTTTTATTTTATTACATTCATGGGCCTCCGTGGCGCAATTGGTTAGCGCGTTCGGCTGTTAACCGAAAGGTTGGTGGTTCGAGTCCACCCGGGGGCGGCTAT
The DNA here is from genome assembly GCA_943142095.1 of Ophonus ardosiacus. Lineage (NCBI taxonomy): Eukaryota > Metazoa > Arthropoda > Insecta > Coleoptera > Carabidae > Ophonus > Ophonus ardosiacus. The sequence continues at coordinate 31,913,928 of OW964831.1, read as the reverse complement.
TTTTAACGAATATCTTAGTAAATGACGTAGGTACATTTCATATTCGAAATCTGTTTTTACGCCCCGTGTTGATCAGATCACTAAGATCTCATTTACAGGTTTTGTTCTTAAAGAACAAGATCAATAAAGTAATGCTTTGTGACAATATATATATATATATATATATATATATATATATATATATATATATATATATATATATATAATTTTGGGGGTTAGAACCATTTGAAAGCAGAGGCTACTGCATTCGAGTACTTATTTATTTAATTGTTTAAAGGCTAAACAAAGATCATTTCTATAAAATTAATTCCCATGACAATACATTTATTCTAGTGAAATAAAAATCAAATATTTATGAACTTAATAATACACTATATTTTACCTAATACAATTACTATACTATTATAATCCTCTTAATTATATACATTTTTTTATTACAAATATATATTAGTTATAGGTTTAGTTATTATTTAGTAACTACAATGTACAGATTAAAAGTATGAATTTTTATCAAAAGATATCGTTCTCACTTATTATCCAATTTAAATTTGTTTAGTAATACGTTATCGCACAAATAAATTATTTACATT